>SJYT01063551.1:37203-97066 GCA_006410635.1 Cephalophus harveyi
GCCAGCCTCTGTTCGATACAGGATACAGGATGCCTGGGGCTGGTGCACGGGGATGATCTAGAGAGAGGATATGGGGCTGTCTCTTATACACATCTAGATGTGTATAAGAGACAGCGTCAAGGTTGTATATTGTCACCCTGCTTACATCATGAGAAATGCTGGGCTGGAAGAAACACAAGCTGGAATCAAGATTGCCGGGAGAAATATCAATAACCTCAGATATGCAGATGACACCACCCTTATGGCAGAAAGTGAAGAGGAGCTAAAAAGCCTCTTGATGAAAGTGAAAGAGGAGAGTGAAAAAGTTGGCTTAAAGCTCAACATTCAGAAAATGAAGATCATGGCATCTGGTCCCATCACTTCATGGGAAATAGATGGAGAAACAGTGGAAACAGTTCAGTTCAGTTCAGTTCAGTCGCTCAGTCGTGTCCAACTCTTTGCGACCCCATGAATCGCAGCACGCCAGGCCTCCCTGTTCATCACCGTCTCTCGGAGCTCACTCAGACTCACGTCCATCGAATCCGTGATGCCATCCAGCCGTCTCATCCTTGGTCCTCCCCTTCTCCTCCTGCCCTCAATCCCTCCCAGCATCAGAGTCTTTTCTAATGAGTCAGCTCTTCGCATGAGGTGACCAAAGTACTGGAGTTTCAGCTTCAGCATCATTCCTTCCAAAGAAATCCTAGGGTTGATCTCCTTCAGAATGGACTTGTTGGATCTTCGTGCAGTCCAAGGGACTCTCAAGAGTCTTCTCCAACACCACAGTTCAAAAGCATCAATTCTTCCATGTTCAACCTTCTTCACAGTCCAACTCTCACATCCATATATGACCACAGGAAAAAACCATAGCCTTGACTAGACGGACCTTAGTCGGCAAAGTAATGTCTCTGCTTTTCAATATGCTATCTAGGTTGGACATAACTTTTCTTCCAAGGAGCAAGCGTCTTCTAATTTCATGGCTACAGTCACCATCTGCAGTGATTTTGGAGCCCAGAAATATAAAGTCGGACACTGTTTCCACTGTTTCCCCATCTATTTCCCATGAAGTGTTGGGACTGGATGCCATGATCTTCCTGGGATTTCTTTGGAAGGAATGATGCTAAAGCTGAAACTCCAGTACTTTGGCCACCTCATGCGAAGAGTTGACTCATTGGAAAAGACTCTGATGCTGGGAGGGACTGGGGGCAGGAGGAGAAGGGGACGACCAAGGATGAGATGGCTGGATGGCATCATGGACTCGATGGACGTGAGTCTGAGTGACCTCCGAGAGATGGTAATGAACAGGGAGGCCCGGCGTGCTGTGATTCATGGGGTCGCAAAGAGTCGGACACGACTGAGCGACTGAACTGAACTGAACTGTCTATGAACATCTAGGTCGCTTCTATGTCTAGCTATTGTAAACAGTGCTGCAATGAACATTGGGGGTACACGTGTTTTTTCAAATTATGGTTTTTTCAGGGTCTATGCCTAGCAGTATTGCTGTACAACACAGGGAGCTCAATCTGTTGCTCTGGGAAAACCTAGAGGAGTAAGATGGGATGGGAGGTTCAAGAGGGAGGAGACATATGGACACTTATGGCTGAGTCACACTGTTGTATACAACACTGCAACCAATGCAACACTGTAAAGCAATTATCTTCCAATTAAAACAAGTTTAAGAAAAGAAACATCTCCATTGAAGGCCTTTGAGTATTTGGGGATGCTGATTGATAGAACTCAAATTACACAGTGAAATTACCAAAAAAAAAAAAAAGTGTACATTGGCAATATGCCACGAGGAACCCAGCTCTTAGATATATCAATATATGTCCAAGAATTACTTTAAAGTAACTCAACATCACTGTCAGCCTCTGTCCAGTGAAAGTAGTCTCTGAAGCTTGTGCTTGCAAACTTAACAGCAATAGTGACAGAAAATGCCACAGCATCTCAGAGACACCCTGGGATAAATAAATGGTGAGGTGGTGAAGGAACGGAGCAGTGGCTACATTTTATGACATTTCTTTAAGCAACAACCCAAATCAATAATCTGTCCAGCAAGTAAGAAAGAATGCCATAATCCTCCTAACAAAAAGAGAACTGTTTCAATGGACATTACAAGACAGGAAGGTAGGTGGTTCTATCAGGCAAGTGTTTTACCCCTCAGCTTTCAGCCACAAAACTATCAAAATACTAGGGAAGAAAGAAACACCTCAAGCAATTGTTTCCATACTAAAATCTCTAGGCCTTCTCTTTTTTAATCACTCAGTCATGTCTGAGTCTTTTGAGATCCATAGCCCACCAAGCTCCTCTATCCATGGAATTTTCCAGGCAAGAATACTGGAGTGAGTTGCTATTTCCTTCTCCAGGGGACCTTCCCGACCCAGGGATGGAAACTGCATCTCCTGCACTGGTAGGCAGATTCTCTACCACTGAGCCACCGGGGAAGCTCCCGCATCTCTAGGCTAGATTTAGGGGGAAAAGGAGTCAGAATAAAAATCAAGAAATAGTTTTGAAAGATGTGAAGAATTAAAGAAGGAAGAGCCTTAGATAAGGCAAAGATGACTAAGGAATAAAGTGGCAATGGTTTCTCCTTGCCCCTCTGAGAGGATTACTTCTATTCTAGTATTCAGCCTGGGTGTGCTCTTTGTGAGCGTAACCTCTAACATTGTAATGAAACTTCTCCTGAATCATTTTCTTATTTAGGTTCTGTCACATGTTTGTAGAATAAAAGCATACACATATATTTTGAGGAATTCTATGAATGCATATTTTAAGGTGACATCTAGACCCTTGTGTTATTTACTAAGGGTCCAAATATACATACCAGATCTTTCATGGCCTCCCATCCCCCCTACATGTTCACTTCTTAGGTTTTTATACCAAGTAAAATAGCAGAATATTTTTCATGTAAAAGATATCAAAAACTCATTGCCACGGTGATCCTTTTAAAGTGTAAGCCAGATAATGGTAGTCTTTTTTTCCCCAAAAAAATGCCTTATGGTGCCCATCCCATTCAGAATAAAACCCAGTGACCTCACGTGACTGCGCATGAGCTGGCTACTATTTCTCCCGAGCCTTGTTGCCTCTTTCTCTATTCCACGTTCATGGAATTCTAGATGTACATTTTTTCTTGCTGTACCTGAAGGAGACACACATGACCCTGCTTTAGAGTTGTTTCCATGACTGTTCTCTCAGCTTTACATCTTTCCTCCTCAGATACTCCCGTGTCTTACTCTCTCACCTCATTTCTCTGTTCACGTGTCACCTTACCAGAGAACATGGTCCTGACCACCCTAATTGAATTAACATTCCTCATAACTCGCTATTTTTCCTTATGAGATTCAGTAGATTAGCTATTTTTCAATTATATTCACTCCTCATTTTCCCATCCTCATGGGTAAGCTGAATTCTCCATTTCTGGGCTTTTTCCTTATTTAGGCTAATTCAAGTAGAACTTTCAATGCTCTGCGTGGTTGGGTTGAGTTCTTGTATGTCTGACATTACCATGTGAAGGACACGACCATAGCCTCTTGATCCTAACAGGCGAGTGAGAGAATGCAGATAGAGGCATCCAAGTTCAACTGTCTTAGTTGAACCCTCCCAGTTTGGTCAGCCTCTAAATAGGAGATCTATGAGTGAGCCCAGTGAAGTCTTGGCAGCACTCAAATCAAACTTCAGCTGATGTCTAGCTGACTCCAGACCTTTGGGTCAAATAAATGCTTATGGCTGCAGTGATGAGATTCTAGTGATTGATACATACCATTTCTTTGTGTGTGACAATGCCTGACTGATGCATTCTGACGTTTACAGTACATTCATCAGCATGCACATTTATTTATTTACTTGCTTATCAGTATGTTCCTCTTCTCTAATATGCTCCATTGAGAAGAGGAATTTTGTCATTGCTATTCTGTAACAACCTAGAATAGGGCTTGAATCTCAGTTGTCTCAATACATATTTGTGAAATAAATGGCTACTGTGATAGCTAGCATATATAGGAACTTAGGTAACTAGACCAAACAAATATTTCCTATGTCATAATTATATTATAGTAGAAATTATAAGTATTTCCATAAATGTTTCATGTTTACTAATATAAATGTTTTTTATATTTAACTAGTATAAAATATTATATCATTTAATCAGGATTAATTCAGAACCCTATAGGAATAGTTGATAATTTTCTTTCCAACAAAACTAAACTGCTGTTACAAGAAAGATATTTTCACTTACAGTATTTCTTACAAAATGACATGAAACTAATTTTCTTTATTTCCATCATCCTATTAAAATAATCTATAAAAAAATAAAGTGAAGTCGCTCTGTTATGTCTGACTCTGCGACCCCATGGACTATATAGCCCACCAGGCTCCTCCACTCATAGAATTTTCTAGGGAGAAGTACTGGCGTGGGATGCCATTCCCTTCCCCAGGGGATATTCCTGACCCAGGGATGGAACCCAGATCTCCCGCATTGTGGGCAGGCACTTTACCCTCTGAGCCATCAGGGAATCCCATAAAATAACCTATACTTACACATAATTGGCCTTAGTATAATACTATTTATAATTCAATCATCTCTTTGTTTATCCTTTCCAGAACTCTGCAGATCAACTGACTCAATAACCTTCTCCCTCTCTCCTCTCCTAGTCTTTCTTGGTCAACTCTCAGTTTAATATTTGATATCTGCAAAGCACTACATATGAGGTGCTTAAAGTTAGTGAAAGATGTGAAAGAAGAACATGCTAAAACTCCTTATGGTATAGGAAAATGATAACTCTCCTAGGAAGATGAGTTATCTGTTCCCCCAAACAGGCCTGGCATGTTAGCAAGTACATAAACCATCTTGTTCCAACATGTATCTGCAACCTACGTTCACACCACCCTCTTGCCTAATGAAAAATCTTAATGTTTCCTTGATGGCTCATTCTTTTTTACACTTCTTCTTCTTTTCACTTCTTCCTTTTGCCTGTGCTTTCTGTTATATTCCCCTAGATAACTCCTCAATACTTCCTCAGGTGGAAAAGAGTTTATTACTTTTACAAAACAGAATTAAAAATGTTACCTGGGGAGCATCCTTTGACTCTCCTTTCGTGATCATAATGATTGCATCTTACAAATGTCTGTGCTAAATTTTATGGGAGTAAATTTTTCTGGGAAAAGTTGCAATTGTTCCAGTTATGCTCTCAAAGGGAATGCTGACTCCAAAACTTCTAAATCATTTGCTAGATGTAAATCTTCGGAAGCCAGGAATTCTATCTTATTTGTTTATTACTGAGTCTAAAAGGTAGGCATTCAGACAGTATCTATTGAAAGCTAAAAAATTAGATGAGCATTTAAGAGTGAAATATAAATTAGATCACATTAAATAAGCATTATTTTATTGGGTCAAAAAAGTGGTATTCCTATTGAGTAGAACATTAATGTAACACCTCAAAAGAGGCAGAGCTTGAACAAGACCTGAAGGGTGGGCAAAGCAGGATATGAGGAGCTGACAAGAAGCTACATTACACAGAGAAGAAAATGACAACTTAAAAAGACTTGGAGTTTGGACTGACTTTGGATGCCTGTGGGAGGCAGTCCAAATGGATGTGGAGTGTCAATGTGCACTCCTTCGTAACAAATGCATTCATTTTGAAAGTTCTTCAGCTTTGTTCATTGTGAAGTCATAGAAAGCCTTTTCCATTTAATCACAGGAAAACTGCATTTTTAGATATGTAAACACCACTTATAGCCTTTGCAATGCTTTCTGTGACCTTTTTGAAATTTTTATTTTCAAGACTCTGACAGCATTGATCACCTGTGTCTGTACAGCATTTTTTTTCATGAGACTGACATACTGTCCCAGTGCTCACATCTATCAGCATTGCTCTGATTTATCGGCTTAATAACAGGAAATCATTTGGTAGCCCAGTTCTATTTTGCTTGAACACTGACCTGTGACCTTAATCTGATGCCTTTCAGGGATTTTTCTTTTTCCATATAAGATCAACTAAACTGAAGCATTTTGAAGAGATTATATGATAAAAAGTCACATCTGAGCATTTAAAGTTAATTATTCTCTCAATTGAGTAAAATATTAAAAAGTAATTTTATTCAAAAATTACTTTAATAATAAAGTTATTAAAGCAATTGAATCATGTTATTATTAAAGTCAATCTAGTGGCTGCAGAAATGTCAAAGTCCAATTTTTATTTATTAATATGACATACAAATAGGATGAGATATATATTAGTTATTCTTTCTTATAACAAATTTATTTTAAAAAACTGAACATCTATTTCTCAGATTATGATATGTTTAAAACCACTATCTAATTTTGGAAGTGAAATTATACAAGAAACTTAAAATCTATTGAATTTAGAAAAAACATAAATTTTTTATGTAAAAGCATGAAGTTCATAAAATCTTGAGAAGAATCAGTCTTTAGTTATGAGCATGTTTTTTGGAATAACATGGAATAATCTTCATGTTAGGCAACTAATGCAGTATATTACTGATAGTTATAAGGTTTCCTTTGCATTTTATGTACAATTCAAAGCCTATTATTGAGACACTTGAAAGAGAAATATTCTCACAGAGTAAAATGATGCATATATTGTGAAAGACTGAAAATTAAATTTACCATGAGTAGCCTAAGAAATGTGCACAGCCTAGGAGCAAAATAAATGCTTCACCCCACTCCAGTACTCTTGCCTGGAAATTCCCATGGACTGAGGAGCCTGGTAGGCTGCAGTCCATGGGGTCGCTAAGAGACTGAGCGACTTCACTTTCACTTTTCGCTTTCATGCCTTGGAGAAGGAAATGGCAACCCACTCCAGTGTTCTTGCCTGGAGAATCCCAGGGATGGGGGAGCCTGATGGGCTTCTGTCTATGGGGTCACACAGAGTCGGATGCAACTGAAGTGACTTAGCAGCATCCATTTTGCAAGAATTTATTGGTTGCCTGATTACCTGACATGACCTCTTGCTATAAAATCAGCTAATAGGTGATTGATGCATTTAAGCAACTTTAACTGATTACAGTATATGAAGTACAAGAACTCAAAAGTTGCAATGGGAATATAAAACATCTGGAGGAGTGTTAGAGAGGCTTCTCATAAAGGGAAAGAACTTCTTTATTTGTATTCTAAAGAAGAACTTAGATAAAACTAGCAAATAAAAAACAAAGATAAAGCATCTTGGAAAAGAGCATATAAGGTTTGGTGTCATAAAATTCATGTTTACTGTATTCAGGGAACTAAATTCACTTTGTGAAGAGTAAGTATGAGCAAATGGGGGTGGAGTAAGGATAAGGCTAAGACTAGAGGTGTGGGCAGGGGTTGAGAGATTATTAAGTGAGATTCCTGCTTGTTATGTGAAGCTGTGGAGATTGTAGCAGTCTTCAAACTTGGTCCTCGAAAGAACCATCTCTCCCAGTATTCATATTCCTTAACCAGCCTTCCTCTTTAATATGAACTGATGTGGTGACTCTCTCTTTTTTTATTGTTTGTGTGTGTGTTTTAATGTATAACAGTCAAAAGCCCAAGCTGAGCTCCCTGCCACAGAAGCAAGTCAAAGAGTGAGGCACCTTTGGTTATTAAGCCCAGTGAAGACTTCAGGTGACTAATCCCTACCAGTCCTGGGTTGGGAAGATCCCCTGGAGAAGGAAATGGCAACCCACTCCAGTATTCTTGCCTGGAGAATCCCACGGACAGAGAAGCCTAGTAGGTTACAGTCCACGGGGTCGCAAAGAGTTGGACACGACTGAGCGACTTCATCTATCTATTCTATCTAAATGCAACCCTATAAGGAACCCCAAGAAAGAACTTTAATGAGAGATAATAATAAATATTAAGTTATTATATTTGAGGGAGGTTTGTTATATAGCACTGGATAACTGAAATAAGATCCACTTAAACATTTTAAATTTGTACCAGGTTTTGGGAAAATCACAATTATGATAAGAACTGTAAAACAGAGAAAAACTTGAGAAGCAGTAATACCAGTTATCATAGAAATTCAGGTGAATATGATGAAGGTTTGAAATTAAGACAATGGAATGGACTGGACTTTACAGCATGACATCTCACTGGATTTGGGTATAAAGAGAATGATAAGCAAAAGTGAAGGTCCCAATTTTACTTGCAAAAATATACATTTTTCTTCCTTGTTTATTCATTCATCCAGCAGATGTGCACTGAATTCTGATATATGTGAAAAAGGTGAACAGAAAAAGTCAAACTTCCTGGTTTCATGAATCTTACAATATAGTGGGGGAAGATTAAATTAATCACATATTTTCATTAAACCACCAAGGTAACTAGTATAGAAGAAAGGAAACAAGTAGATATATATGGGACCAGATCTAGTCACGAACAGTAGGAGCTGACAGAGGACTAATTAAACCTCAAATATGATTAGTAGTTAATTGAGTCAGTGGGAAGAGCCATTCTATATTCACGAAATGAACAATAAATTAAAGGATGAATTACACACTCAAGGAACTAAAAGAATATAAGAGATGGAACTTAATGGAAAGGGATGAGAAGCCGTGGCATATGAGTCAAGGCACAAGAAAAGTAAGTAAAGGTGAGATTGTATAAGCCTTGCCAGCCATATAATAGACTTTGCATTTATTCAAATAGCATCTGGAACTCATTAGGTGGGTCTGAAAAGCAACATGGTATCTATATTTTCTCTTAACAATATTATTCTTACACTAATGTGGAGAGTGAACTGAAGAATGGCTATATATCATATGAGGATACCTGCTAGTAGGCTATCATAGGACAAACCTCAAAATACCTGATATATATTTAGTACTCAATAAGTCAATAAATGTTAGCAGCCATTATTATCATTATCAGCTTCATCCTTGCCATTGCTGTTAGCTTCAACTAAGTTGATGGAGACTAAGAGTAGACATACTAAGAAACATTTGAAGTAATAATTTTTTAAAAATTGATGGCTTGCTTGTGGGATATAGGGATAAGTGAAAAGTGAGTAAAAAATGAATCCTGAGGTTCAAGCATGTGCAACAGAAGAAAAGGTGATCATCCATTTGTGGAGGAATATAATGAGTGCAATTGTGCAGTAGTTTGAGCACTCTTTGCAATTGCCTTTCTTTGGAATTAGAATGAAAACTGACCTTTTCCAGTCTCACGGCCACTGCTGAGTTTTTCAAATTTGCATAAACCATAAACTTCCAGATGTTCAAGCTGCTTATAGAAAAGGCAGAGGAACCAGAGATCAAATTGCCAACATCTGTTGGATCATCAAAAAAGAAAAAGAGTTCCAGTAAAACACCTACTTCTGCTTTACTGACTATGCCAAAGCCTTTGACTGTGTGGATCACAACAAACTGTGGAAAATTCTTAAAGAGGTGGGAATACCAGGCCACCTGACCTGCCTTCTGAGAAACCTGTATGCAGGTCAGGAAGCAACAGTGAGTACTGGATATGGAACAGCAGACTGGTTCCAAATTGGAAAAGGAGTATATCAAGGCTGTATATTGTCACCCTGCTTATTTAACTTATATGTAGAGTACATCATAAGAAATGCTGGGCTGGATGAAGCACAAGCTGGAATCAAGATTGCTGGGAGAAATATCAATAACCTCAGATATGCAGATGATACCACCCTTATGGCAGAGAGTGAAGAAGATCTAAAAAGCCTCTTGATGAAAGTGAAAGAGGAGAGTGAAAAAGTGGCTTAAAACTCAACATTTAGAAAACTAAGTTCATGGCACCTGGTTCCATCACTTCATGGCAAATAGATGGGGAAGCAGTGGGTGACTTTATTTTTGGGGGCTCAAAAATCAATGCAGATGGTGACTCCAGCCATGAAATTAAAAGACACTTACTCCTTGGAAGAAGAATTATGACCAATCTAGACATCATATTAAAATGCAGAGACATTACTTTGCCAGTGAAGATCCAACTAGTTAAAGCTATGGTTTTTCCAGTAGTCATGTATGGATGTGAGAGTTGGCCTATTAAGAGAGCTGAGCACCGAAGAACTCATGCTTTTGGACTGTGGTGTTGGAGAATACTCTTGAGAGTCTCTTGGACTGCAAGGAGATCCAACCATTCCATACTAAAGGAAATCAATCCTGAATATTCATTGGAAGGACTGATACTGAAGCTGAGACTCCAATACTTTGGCCACCTGATGCGAAGAGCTGACTCATTGGAGAAGCTCCTGATGCTGGGCAAGATTGAAGGTGAGAGGAGAAGGGGACGACAGAAGATGAGATGGTTGGATGGCATCACCGACTCAATGGACATGAATTTGAGTAAACTCTGGGAGTTGGTGATGGACAGGGAGGCCTGGTGTGCTGCAGTTCATGGAGTCACAAAGAGTCTGATACGACTGAGCAACTGAACTGAACTAAATTGATAATGATGAGCTCTCTTTGGGACAAGATGCGTCTAGATTTCCTTTAGATGGAAAGAGGAAATATTAAATAGGAACTTGAATAGTACAGAGAAGAGAATGTGGCTAAGACAGAAAGCTTTATGTGGTGACTGAAGCTGTAGGTATTGTAAGATAGCTCAACTAGAAAGTGTACAGTGAGAAATAAACGCCCCAGGAGAGAGTCTTAAGGAAATCCAGCACTTAGTGGCTAAATAGAATAGCTTTAATCTATATAGTCGAAATAGAATAAAGGACAGGAAAACCCTGCACCTCAAGTGAAGGGCAGAGAAGCTTGGTATGCTGCAGTCCATGAGGTCGAAAGAGTGGGACATGACTAAGCAACTGAACAAGTGAAGGAAAGCCCTCACCACAAGGGAGAACTGGGAGTCTCAAGAGACATCTAGAATATTGGTGAGAACCAACTCTTTCTGCCACATTTATTAATGTGTATTTCATTGGTTGGCATAATTATAAATGGTCAAGAAGAAAAGAAAAAATACTGATTTAATTTTTAGTTTGGGCTTCCCTGTTAGTTCAGTTGGTAAAGAATCCAGCTGCAATGCAGGAGATCCTGGTTCAATTCCTGGGTTGGGAAGATCAACTGGAAAAAAGATAGGCCACCTGCTCCAGTATTCTTGGGCTTCTTTTATGGCTCCGCTAGTAAAGAATCTGCCTGCAACGCGGGAGGCTTGGGTTCTATCCCTGGGTTGGGAAGATCCCCGGGAGAAGGGAAAGGTTACCCACTCCAGTATTCTGGCCTGGAGAATTCTATCTCTCAATCTTTGTATATTTTACTTTTAAAACTTTTTTGTGCAGAGCAGATTTTATACAAGCAGGATAAGGTAATGTCTTCTTAAATCATAATCACATATAGTTGTCAAATATAATTGGAAACCAATCAATAATGGCTGCATGATTAAGTTACAAGTAAACAAGTCAAGTGCCTCTTCATTTCTATCTACCACCCAAGGGCCTAGTTAAGCAAATGGTTATGTAGGTTTTGTATACCTAACAAAGTTCTCTTTTGATTTTTATACATTGCTGAAGTTGATGATAAAGAATATATTTCCCCATTTTGGTTCTTTTATACATAGCTGTAGAGGATTTTATATTATATTTTCCTAGCCTGAAATTTGCTCATAACTATTTTTCCTTTTATCTTTTAAAATGTTATCATGACACCTCAGCATAATGGTTATTTGTTTTGTTAACAGAAACAAATTCATATCTCCACATATATAATGCCTAATATTAAAGCAAACTTTATTTTATATAAGAACTGTAAAACAGAGAAAAACTTGAGAAGCAGTAATACCAGTTATCATAGAAATTCAGGTGAATATGATGAAGGTTTGAAATTAAGACAATGGAATGGACTAGACTTTACAGCATGACATCTCACTGGATTTGGGTATAAAAAGAACAATAAGCAAAAGTGAAGGTCCCAGTTTTACTTGCCAAAATATACATTTTTCTTCCTTCCTTTTTTATCCATTCATCCAGCAGATATGCACTGAATTCTGATATATGTGAAAAAGGTGAACAGAAAAAGTCAAACTTCCTGGTTTCCTGAATCTTACAATCTAGTGGGGGAAGATTAAACTAATCACATATTTTCATTAAACCACCAGGGTAACTAGTACAGAAGAAAGGAAACAAGTAGATATATAAGGGACCAGATCTAGTCAGGAACAGTAGGAGCTGACAGAGGACTAATTAGACCTCAAATATGATTAGTAGTTAATTGAGTCAGTGGGAAGAGCCATTCTATATTCACAAAATGAACAATAAATTAAAGGATGAATTACACATTCAAGGAATTAAAAGAATATAAGAGATGGAGCTTAATGGAAAGGGATGAGAAGGCATGACATATGAGTCAAGGCTCAAGAAAACTAAGTAAAGGTGAGATTATATAAGCCTTGCCAGCCATATAATAGACTTTGCATTTATTCAGATAGCATCTGGAACTCATTAGGTGGGTCTGAAAAGCAACATGATATCTGTATTTTCTCTTAACAATATTATTCTTACAGTAATGTGGAGAGTGAACTGAAGAATGGCTATATATCATGTGAGGATACCTGCTAGTAGGCTATCATAAGACAAACCTCAAAATACCTGATATATATTTAGTACTCAATAAGTCAATAAATGTTAGCAGCCATTATTATCATTATCAGCTTCAACCTTGCCATTACTGTTAGCTTCAACTAAGTTGATGGAGACTAAGAGTAGACATAATAAGAAACATTTTGAGGTAATAATTTTTTAAAAATTGATGGCTTTCTTGTGGGATATAGGGATAAGTGAAAAGTGAGTAAAAATGAATCCTGGGTTTCAAGTATGTGCAACAGAAGAAAAGGTGATCAGCCATTTGTGGAGGAATATAATGATGAGTGCAACTGTGCAGGAGTTTGAGCATTCTTTGCAATTGCCTTTCTTTGGAATTAGAGTGAAAACTGACTTTTTCCAGTCTCATGGCCACTGCTGAGTTTTTCAAATTTGCATAAACCATAAACTTCCAGATGTTCAAGCTGCTTATAGAAAAGGCAGAGGAACCAGAGATCAAATTGCCAACATCTGTTGGATCATTAAAAAAGAAAAAGAGTTCCAATAAAACACCTACTTCTGCTTTATTGACTATGCCAAAGCCTTTGACTGTGTGGATCACAACAAACTATGGAAAATTCTTAAAAAGGTGGGAATACCAGACCACCTGACCTGCCTTCTGAAAAACCTGTATGCAGGTCAAGAAGCAACAGTGAGTACTGGATATGGAACAGCAGACTGGTTCCAAATTGGGAAAGGAGTATATCAAGGCTGTATATTGTCACCCTGCTTATTTAACTTATATGTAGAGTACATCATAAGAAACACTGGGCTGGATGAAACACAAGGTGGAATCAAGATTGCCGGGAGAAATATCAATAACCACACATATGCAGAAAGTGAAGAAGATCTAAAGAGCCTGTTGATGAAAGTGAAAGAGGAGAGTGAAAAAGTTGGCTTAAAACTCAATATTTAGAAAACTAAGATCATGGCACCTGGTTCCATCACTTCATGGCAAATAGATGGGGAAACAGTGGCTGACTTTAATTTTTTGGGCTCAAAAAATCAATGCAGATGGTGACTCCAGACATGAACTTAAAAGACACTTACTCTTTGGAAGAAGAATTGTGACCAACCTAGACAACATATTAAAATGCAGAGACATTACTTTGCCAATGAAGATCTAACTAGTTAAAGCTATGGTTTTTCCAGTAGTCATGTATGGATGTGAGAGTTGGACTATTAAGAAAGCTGAGCACCGAGGAACTCATGCTTTTGGACTGTGGTGTTCAAGAATACTCTTGAGAGTCTCTTGGACTGCAAGGAGATCCAACCAGTCCATACTAAAGGAAATCAATCCTGAATATTCATTGGAAGGACTGATACTGAAGCTGAGACTCCAATACTTTGGCCACCTGATGTGAAGAGCTGACTCATTGGAAAAACTCCTGATGCTGGGCAAGATTGAAGGCGAGAGGAGAAGGGGACGACAGAAGATGAGATGGTTGGATGGCCTCACCGACTCAATGGACATGAATTTGAGTAAACTCTGGGAGTTAGTGATGGACAGGGAGGCCTGGTGTGCTGCAGCCCATGGAGTCGCAAAGAGTCTGATACGACTGAGCAACTGAACTGAACTAAACTGATAATGATGAGCTCTCTTTGGGACAAGATGCGTCTAGATTTCCTTTAGATAGAAAGAGGAAATATTAAATAGGAATTTGAATAGTACAGAGAAGAGAATGTGGCTAAGACAGAAAGCTTTATGTGGTGACTGAAGCTGTAGGTATTGTAAGATAGCTCAACTAGAAAGTGTACAGTGAGAAATAAACGCCCCAGGAGAGAGTCTTAAGGAAATCCAGCACTAAATAGAATAGCTTTAATCTATATAGCTTTAATCTATATAGTCGAAATAGAATAAAGGACAGGAAAACCCTGCACCTCAAGTGAAGGGCAGAGAAGCTTGGTATGCTGCAGTCCATGAAGTTGAAAGAGTGGGACATGACTAAGCAACTGAACAAGTGAAGGAAAGCCCTCACCACAAGGGAGAACTGGGAGTCTCAAGAGACATCTAGAATATTGCTGAGAACCAACTCTCTCTGCCACATATATTAATGCGTATTTCATTGATTGGCATATTTATAAATGGTCAAGAAGAAAAGAGAAAATATTGATTGAATTTTTGGATAGGGCTTCCCTGTTAGTACAGTTGGTAAAGAATCCAGCTGCAATGCAGGAGATCCTGGTTCAATTCCTGGGTTGGGAAGATCGACTGGAAAAAGGATAGGCCACCTGCTCCAGTATTCTTGGGCTTCTTTTGTGGCTCCACTAGTAAAGAATCTGCCTGCAACGCGGGAGGCTTGGGTTCTATCCCTGGGTTGGGAAGATTCCCGGGAGAAGGGAAAGGTTAGCCACTTCAGTATTCTGGCCTGGAGAATTCCATCTCTCAATCTTTGTATATTTTACTTTTAAAACTTTATTGTGCAGTGCACATTTTATACAAGCAGCATAAGGTAATTTCTTCTTAAATCATAATCACATATAGTTGTCAAATATAATTGGAAACCAATCAATAATTGCTGCATGGTTAAGTTACAAGTAAACAAGTCAAGTGCCTCTTCATTTCGATCTACCACCCAATGGCCTAGTTAAGCAAATGGTTATGTAGGTTTTTTATACCTAACAAAGTTCTCTTTTGATTTTTATACATTGCTGAAGTTGATAATAAAGAATATATTTCCCCATTTTGGTTCTTTTATACATAGCTGTAGAGGATTTTATATTATTTTTTTCCTAGCCTGAAATTTTTTCATAACTATTTTTCCTTTTATCTTTTAAAATGTTATCATGACACCTCAGCATAGTGGTTATTTGTTTTGTTAACAGAAACAAATTCATATCTCCACATATATAATGCCTAATATTAAAGCAAACTTTATTTTATGATAGTGAATGATGATAGGAGTGCATTGTGAATTGAATGACTGATAGAGCAATGAAAAAAGTCCTTATATATCTAAAGATCAGTTATGAGAGAGGGTCCCCAAAGCTCTGTGTACAAATTTCACTGTTGGTAAACGACCGGCATATCTAAGACACGTATTTCAGAAATGGTATATGTTGAAAGCCAACCTGAACTTTCCAATAGTAAATGGTGGGAGATCAAAAAGTAGTCTGTAGCAGCATATTTGAAAAAAACACCATAAAG
Source organism: Cephalophus harveyi (assembly GCA_006410635.1). Classification (NCBI taxonomy): domain Eukaryota; kingdom Metazoa; phylum Chordata; class Mammalia; order Artiodactyla; family Bovidae; genus Cephalophus; species Cephalophus harveyi. Next base: position 52,837 of record SJYT01063551.1, read on the forward strand.
CGATATAAATAAAAACACTACCAGATCTCCACATATATAATGCCTAATATTAAAGCAAACTTTATTTTATGATAGTGAATGATGATAGGAGTGCATTGTGAATTGAATGACTGATAGAGCAATGAAAAAAGTCCTTATATATCTAAAGATCAGTTATGAGAGAGGGTCCCCAAAGCTCTGTGTACAAATTTCACTGTTGGTAAACGACCGGCATATCTAAGACACGTATTTCAGAAATGGTATATGTTGAAAGCCAACCTGAACTTTCCAATAGTAAATGGTGGGAGATCAAAAAGTAGTCTGTAGCAGCATATTTGAAAAAAACACCATAAAGCGATATAAATAAAAACACTACCAGAAGAAAACATTTAAGAGCAATAAGCGATATGTGCACTATTTTCACTTACATTATTTTTTCCTCTTTGAAAACAATTCCTGTGCAATTCCTGTGCAGCATTAAAAAATTCAGCATTGCATACAATTCTTCTACTGAATGAAACAATGAATAATGTATCAGATCATCATGAAAACTTGTACTTTCTGATTGATAAAATATCTTATTCTGGAAGTGACATGTACCATATGTGATAGAGTTAATATAGGTATTGTTTGCTGTTGTTACTATTTAGTCACTCAGTCATGTCCAACTCTTTTGCGACCCATGGTCTGCAGTCCACCAGGCTCCTCTGTTCATGGAATTCTCCAGGCAAGAATACTGAAATAGGTTGCAATTTCCTTCTCCAGGGGATATATAGGTATTGTTTGCTGTTGTTACTATTTAGTCACTCAGTCATGTCCAACTCTTTTGCGACCCATGGTCTGCAGTCCACCAGGCTCCTCTGTTCATGGAATTCTCCAGGCAAGAATACTGAAATAGGTTGCAATTTCCTTCTCCAGGGGATCTTCCCAACACAGGGATTGAACCTGTGTCTCCTACATTGGCAGGCAGATTATTTACTGCTGAGCCACCAAGGAAGCCCTTAGCTACTGTTAGGGCTTAAATTAATAATTAATTTCATGTATAAAATGATGTGATAGATATGCCCTATCCTAGGCATTAGTACTTCATCCTGACAACAAATGTGAATTAATATTATAAATGCTAGGTGGGAATATAATTTGTTACCAGTCTACAGATATGATAAAGTATGATAAAGATGTCAGATGTCCTATGTAGTAATACAGCTTCATATTGTAAGAGCTATTCAATGGTTTAGTATCAGTATTGTGCATATAAATTTTTTCCAATAATTTTTTAGAGACTATTTTCTATAATTTTCAAAATCTAAGATATTTTAACAATATACAGGTGAGATGAACATTAAGCAGCAAAAGGAGAAAATGTGTTCAGAAAAAAAGGCAAGTGGATTTTTTATTCTCTTTTCTTGTCAAACTAAAATCACCTCCCCTAATTCATACACCAAAAATAACAAAAATAATTAAATGTTTTGATTTCAATTTCCCTTAGTCTGGCAACAGTATTCATAATACTTGAAGATTAATCATGTGACAGTGATGTAGCAAGCCATGCAAACAATATATCTTTATAACAATGGATACTTTTCCTGTGAAATGGATTGGAATAATAGGATAGCATACAGGAATTGTATTAAAATGAAGGTCCTTCAACCTGATGAATATTATAAGTGCTACTTTCTCAAAGACATCATCAAAATTAGAAGCATTTATCTTCAGCCAACTCTCAATTATCTACATGTAGAATATCCCATTTGTAAATGATTCACTGCAATTTAAAAATTTCTGCTGCAATTTAAAATAATTTCTTCTTATCACCTAGCACTTTTATGAAATAATCATCCAATATCTCAGTGATAAATTAAGACCCTGATAAAATAAAATACAGTGGTGTGTGAGCTAAGTTGGTATAGATACCTCACACCAGATCCTATAATTGACTTCAAATCCCAATGTAAACTATTTTTATTTCTGGATATTTGATAATATTCATAGTATTTCTTCTATACTTGGTCAACTAATCAAATGTGAAATGCACTTTTTAATATAATTCTTGATATTTACATATGCATTGACATGTATCTTGAGTAACAAATTCTCCTATTAAGAATATATTTTAAGATATCTAGCTAGCAACTGATAAAAACAGGTACCAACACTTTTAGGTGCCCTATATTTTCAATATCTTTTACTCTCATGTTCCAATAAAGACTATAAAAATAATGTTCCATGTATTAAATAATGCATTGACATGTATCTTGAGTAACAAATTCTCCTATTAAGAATATATTTTAAGATATCTAGCTAGCAACTGATAAAAACAGGTACCAACACTTTTAGGTGCCCTATATTTTCAATATCTTTTACTCTCATGTTCCAATAAAGACTATAAAAATAATGTTCCATGTATTAAATATTTAATGACTTCTCCTGCATGCCAAAACAAGTCTATGCACTAGAGATTCATGTACTGCATACCAACCTGATAAAACACATTTCTCTGATGAATCTATATTTCTTTGAGGAAGACTATAAACATATAAGAAGTTTCCCAGGTGGTATTAGTGGTAAAGAGCCTGCCTTTGCTGTCTCCTGCCAATGCAGGAGATGCAGGTTTGATCCCTGGATTGGGAAGATCTCCTAGAGGAGAAAATGGCAACCCACTCCAGTATTCTTATCTGGGAAATCCCATGAACAGAGGAGTCTGGAGGGCTACAGTCCATAGGGTCATAAAGAGTCAACATGACTAAAGTGACTTTTAGCACATAAACATATAAACAAATGAGTAAATGAAGGGTTAGATGCCCATAAGGATTATAAAGTGGTAATACTTGAGATTGTACAGAGATTGATGGAAGACAAGATTTATTTAGGGTAGTCAAAGAATAATATCCTGAAGAGCAATGTTTGGAAAATCTGAAGAATTTAAAGAACACAGTCATGAAAATGTCCTGTTGAGAATATTCCAAAGAAAAAGCAAGTGCAAATGCTCTGAAGCTGACTATAGAAAAAAGATTTGCAATATATACTGTATATATTTGTGTCTATTTGTGGTTGTATACTAATTTCCCTGCTTATACTAGGATACCTATTTAATTTATTCTTGGAAAATAAGTTTTTTTCTCATTTCCAGGAGTTAATATCAGGCAATTGTGTTTTTAATGGTTAATTCATTTCTACCAGGGGAATGATTGCTGTTGTTTAGTCACTAAATCATATCTGACTCCTTGAAACCACATGGACCACAGCTTGCCAGGCTCCTCTGTCCAGGGTGTTTCCCAGGTAAGAATATTGGAGTTGCTTGCCATTTTCTTCTCCAGGGGATATTCTGGACCCAAGGATCAAACCCACATCTCCTGCATTGGCAGGTGGATACTTTATCACTGAGCCACCAGCGAGGCCCAAAGGGGAGGGCTAGAGGAGTTCATTTTGTTGTTATTTAGGATTCTTAAGTCCAGAATTCTTTCTTTTTTTCCTTTTTTTTTTTTTTTTTGAGTTTATTCCAATTAACCACTGACCCTCTACTGAGGTGGAGAAGAAGCTGAATGGGGGCATTTTTGAGGGTGTGCTGGGGACAGTTTTTAGAGCAGTTGTGACGCTTGAGAGTAGAATTAAGAACAAGAAAAGATCAAAGAAAGGTAAATCTATGGATTTGGCAGTGTGGGTCTAGTTTTTAGAGCGGTTTTGTTTTGTTCCTTAGAAATGCTGAAGATGGAAGATGGGAAATGTTTTCAGGTCAGCCACATTGCTTTAAGAGTAGACATATTCTTTTTTTTTTCTGATGTTTCTCAGGCTTGCTTCCCTGGTGGCTCAGAGGTTAAAGCATCTGCCTCCAATGCGGGAGACCCGGGTTCGATCCCTGGGTCAGGAAGATCCCCTGGAGAAGGAAATGGCAATCCACTCCAGTATTCTTGCCTGGAGAATCCCATGGACGGAGAAGCCTAATAGGTTACAGTCCATGGGGTCGCAAAGAGTCGGACACGACTGAGCGACTTCACCTTCATGTATAAGAATGACGTCAACAACCTCTAGATGCCAAAGAAATTTCAAATGCCAAAACCTTTCAGCCTTCCTTTAAGGAAGCATTTCTATTAGAAGAATTCCTGTTAAAACTTGGGACAATCACAAATCTGAATCTGTACCTTGTAATTAGATAGGGACATGCGATAGGCCCCAGACTATGAAATGCATTTAAAATATGAACAAGGCTCATTTGTGCTTATTCTGTCAATGCCTATTTCTCTTTCCAGTTCCTGTTTGTCTCTCTTCCTCTTCGTTTATCTCTCCTTCAACTCCAGTCAAACACTTTTGCCCAACTTAATCACTGTGAACGTACTTAAAACAGCTATGATTTTTGGTGATTTAACCAGCAGAGGTAAGTTGGACGGACACTGGAGTGTTGCTTCCACTAAAGGTCAGAGTAAAGTTCTGTGTGTTTGTGTGTGTGTGTCACTCAGTTGTGTCTGACTCTTTGCAACCCTATGGACTATAGCCTGCCAGGCTCCTCTGTCCACGGGATTCACTAGGCAAGAATATTGGAGTTGGTTGCCATGCTCTCCTCCAGGGAATCTTCCTGACCCAGGGATTGAAGCTGCATCTCTTACATCTCCTGCAATGGCAGGCAGATTCTGTACTCACTAAGCCACCTGGGAAGCTCCAGTGGAAATAATTGCAACTGCTACCTAGCACTTTGGGCTGTCATGTCAGTAGATCCACAGAGAAAGAAAAGAGTAATTTATTTGAAAGTTCCTAAGAGAGTAGATTCTAAAGTTCTCATCATAAGAAAAAAAATTAAATATATGAAATTATATATGTTAACTACATTTATTGTGGTAATCATTTTGCAATATATGGGGCTTCCCACGTGGTGGTAAAGAACCTGCCTGCCAATGCAGAAGATGTAAAGGAACATGAGCTTCATCCCTGGGTTGGAAAGATCTCCTGGAGGAAGGCATGGCAACCCACTTATGTCATAATGATGACAGTGTTTTATGTTACATATTTATGAAGAAAACTGAGAGAAAAAAAGAAAAGAGTTGCTATATTGAATGAGGAACATTGGTTGTGTTTCACAATGTGGGTTTCAAGGAATGTGTCCCTGGCTATGCATTGGGGTATAAACCTTGGTGCTTTTGTGCCCAGTGGTCATTGTACATGAGCAAATGGAAGCACAAGAAAAGGTGACGAACGGCTCAGACTGCTCAGTAATAAGGTTTTGATCATGGGTATTCCTCCTTCCCCAGGCATGGGACCCAGATCACAAGAACTTCTAGCAAAAGATTTGGTGAATCTGGAATGGACTACGGAAGTAAGAGATGATGAATGTTAATTACAAACCTAGGATTACCTTCAGAATGAAAATAATCCTTTTGCAAATCCTTTTTAAGAGATTACAAACGACCATTTCCTTTAGTGGCTGACATTGCCCTCTCCTTTCAAGGAAGAAGTGAAGATAACTTTCTCTCATAAAAAGCTTCCAATGTCGTGAAAGGATGCAAATAGTTCTGGGTGGACAGTAGTGAACAGTATCCTACCCAAATCATGTATCACACCCTGCCACTCAACTCTACCTATCCCCATGGGCCTCATTTGCTTTCATCGATTTCCCAGCTGAAGCAGCCTTGATCACGCCTTTCACATGGTAGGGAATCACTGGCTACTGCCTCAGCTTTCCTGCCATCGTACATGCAGGTGACCTATTTGTAGCTCTGATTGGCAGGTTATTGTACATACGCATGGGTGATATTGACATGCAGATGGTGAGCCTGAATAACAAACCTGTCGTTATTGTTCAGTTGTCAAGTGGTGTCTGATTCCACCCCATGGACTGCAGTGTGCCAGGCTTCCCTGTCCTTCACTATTTCCTGGAGTTTGCTCAAGTTTGTGTCTACTGAATCTGTGACACCAACCAACCATCTCATCCTCTGTTGCCCTCTTCTTCTTCTGCCTTCAATCTTTCCCAGCATCAGGGTCTTTTCCAATAAGTCAGTTCTTCGCATCAGGTAGCCAAAGTATTAGAGCTTAAGCTTCAGCATCAGTCCTTCCAATGAAGATTCAGGGTTGATTTCCTTTAAGACTGACTGGTTGGATTGCCTTGCTGTCCAAGGGACTCTCGAGTCTTCTCCAGTGCAACAGTTAAGCATCAATTCTTTGGTGCTCTGCCTTCTTTATTGTCCAGCTCTCACATCTGTACATGACTACTGGGAAGACCATAGACTTGACTACATGGTAATTAGCCTATTTTCTTGGGCTAAGTAATGCCAGCTGTCCAAAGAGAGAAGAGGGGCAAACAATGGGACTATAGATAAACATTATGGAAAAAAGGGAAGACATTTCTTTAGAGGGAAATTTTATTAGTAGCTTTCAAACTTTTCTGACTATAACAGTCAGTAGGCAATAGCTCAGTTGGTAAAGACTGTGCCTTCAGTGCAGGAGACCCTGGTTCAATTCATGGGTTGGGAAGATCCCCTGCAGAAGAAAATGGCAACCCACTCAAGTACTCTTGCCTGGAAAATCCCATGGACAGAGGAGCCTGGTGGGCTACAGTCCATGGGGTTGCAAGGGTCGGACACGACTTAGCGACTAGACCAGTATAAATATAGACCATTTCAGACATACATAGAAAATATGGCTGAAAAAAGAAAAACATTTATTCTTACCACCTGTGATGCACTATGGTACTTTCTTTTGTATTATATCTTATTCTATTTCATTTAAAATAAAATTGCTGATCTCTGTGATCCAAAATTGGATCATGAGAAATAAATATATTAGATTTTGATATGCATTAAAAAATCTAAATGTGTTACTCATAATTGCCCAATATTACTTTGGATTTTTTTTTTAGTAATACATACACATATATGTATATTTACATGTATATATACATATCTTTATGTGTAAGTATGTGTACTGAGTTTTGATGCAGGGTAAAGATATCAGAAAATGTATTGAGTGTCCCTGCTCTACACTGTTACACATCAAATTATGAATTGAAAGGAAAAGACCTAGGTCAGTGTCTGAGGCCAGGACTGCACAGGAGCCTAATATTTATCATGTTAGAAAGCAAAACAGATAATTTTCAAATATTTATTATTATGCTTTGGCAATGTACTTATTTATCTAGTCTTGATTTCCCCTAATATTAATTAAATATTGATAAATCACTTTAGGAAATTCCAAGTGGCTTCAGCTAAACTAAGAAAACAAAGAGAGAGCTATTTGGGTCACATCTAGACTAATGAAAAAGGACAGATAAGATGTCTGTACTCAGGAGTCTAGATTTGATTGAAGTTGCTGGTGGCAGGGGAAGTGGAAGAGGATTAGATAAAAAAGTGAAAAATCTGAAGGGATTGAGTCTGGCTCTTTTCAATGCTTACTTAAGAGTTTTTGCTCTTATTTTCTTTGTTATTTTTAAACAAGAAGGCTCTTGAGCAACTAGCAGTGGCATAAATACACCATAGGGCACAGGAAGAATCATTACACACACAAAAAATAAAAAGACTCGGGATATGGGAGAACAATTATACATTTATTCACTTTACAAATTCTACTTTATCTAGGCAAACCTTTTTTCTCTAAGAATAGATGGTAAATTTTCATTATCAGGTTATAATACTGTATTAACTTTGTTTTACATAATTTGAAAATAAATTATTCTAAAACATTTTCAGATAATTTTAAAGCTCAAATAAGCAACACTTTTAGAAGTATCATCTTGTCTAAGAATTTCTTCCTTATCGCCACTAAGAAATTTTCTTACTTTTTCCTAAATTCTTAAAGCTTCATCTTTTTGACTTTTCAATCTTTAAGCCACCAGATATTTTTATGTATGATGTAATGAAGAAACCCTGTATTTTTTTCCACCAGATTTTCTGAATTCTTTCCTTATTGTTCTACAGTAGTGACAATTCTGCTGTATATCAAGTTTATATTGATGTGTGAGTTTGTTTCTGGATTGTCTATTTTATTTCATAGTTCATTTTATTTATCAGTCTTCAGCTGTCAAAGGTTAATCACTAGAGCCTAGAATGCTTTTATTTTTCTGTTGTTTTTATTTATCTAGGCTGCATTACAGATTACTCGAGAATTTAGTGGTTTAAAGTAACAATGAGCATTTAATCTCTCTCACATTTTGTGCAGATCAGGACCTTGGGAGTGACTTTGTTGTGTGTTTCTGGCTTTGGTCCTCGTTGACCTCAAGCTGTTGGCTGAAGTTGTAGTCATCCGCAGACTAGAGGATGTGCTTCCAAAGGGGCTCACTTACATGGCTCACAAATTGATACTCATTTCTGCTGGAAGGGCTCAGTTCTATTCATGGGTCACTCCTCATAAATTCTTGAATATCCTTGTTCTCATTCAGTAGCTCAGTCATGTCTGACTCTTTGTGACCCCATGGACTGTAGAACTCCGGGCTTCCCTGTCTTTCACCATCTTCCAGAATTTGCTCAAACTCATGTCCATTGAGTCAATGATGTCTGTCGTCCCCTTCTCCTCCTGCCCTCAATCTTCCGCATCATCAGTGTCTTTTCCAGTGAGTCAGCTCTTCGCATCAGGTGGCCAAAGTATTGGAGCTTCAGCTTCAGCATCAGTCCTTCCAATAAATATTCAGAGTTGATTTCCTTTAGGATTGACTCTTTTGATCTCCTTGCTGTCCAACAGATTCTCAAGAGATTTCTCTGTGTGCTTCAGCACCACAGTTTGAAAGCATCAATTCTTTAGTGCTTAGCCTTCTTTATGACCCAGCTCTCACATACATACATGACTATTAGAAAACTCATAGATTTGACTATACAGATCTTTGTCGTCAAAGTGATGTTCTTGTAACGTTTTAGCTTAGTTGTTCTACTATGAGCAATTTAATGGAGAAAGAGGACCAGGAGGAATTTATCCTTTTAATAGCTTACCACTGGGAGTCACAAAGCATCACTTCTCCATATTCTATACATCAGAAGAGATGGATAAGTCCAGCCTACATTCACAAGAATTTTTACTGAAAAACTTAACTACAAATTCATAGATTTGTATATATTTTGACATGAAGAAGGAAATGGTAACCTACTCCAGTATTCTTGCTTGGAGAATCCAATGGACAGAGGAGCCTGGTGGGCTACAGTCCACGGGGTTGCAAAGAGTCAGACACGACTGAGCGACTTCACTGACATGATAATATGTTTAGTTTTCCTTTGGCAATAAAAATACTTGACCTAATTAATAGGTTTTTCTGATATTTTACTATTTACAGATTTATTGTGGTTTCCTACTTCATTTCCAATAGGTTTTGGTAAGCTAAATCTTAGGGAAAATGACCCCCTACATCACTGGCAAAAGGTCTTAATATTTTTCATAAATGTAAATGTTTTACTGCTTACAAAGTATTGTCACTCACCAAATATAAGTTTGAACATTGGCCAACACATAACCTTTCTAAACTTTCTCTTTTTAATGCAAAGTAATATTTTAATATTTTTAATATTCTTGCATTTACATAGTTCTTTCTAGGTGACAAAATAGTTTGATGCAACTTCTAGTTTTTTGTTTGCTCACTAGCTAAACAAAACTATATATTTGAAGCAGTTATTAATGTTAAATTAATAATTAATTCAGTTAACACTGAATTTTTAATCCTTTGATAGGATTTTCAGTGATTTGCTGAAAGGCTTCCATAATAAAACTAGTAAGTGGACATATGGTGATGTTTTTCTTTATACTTTATTAAGTATCCTTCATTTATTAACCATAAGATGAATTCCAGTAATGTTGGCTGTTTGTAGCTTCCCAAATTTGATCAATAGAGTGTATGAAATTCTTATTACCTTAGTGATCTTTTGTATAAAATTTAGTACAAATTTGATTTTTGGTATAAATGACATTTAATACCAATACAGGCAGTACTAATTTGCTACTCAGTGCAATATAATGTGACTGTCAGGGCTGATAAAGTCTATATAAGTTACTATAACTTGTATGGAAAAAAGATGCAAGTCACTATACTACAGCCTTCAAAAGGGTTGCATATAAATTAGATACTTTAAAACAACACAGTAATGGATGAATTGACTGATACATAAATAGATGTTTTTAATATTTTTCTTTATCCTAAATCTTTATGCTTTCTGATAATGATTACACTGTTGAAATTTAAAATATATACACATCAGAGGTAACAGTGAGATAACAGACTAGGTAAAATTCTGTTTACACTATACTGAGTGATATACATATTTACAACATTTTTCTTCATATTGCATCATAACCTTATATATCTGAAAAGTGAGAGTATTAGTCGCTCAGTTGTGTCCAACTCTTTGCAACTCCATAGACTGTAGCCCAACAGGCTCCTCTGTCCATGGAATTCTCCAGGCAAGAATACTGAAGTGGATAGCCATTCCCTTCTCCAAAAACATCTGAAAAGTGTCCCAGACCACACAAACAAAAAACAATGAAAACAAACTAGAACAACAAACATGAGAAATTGTTGATGTATGAATAATAATAACAAAGTTAGATAGAAATTTAGAAAGATTTAGAAATGTTGAACTCTAATAGAAGATAAACTCATTTATTTTCCACAAAAATGGTGTAGAAGCCCAACCCCATTTTAAGGTTATTCAGTTTGTTCAAAACTCAACAAAATTACAACCTTTTTAAAAGCCATATGAAAATGCACTCAACTTGAAATACACTTAATGTGCCTTCAATGTGATTCATAGGCCAGTTGGTAACTGAAAACTGACTATTTTCATTAAAGACATTGTTTCAAGACATCTGGGGCTTCCCTTGTGGCTCCGAGGGTGAAGAATCTGCCTGCAACGTAAGAGATCCAGGTTTGATCCCTGGGTCAGGAAGATCCTCTGGAGAAGGAAATGGCAACCCACTCCAGTATTCTTGCCTGGAGAATTCCATGGATAGAGGAGCCTGGTAGGCTGCAGTCCATGGTGTTGCAAAGAGTTGGACATGACTGAATGACTAATATAGTTCAAGACATCTGGTCTATGCAAGTGAGTCATTGAAGTCATGCATCTTCTGATACTTAAATCTCATTTTCAGTGCATTGTTCCCTCCGTTTATTGATTAGCTGCTTCAGTCAGTTTGCAGTATCTGATTTTTAAACCGTGGTTGTAATTCAATATTATATACAACTGGAACAGACCATGATTGGTGCAATTAGAACAATAAGAAACATGAAGTGAGCAACAGAGTCTTAATAAACTTCTACCTTAGTTTACTAGAAGCAACCTGAACAACCACAAAACTCTAGTGTTTCTTTTATCTTTTTCTCTTCTTTGCAGATGTAACATTGTTCCATCACTACACTAATAGTGAAATAATTTTAACATTGCAGTTTGCAAAGTTGGAATACCTATTCCTAGGTACTAGGCTATTTTTCAAATCATACATTTTCTCACAGCTAAACCTCAAAAGAAGACATCATTATCAGTATCCTACTAATGCTTATAACTTAGTATGTAGTTTAAACCTGGTAATGAGACATTTATTGTCTGATTACCACCACAAAGAAATTCCAACCTTTTTGTATATTCATGGAGTCAAACTGAAAAAAAATTATTTCTCTGGGACTTCATTTCTCCCGTGCATAATGAATGATGCTGCTGTCAGCAATCAATCCAAAATAGCATTGGCATAATGCACACCACAGCCAGACACGACATGCAGACAAATAGGAACCAATATTCATTCCTCTAATAAATTTATGTAGACACGGACAATAACATATTAGAATCAGCTCACTCCTGTCTATGTGTTTGCCATATGTGTGTTTCTGGATTTTTTTCCTTCCTCTGAAAGTAATGTGAATGACAAGGAGAACTAGTCAATAAAAGCACAAGCATTTAAAATCTTTTAGGATTAGAATAATGCATATTTACCAGGATTCCTATAAGAGAAAGGTAACAAACTTTGTCCAATTTGACCAATAGACAAATATATAGTGATAATTATGTTTTAAATGACTAACTATATGTCAGGTCTCAAGAACTGGAATGTGAAATAAATAAAAATACACATTATTCTGCTTATTTTAGATTTAAGATAAAAAATATAAAAATTATAAATTAAAATGAGAGTATGAAACTGACAACAAATGAAAAGCAAATGAAAAGAATAAGAACCAAATATTTCTCTGGCCTAGAATGGTTGAATTTTTGCCCTCCCTGCTGTTATACATGCGTTCGGATAAAATAGGATATGTAAAGTACATGGCTCAGATGCAGGCAAATTCTAGCTCCAATTTTGGAAAGTGACAAGCCTGGATAGAAATAAATGTCTAAAACAAAATTTTTCAAAATATTAAGAAACAGTAATGACATGAGATATTCCATAATAAATATATTCCACGGTGAAATTAATCAGTGAAATATTATGTACTTTATTTCTTTCTTAAAGGCTGTAAAAAATCATTCAGTCAAGAAAACTTTTAAATTTAGCTTACTCAGGTCAAAATCTGAATAAATTAAATTTAAATTAATTGGACCATAAACTTTTTTTCCATGCAAATTATTAACATTCTACTATATATATATATATTTTTTTTTTGTGTGTGTGTGGGGGGGTATATTTTGTCTAAGATATATGGTAGACAGATTCTCAGACAACTTGTTTTTCAAGTTGGTGTTTGGAAGGGAGGCTATATTAAGATGGCTTATGGAATGTTGAATGATTTTTCCCTGCTAAATTATTGAGCAAATAAATATGCACTATTGCCATATGTATTTATATTCATACAGCATATAGCCATGGTATCTATATATTCTGTGTAAATTGGTGATCATCTCAACATATCAATATAGTGGTTAAAAGGCTTTTGAGATCTTTAAAAACATTAGATGTTTATTTTTTAGATGTCACTGTGCTAAATGCTTTATATTTTATTTAACTAAATATTAACAATGAATGATATCTATTGGGAAGGGAAGAATGATCCCAGTTTACAAGAAATACATTGAAAGTCAGAGAAGTCAAGTAGTTGCTCAAATTCAGCAGTCAGTAAAGTATAAAACTAGTATTCCAATATTATTTCAATCAAAAGGTCTAACCAACCACCTTTCAAGTCCCAGCATTTACATTCAGTTCAGGTCTTATAACAGACACACACACAGAAGTCGCTCAGTCGTGTCCGACTCTTTGCGACCCCATGGATTGTAGCCCACCAGGCTCCTTGGTCCATGGAATTTTCCAGGCATGAATACTGGAGTGGGTTGCCGTTTCAGGTCCTATAGATGCCTCAAGTCTCCCACATGTTTGTATCACAACACTCCACCTGCCCTAATGACTCTTTCTGGCAAGAGACAACTTTCCCTTCTTTCCAATCTGACAAACTCTTTTTTTTTCTTTTTTTTTTTTCCTTAAAGCAGGTCTTGGCCAAATAACTTTGCAAGAGTAACAAGTTATCCATATCATTTTGCACTTTGCAATTAGCACAACATAAATGTTGTTGTCTTCACCTCTTGTTAGCATGTGAGCTTTTAAAAGCGATGACAATGAACTGAAAACATCTGAATCCCCAGAGTTTGTTCCCTGAAGAATACTCAATAAATGTTTTTTGAATGAATGGTTAGATGAAAAAATAAATTAATAATTGGAAAATGATAATCAAGTTTACTGAAAGACGTCTCTTCTGCATCACTTTTTAGCTTTGGAGAAACACACTTGTATATAAAATAAAGAGAAATGGGTCTGCATTTTATAGGTAGAAAGGTAGTCAATGAGTTCTGAGACTTCACATGAAAGTCTTTATTTCTTTGCACCTCAGTTTTCTTATTTGAAAATTAATAGAATCAATTCATATATTGAAATTTATTCATAATATATTCATTCTGTTCAGGCATCAAGTTTCAGTGGATGAGTTACTGCCAGCCAGCTACCATATTGAATGTGTGTGCATGCATGCTCAGTCTCTCAGTTGTGCCCAACTTTCTGACTTCAGGGTCTGTAGCCCTCCAGGCTTCTCCATCCATGGGATTTTGTAGGCAAGAAAACTGGGGTGGGTTGCCATTTTCCTCCTCTGGGGGATCCTCCTGATCCAGGGATAGAATCCTGTCTCCCCGACCCTTGCATTGGCAGGTGGATTCTTTACCACCGCACCACTGGGTGGTGACTACTAAAGCAAGTCTTACAAAATACAAGTTTATTTTGTAGGGGACAATGATATGAACTTCTTCTTTTGCAGAATTAAAACGTACTTAATTGAATACCTACAAGTTGTTGACAGGTGGTTTACCAAATAAAAATATGTATTTAAATGTATGATATTTTAAAAGAAGTAGGAAGAGAGAAACAATAAAAAATAAAGGTTCCTTTAATAGTATAATAGCCAAATATTTTTCTAACAAAGACTGGGAAATTGAGGGGACTGTCTAGCTGGATCGATTTTGTGAAGTTTTGATTTATATTCTCAGTTGCATCAGAATTCAGTCACAAAATAAAAAGCAACAACTTCTTTTTCAGTACCTTTGATCTTTAACATTTATAGATTAACTGTATCAACAGTTACAGTTAATCTATCAGAAAGAAGGAGGAATAATTTGAAGATATGAGTTCACAAAGGAAACTGAAACGGACCTCCTCTTTCTTACTGATCACATTACAAACTTCTTGCAGCTGAAAGAGTTCTTTCTACCTTGTTCACCATCCTCTCGTCTCTCTACTCATTCTCACAACTTATCGACTACAAGAAAGCATTTGCTGAGTCATAAATGGTTTTTCCTCTCTGCACTTATTATTTTGACTTTTAAGCAATGCAAATTGAGTCTAATGATTCAGACAGGTCAAAGGCTTATGGCATTATAGTAACTTATTGATTTATAAAGTGTCTTTTCCTGGCCTCTAAGTGCTTAAAAGAATTGGAAAACTCTTTACAGAGTGAGAGATTGCCCCGAGTGTTCCCCATTTACCTGGAGCCACTTTTGGCAGAGAAATAGCTCCTGGTTATGCCCAGAAAATTTCAAATTCATTCTAAGGATAATACGTTAGGTCACAGTTTGATGAAATCTTCCACCATTATAAATTTCATACATGGCAAGTGCAGGATATTCTTGCAAAGTAATGAACAGCTATGTAAGATTTTTCTAAGAAAGGGGCAAAGGATGTCTTCCTTAGGTCATAGTATTTTATTCATGATTTTCTAATAAATAAATATTGCTAAGTTGATATAATTTACAAGAAATACATTATCCAGTTGTTGGATGAGTGGCATTTGGTGGGAAAGATGCTCAATGTAGGTTTCTTTTTTTATAGACTATATTAAAATAAGTAGTATATTCCAGAAGTTAGAACATGTTTGCACACATGTGAATAGACATTGCTAGTATTCATCAAAATTGTTTCCCTCTCCTTATGGGCAAAGAAAGACCTCATTTCTCATCCCCTTTGCAACTCTATGAGGCCATGTGATTAGTCCATTTGACCAATCCAATGGGTTGTATGAGAAGGTGACACATGAAAGTCTCTGGCTAAGGCACTGAAAAGCTTTTCTTTATTCTCCTACTCTTCCACCCTGTTTATAAGACCCACTGAAGCAGCCTGGAACCCCGAGTGACAATGTGGAGAATGATCTCAGTGGAAAGGCATCTTTGAGGCCAGTGAGGACCTTGCATGACAGGTAAATTATCCTTTGCAGTTTTAAGCCACTCAAATTGTACATACAATTATGATACAGAATGATCTGGCACATTATGATATAATAGATATTTTAAAAATTCATAAAACAATTATTTCTAATGAAAATGTTGTGATATGTAATATTTTGTGAAATGTCTTTATGTTTCAAACACTGAAAAATAAATACATATCAAATACAAGTATTTTTGAATAATTTAATTTTTCAGTGTTTAACATTGGCTACACACATTAACTAATGGTGTAATTAAACAAAGAATGAATGAAGAATGACAGTCAAATTTTAGAAGTTTAAACTGTATCATCATATAGCCATTTGCTCAATTTTTCATTATTTTTTTCTGTCAGGTTTAAAATTGCTCACTGAAAAATTCAGGTAAGATATTAAGAATAAAAAAATTCCAGTTAAAAGACTAGGCTAATTTTATTACCAGAAGTTAATTATAAGGTCTAAAACTCAAATACCACTTTTAAATATGTTACAAAACTATATTAAAACTGTGAATTGTTTGAAACATCAGTTTCCTGAAGTTTTTCAGTGTTTGAATCATTCATTTGAACTTCAGTTTGAATATCTAATTCAAAATGGAGATAAATTTTTAATTCTAAAACCTACTTCTGCTTGGTTATCCAGTCTCTCACCTCTAGCAGCACTGAAAAACAAAAGTACAGAACTCTGAATATGTGAAAAGGGACTTATCTTTTCCTAAACAGTCTGCCACGTTGGTTGTCTTTGTTATTTGGCCATTACAATAGAAGCAATGTTTATGATATCAAGGATTATTTCAATGAATGGCTCTTCCAATTATCAGACTTTTTTAACTTCCCTTTGGGATCTAATACAGTGTAAAACTGTTTATAGCTTCTTTATTCCTGGATCAGAAACATTTTCCCATCTCTATGCTTCCAGCAAGTGTGAGCAGGTAGAACATTTACCATGTTGTGAATATCCAGCATATGCACTAAACTCAACCTTTCTAAAATATTTAGGAGTGGCTCCTTTATGAACAATTGAATGATGCTGAACAGGTATGCAATACTCTCTTCATTATGAATAAGTACTATATGTGGTGCTCTCTATTTTAGTTTCGTTGATCCAGAGGTAAAATCTGAAGATTAGATCACATGGTAATGCACAACATTTAAACTCTATTTTCAGGAGAAAAAAAAAATAGAACTGACTTTTGGTATGTATACTATTCAACCTGCAGAGATTGTATATAGTTTCCAACTAGCCAAGAACATTCAGAAGTTCTAGAAATACAGCAAATGAATTGATTTAAGACTGGTTAAGAGAATTTATAAGATATACACATGTATAACCACCACCCTCCCCAGAGATTACTCTCTAGATCTACAAACACAGTGTAGCAAATTTCAAGAGTGAACTGTTTCTTTACATTTACCCACAATAAGTTTGTCTTTCCATTTGGAAGGATTTTTGTGAATATATCCTAGAAGTTTGCAAGTGGAGCATGAAAAATGATTTTTAGGAGAGAGGGAAATGAGGACTTCAAAATGATTCATACCTTTGATCCCTTTAATTTTGAATTTTTAGATGTAATTTATAAAAACATAATTCAGTATAGCATGTATATAACTTTTTACAAATTTTTAAATACATATTTGGCAAGTTCAAAGCATTTTTATTGATAAGGGAATGTGTTCAGTAAGTTTTGAGATCACTGTTCTATTATATGAATGGAAAAGTCAAATTATTCTTCTGCTTATGAAAAAAAAAAAACATTCAATGATGTACTTCAACGAAAATTTTTATCCCCATTGTTCTTTGCAAATTATAAAATGCTATTTTAAGAATAGATCCCTTTTATGGTATCGATTCTATTAAAGCTGCTGTTTGCTCTGGGAACTAGATTGATAATAATGAATAGGAACATGGTGTAATTCATTTGTGATCCAATCACTTACTACTTGAAAATTTTGGGTATTTCAATTATGATGGCTATAATTTCTCATCTGCAAAATGAGATAATTAAGTTTATCTTTTTAGGTTATTTTGAGGAATACATAAATGAACTAAACTAGCTCAGAGTAAGTGTTGAATAAGCTTCGACTGAAAGAAAGGTTTGGTTGCTTCCAATAATTCTAAATATCTTGCCTTTAAAATATTTGGAGGGATTCTTTAAACTAGAATTTTATAAAGGTTATGAAGGGATTAACCATGGAATCACACTGTGTAAAAGAGATATAAGTCATAAATAGATAAAGCAACTGGTAACATTTTGGTAAGCCAAAAACAGGCATTTCTTTTCTTGGAGGGTTGCAGAAATGCTGAAGTCTTAGCTAGAGCAGCAATCATGCCCTTGGCGGACTGTTTGTTGCTCATTTCCTCAGATGTACAATCTTTTCACAAGAGACTGAGAACACACTGGTGATGCTCTGGTGATTTCCTTATATGAAAACTTACTGTCAGTTGCAAGACCTCAGGGTTCCACATTTGAAGAACGGAGATCTGCTCTCTCAACACAAACTCAGTGAGCATATTCACATCAAATGTTCTTATTAGCTTTAATTTGCTAGCACACTGTTCATGTAGAAGAGAATTTTCTGGAAAATGTTTCACCTTGAAGGTTCCTTTCAAAATCCTTTCAGCTTGGAAAATCATTTTTACAAAATAGAGGGAAATGTTTGAAGAGTTCTTTGACTTCAAACAAAATAAAAAATATGTAATCTATCAGAGTATTACTAAGTGCTTCATCTTCCTTTCCTTTCTTACTTTCACTAAAGGTAAGTTTCTCTATGCTATTTTTTCCTTCTCAGTTTCAAATGGCTACATCTGAAGTGAAAAATATTTTTTTTCCATTAAATTTTGACAACTGGAGTCTTTCATTTAGTTTTCATGTTCACTGCAATGTAAGCCTAGTAGGTTACAGTCCATGGGGTCGCAAAGAGTCGGACACGACTGAGCGACTTCACCTCACCTCACCTCACCCTCGTGGCTCAGCTGATAAAGAACTTGCCTGCCAATGCAGAAGATGCAAGAGATGCGAGGTTGATCCCTGAGTCAGGAAGATCCCCTGGAGAAGGAAATGGCAACCCATTTCAGTATTCTTGCCTGGAAAATTCCATGGAGAGAGGAGCCGGGTGGGCTACAGTCATGGTCTACAGTCCATGGGGTTGCAAAGAGTTGGACACAACCATATCTAGTGTGTACGAATATTCCACCAAATGTCTCATCAAGGAAGGTCAAAGTCATGTGCCTGGCCCTTAATAAAAAGACAAGCAGAAGTCCTTAAATTTTCCAGTGAATAGGAAATACCTGGATAATTTATCTAAAATGAATATTTCTGAGTCCCACACCACGGAGATTCTCATAAGGTGAATCTGGTGTGGCTCCTGTGTGTGTGTTAGTTGCTCAGTCGTGTCCGACTCTTTGCGACCGCATGGACTGTAGCTCGCCAGGCTCCTCTGTCCTTGGGATTCTCCAGGCAAGAAAACTGCAATGGATTGTCATTCTCTTCTCCAGAGGATCTCCCCAACCCAGGGATCTAACTTGGGTCTCCTGCATTGCAGGCAGATTCTTTAGCATCTGAGCCACCAGGGAAGTCCATGTAAATCCTTATGTGAGTCCAATATTATTACAGTCATGGTCTACAGTCCATGGGGTTGCAAAGAGTTGGACACAACCATATCTAGTGTGTACGAATATTCCACCAAATGTCTCATCAAGGAAGGTCAAAGTCATGTGCCTGGCCCTTAATAAAAAGACAAGCAGAAGTCCTTAAATTTTCCAGTGAATAGGAAATACCTGGATAATTTATCTAAAATGAATATTTCTGAGTCCCACACCACGGAGATTCTCATAAGGTGAATCTGGTGTGGCTCCTGTGTGTGTGTTAGTTGCTCAGTCGTGTCCGACTCTTTGCGACCGCATGGACTGTAGCTCGCCAGGCTCCTCTGTCCTTGGGATTCTCCAGGCAAGAAAACTGCAATGAATTGTCATTCTCTTCTCCAGAGGATCTCCCCAACCCAGGGATCTAACTTGGGTCTCCTGCATTGCAGGCAGATTCTTTAGCATCTGAGCCACCAGGGAAGTCCATGTAAATCCTTATGTGAGTCCAATATTAGAGTGGGTAGCCTATCCCTTCTCCAGCAGATCTTCCTGACCCAACAATCAAACTGGTGTCTCCTGCACTGCAGGCAAATTCTTGACCAACTGAGCTATCAGGGAAGCCCATGTAAATCCTTATGTGAGTCCAAATTATTGGTCACTCCTAGTAAGCAGCATTTTTAAAAGGTGCGTGCTAAGTCACTTCAGTCGTGTCTGACTCTTTTCAATCCCACGGACAGTAGCCCACCAAGCTCCTCAGTCCATGAGATTCTCCAGGCTAGAATACTGGAGTGGGTTGCCGTGCCCTCCTCCAAGGGATCTTCTCCACCCAGGGATCGAATCTGCATCTCTTATTCTCCAGTATTGGCAGGCGGGTTCTTTATCACTGAGCCACTGGGGAAGCCCCTTTTTAAAGGATACTTCACCTGATGCTGATGCAGGTTGCCAGGAAGAAAAGCTACAATGAAGTTGACCTTTAAAATGTGCTTTCCCTTTTTCAACTGATTATCTTTTATATGGTAGACCAAGCACTGTTTATAGAAAAGGACATTTTTAATAGGAGGGAAGCATGTTGACCTCAGGAGCTTTTACACACTCAAATGACTTTCAATAGTAGAAGCAGTAGTAGCAGCAGTAATGACGGCAGTCAACACTTCTATAAGACTTACTCCATAAATAGTACTGCCAAGCCACAAAATAAAGAGCCAACCCAATAAAGTAACAGAAAATAACAATGTGTGATGGACAGTTCTCAACTCTGCTCTCTTTCCAGTAGAGAAAGGAAAAACTAGTAAAAGCTGAAGAGGCCTCAGGAGAGATTTATAGGATACATCCAAGAGAGCATCCTGACTAAATTATGAGAGGCAAGGATAAGTTACTGGGGTAGTTTTGGCACAGGGATGAACACGATGTATCCCTAGATCATTTTGCCACATAATTCTTCAGAATTTACAGTTCATCTATAAAAAGTGAATTGAGTTCTAAGGTATTCTCTGTTCTTGCTAAACGCGTGCATGGTTCATTTCTTCGGTTTATGGATTATGCAGACCCCTTCCCCGCTGCCCTGTGAGATAAGGCCTTGGGCCATTTCACTCACTCCATTTCTCCCGAAAGGCAAATAGGGAGTGAATGTGAAAGTGTTAGTCCCTCAGTCGCGTCCCACTCTTTATGACCCTGTGGACTGTAGCCTACTAGGCTCCTCTGTCCATGGGATTTCCCAGCAAGAATACTGGATGGGTTGCCATTTCCTCCTCAAGGATATCTTCCCAACCCAGGGATTGAACCTGCGTCTCCTGTGTCTCCTGAATTGCAGGAAGATTCTTTACCTGTGGACACTGCCAAGGCACATCCATTTTCCCTAATGTCTCTTTTCCTCTTTTCTCTCTCTTCCTCTGTCCTCTTAAATACACCACATTTACTAAGTTGAACTTAGATCCTGACACAATTCAAGTTTTCCATTTAGAAGTGAAAGTTAGGCTGTAGGGACCAAANCTTTACCTGTGGACACTGCCAAGGCACATCCATTTTCCCTAATGTCTCTTTTCCTCTTTTCTCTCTCTTCCTCTGTCCTCTTAAATACACCACATTTACTAAATTGAACTTAGATCCTGACACAATTCAAGTTTTCCATTTAGAAGTGAAAGTTAGGCTGTAGGGACCAAACAGTCTAGCAGCTGTGAGTAGACATTAGGCAATCCCGCCTAGGACAAGAAGTTTAAAGCTATTCTTATTACTATTAATATGAAAATGAGCTTGATATTGAATTTGCTGCATTTTTTTTTTTTTCATCTAGTTCCAAGATCTAAGAGGAGAATTGCATCCAAACTGGCTCCATTGATTTCTCACTCAGGGTGCACACACTTTTTTCCTCTTAAATATCTGATGAGATAAATGTGGACACTCCAAATATAACGACAAAGCATCTTAATAGCTGTCACTGAAATGAGCCTTGTCCAGCAGGTGTTTAGTTCTTGGACCGTCAATCTGCTTCCTCTTAAAACTACATTTCTGCCCTCTGGTTTTGATACACAACTTTTCAAGAATGAAGAGATTTTTTTTCTTCTTTGAAATATTTAAGATTTTTTTGAGCAACAGTTCTTTTGTAAAAGCTCTGAATGAGACCAGGAAACATTTTCTCTTAAATGTCTGCCATTTCCATTTAAGTTGCTCAGGTACTGACATATAGCATTCATAGAGGCTTCCTCAGAGGACTTCTACTAAGGGAGCAGAACACCCAATACTCTAGATTTCTTAGAAAGTCTCCTCTATCCTTTCCCCACCCAAGCAATTCAAAATATAGCTGAATGTTGAATAAAACATCCAAGCACACTGGTTTTGCAAAAATGAATGGCATAATGTTTAGTTCTGTCAGGACATCCTGACTGGTATTCTTAGAATGGAATAAACATGTTTATTTCCATCATGTTTCACTACCCGCTATTCACTGAGTCCGTTGAATACTACACAAAGCCTTTCACAAGTATCAGATTCAAAATGTAACAACCATATATACAGTATGCTGTACATGCTAGGTGTTAGGCTAGGGATGAAATAATAGGCTAAGACAATGTTGCTAAGTATCTGAGAAATTTAAATTTTGTGGCAGAGGCTGACTACCTGGAGCTCTGCTATATTCAGTCAGTGCTTACCTCTGGATCTCAAAGGCTGTTTACTTTAAACCCCTGTGATTCCCTGCCTGTGGGTGTTGTTCTGATGCAGGAGCATACTTGACCCTCAGAAGTGCCAGAAAATTAGAGCTTCTGGGAACAGCATTCCACCAATGATGGATAGGGATTTGGTGGATACATGACCCAGCTTTGCACTTGGAGCTGGTAACTCTGAGATGTTTTCTACCCCACCTCCCAGATTCTGCAGAGCAATTGTGCCTCAGTTGCCCTCAGTGTCTGTCTGCTCAATAAAGTGGCCTTAACTTTCTTCTCTTCCTCATTTTGCTTCTTCATTTCCTGAACTGCATCTTGGGGTCCCCTTCCAAAGGAAGTACCCAAACTCACATCTTGGTTTTAGACTTGATGGGGATTATATATCTGGGGTTTCATCTCTTGCTGTATTTCTGTCTCTTTCATGGAATCTCCCATACCTTCCCTCTCCATGTGGTCTCTCTTGCAGGAGAATCAGGTAACTTATATGACAGTTCAGGGGTTCTAAGAAGGCAAATGTAGAAACTACCACTTCTTATTAAGGTTAAGGCCTGAAACTAGAAAAATGTCACTCCTGTTGCATTCTATTAGTTAAAGCAACCTGCCAAAATTTAAGGAGAACAGACAACAACAGAGACATGGAAAATAGAAGATAAGATTCTTTGGGGACACCAGTGCAATCAACTACCCACCATGGGTGTGTGAGATCACACCCATGAGAGAGGGTAGGAGAGAGTCTAATACTTAGTATATAATTTAACTAACTGTTTCATCATTCAGGACAGGCAGATGTTAAAAATAGACCAAGGGTCTCTAGCTTTCTAATTTCTTCAATTTCTTTACTCTATAGGAAAACTTGGAGTACCTCATATGTGCCCTAAATTTTTCTAGACACTGTAGGAGTACTTGTCCTCAATGAATACAAGCAATTCCATTATTTTGGTCATCTTTTTCTACTTGGTATGAAATCCCTATGATTAGGATGTGTTTCTCCATGCCATTCTCCCTACCTGGATATCACTTAGCTCTTTGATTCATTGTTATTGCTAAACTTTCTATTTATCTTTCTAGTTCATATCAGTGTCATTTCATTAGGGATTCAGAGGTCTTTGTATGTCTTCTCTGTAATTGTTGGCAAAATCAAATTTATTTTTTATATTTGTTTCAGACTCCCCACTAGTTTTAAATTCCATGGGAATAGGGACTCTTGTTTCTTTTGAGTCACCATAGAACCTGAGACATAGTCAACACTCTAAATATGAACTGAGCCAATTAGTGAATGAATGAATGATGCTGCTGCTAAGTCACTTCAGTCATGTCCGACTCTGTGTGACTCCATAGACGGCAGCCCATCAGGCTCCCCTGTCGCTGGGATTCTCCAGGCAAGAACACTGGAGTGGGTTGCCATTTCCTTCTCCAATGCATGAAAGTGAAGAGTGAAAGGGAAGTCGCTCAGTCGTGTCTGACTCTTAGCGACCCCATGGACTGCATCCTACCAGGCTCCTCCGTCCACGGGATTTTCCAGGCAAGAGTACTGGAGTGGGGTGCCATTGCCTTAATGGTGTGTGCTGCTAGTTACATGCTCTATTTATTTAAGGTTATTCTCTAGAAATACAACTTAAAAAAGAAACTCATCCTTTCTCTGTTGACACATATATAAATTTTTGCAGCAACATATAACCATAGTTCTATGGTCAAGGAATGTTAGAAGCAACCAAAATCTTGAAGCGGTCAACATAATTTAAAAAAAATTCATATAAGCCACCACTTTTAATGGCTCTGAGAATCTTTTTGTCTTTTTTTCCCTGTGAGTCGAATGGCTTGATTTTAGGATTTAGGTCATTTGTCTCTATATCTCATATGTTTTCAGATAGACTCTAAAAATTTGTTGAATCCCTGAATGTATACATTTAACTGTCACAGTTGATCATTTAATTAAAATTACAGTAGACATGGTTAAAGATGTTTCTGCTTTAAACTAGAATGTTAGCGATTTAACTTAATTATTCCTAGTGCTTATATCCCATAAAATGACTCAATTTGGCATTTAAACTTTCCAAAGAAATTCCTACTTCTAAGTTGTTTTCTGATTATAATCACATTTGATTTGTTTAGCTTGTCTAGCCTATGACTGCAAAATTAGTTACATTACTGAAAGAAATGGACAGAAATTTCACAGCTTTATAAATCTATAAGTTGGTATAGGTAAATCTTTATATATATATATATAAACTAATAACATTTAAAAATTGAAAATTCCAGATGGTCCCAAGTAGGCTGCATATCAATTGATATACATCATAAATATATTCCACATATAGCTTTCTAAATATGGTAGAAGTTAGAGTCTATTCACTCTATAAAGAATGCCCTTCCAGCACTTCATTGTTATAATCCCAGTTCAGGATGGCATATTGCAAATGAAATGTAAGTAGCCAGTATTTACACAATTTTCAGTGGATAGGCTTTCCTAACAAACCTCTGTTCTGTGTTTGCCAGAGAATATAAATTCCTTCTCAAGAAAGAATATCGCCTGTCTTATAAATGCTGTAGCTTGCACAAAATCTTGCAAATCTAACAAAGTTTCAGGTTCTTAGTAGACATAAAATTTGTCATTTCAATCCCGGGACTGTATAGACTTAACCTTTTGCAGTGGGTCTTACATCCTTGAGACCTCAGCCCGGTAGAGAGACACTTGTGTTTTAGAGTGCAGCTGTCCTCACAGGCACTTTGTTTGAAGGCCCAGAAAGAGCTAGACTGCATCATTATCTAGTCATCAGGCAGGGATGTTGATAGCAATATTAAATAACTGATAATGATGTAAAAAAGGACAAGTGCTCAGAAGTAGCAGGCAATATTTTAGAAGCAATTTCATCTTTTTGCCTTTGCTTTCTTTTTCCACTATTCATTTATGTCTATTATGGAATGTAGAGCACAAACAGAGGTATAACAACATTGCAGAAGCTTCCTCTTTGATTGTAGGAGGAAATTCCTGAAACTTAAAGGCACAAATACATATAACAATTTTAAAACATACTAATTTTTATTTTATTCAACCAGTTGTCTATTTGTTCAGAATTCAGAATAATAGTAATATTTTTTGTGCATGTGCTTTAACATCCATAAGTGATATTTTAGTTAAATTAACAAAAATATTTTCCCAAACCATTAACAAGACTAGGGACAGTGTTTGAAACTATTTAGAAAACTTTCCTCCATGCCATCCATTGATTTCCTTACTGTTAAATATCAATCACCCTGCTTAATATCACTTGAAAGGCTAACCCTGTTTTTTTGCCAGTTCTTCAAAATCCAGCCAGTGGTAACCAACTCTCATTAGGAAGAGGTATACAAATGTGTTTTCATTTGTCTTCCTTAACATCAATCATGTGTGTGCATGCCTGCTAAGTCACTTCGGTAGTGTCCAGCTCTTTGTGATCCCATGGACTACAGCCTGCCAGACTCCTCTGTCCATGGAATTCTCCAGGCAAGATTACTGGAGTGAGCTGTCATGCCCTCCTCCAGGGGATTTTCCCAACCCAGGGATTGAACCCACATCTCCTAATGCCATATGTAAAATATATTTTTTTCCTTGGAATGCTAGATCTAGCTCCATTCTCTGCATGATCTATGTCAGTCATATATATATATATACACATATAGCTTTGAGTGAAGTTTCAAAACTTCAGTGTATTATCACCTCTTACAAATAAATTTTGAGATCCAAACTCCAAAGCCCAGTGATGTACACAGTCTTGTGCAAAGACCAAATCATTATCTTACATAAATTCAGTTTTAAGTTTCACAGTTAGGAAACCAGTTGTAGATTATTTAAAAGCTAACTGTGATGGTATTTCACATATCTATTTGTGGTTCGAGGGTATATTGCTAGATCAGTGTGCAAAGAAAAATAAATTGGCCATGCAACTTACAACAGTGATTCTACATCTTACCTATCTTGGTCAAGCACCCCACATGTGATCTCAGCGGAAAGAGATGGCTGAGTCAAATGTACCTTCTGGATTAATGTTCACTACATCAAATGCAATGGACAGGGCACTTTCAGGGATGATACTGAATTATTTCCCTGACTTCAGGTTCCTGCGGTCATTCATGATTTCTTCTAAATCATTTTGAAGTGGCATCATGATTCTCATCCTAAGATGGACAAATTCGAGGCAGGAAAGAGCATGAAAAAAATCTGCCAATAAATCTTAAGGAAAGGAAATAGAGGCATAGGAATTCTAAAGTAGTCATAATGTCTTTAAGGTTTAGAGAATTCTACATCCTTTAATAGTCTTTCCAGGTGGTGCTAGTGGTAAAGAACTTGTTTGCTAATGCAGGAGATATAAGAGATGCGGGTTTGATCCCTGGGTTGGGAAGATCCCCTGTAGGAGGAAATGGCAACCCATTCCAATATTCTTGCCTGGGAAATCTCATGGACAGAGGAGCCTGGTGGGCTACATTCCACAGGGTCGCAGAGTCGGACATGACTGAAGCAACTTAGCATGCACATATCCTTTAAAGTGGTCAGATTACTGGTTCAAAACAATCTCTAAAATTGACTCTAAAGCTGGAATTAGAATTGGAAGTTTGGCTATCATGTACCTTCTTAGACATGACTCTCAATAATCTTACAAGTAAACATGACAACATATAAATGTTTGTTCAATTGTCAAGATATCTTCTGCTCAAGTTTTAGGGATTCACCCATACACACTTAGTGGATAACATATACAAATGTGATGTTAGTTCCTTAATGCACTCTTTTTGTTTTAAATAGAGTGGCATCAAAATTTTGTTTTAAATATAAGTTTCTACAGCAAAAATAATGTGTGAAAGGGAAGACTTTATGTCACCTAAACTTCACTACTTTTGAACAAAAAGTAGCTTGAGAGTGATTTAAGGCTGTCTCTTATACACATCTTCTTCATTTCCTGAACTNCATCAAAATTTTGTTTTAAATATAAGTTTCTACAGCAAAAATAATGTGTGAAAGGGAAGACTTTATGTCACCTAAACTTCACTACTTTTGAACAAAAAGTAGCTTGAGAGTGATTTAAGGTAAAACAAAGAAGAACTAAAGAGCCTCTTGATGAAAGTGAAAGAGGAGAGTGAGAAAGTTGGCTTAAAACTCAACATTCAGAAAACTAAAATCACGGCGTCTGGTCCCATCACTTCATGGCAAATAGATGGGCAAACAATGGAAACAGTGATAGACTTTATATTTTTGGGCTCCAAAATCACTGCAGATGGTGATTGTAGCCATGAAATTAAGACACTTGCTCTTGGGAGGAAAAGCTATGACCAACCTAGACAGCATATTAAAAAGCAGAGATATTACTTTGCCAAAAAAGGTCTGTCTAGTCAAAGCTATGGTTTTTCCAGTAGTCATGTATGGATGTGAGAGTTGGACTCTAAAGAAAGCTGAGCACCTAAGAATTGATGCTTTTGAACTGTGGTGTTGGAAAAGACTATTGGGAGTCCCTTGGACTTCAGGAGATCCAACCAGTCAATCCGAAAGGAAATCAACCCTTAATATTCATTGGAACAGATGATGCATAAGCTGACACTTCAACACTTTGGCCACCTGATGTGAAGAACTGACTCATTGGAAAAGACCCTGATGCCGGGAAAGACTGAAGGCAGGAGGAGAAGGGGGTGACAGAGGATGAGATGGTTGGATGGCATCACCGATTCAAAGGATATGAGTTTGAGCAAGCTCCAGCAGT
This sequence comes from Cephalophus harveyi, assembly GCA_006410635.1. Classification (NCBI taxonomy): domain Eukaryota; kingdom Metazoa; phylum Chordata; class Mammalia; order Artiodactyla; family Bovidae; genus Cephalophus; species Cephalophus harveyi. Next base: position 80,910 of record SJYT01063551.1, read on the forward strand.
TGATGATGGACAGGGAAGCCTGGTGTGCTGCAGTCCATGGGGTCACAAAGAGTCAGGCATGACTGAGCGACTGAGCAGAACTGAACTACCAAGTAAAGAGTTTCCCTGAAGGCTCAGATGGTAAGGAATCTGCCAGGTAAAACACTGGACATTCAGTTAAATATAAATTTCCAATAAAGAAATTTGTTTATATGGAATATACTTAAATTAAATAATATGTGCTATTTATATGAAATATTTAACTGGACACCCTGCATTTTCATTCACTACATGAAAGACTGTCACTTAGTGATAATTCAAATATATACATATCATATAAATACCTTGTGATTTAACATTCCTTTTGAAATATATTCATATTTCAACAAGTCCAACAACAAAAAAACCATTCTGATTGATCATTTGCTCAATATAAAAACCTTAGTAGATTTGTAGCCATTTTAGTAATTGGTAATGCATCTGGGGAGGCCTTACAAATAGCTGTGAAAAGAAGAGAGGCGAAAAGCAAAGGAGAAAAGGAAAGAAATAAGCATCTGAATGCAGAGTTCCAAAGAATAGCAAGAAGAGATAAGAAAGCCTTCTTCAGCGATCAATGCAAAGAAATAGAGGAAAACAACAGAATGGGAAAGACTAGAGATCTCTTCAAGAAAATTAGAGATACCAAGGGAACATTTCATGCAAGGATGGGCTCGATAAAGGACAGAAATGGTATGGACCTAACAGAAGCAGAAGATATTAAGAAGAGGTGGCAAGAATACACAGAAGAACTGTACAAAAAAGATCTTCACGACCCAGATAATCATGATGATGTGATCACTCATCTAGAGCCAGACATCTTGGAATGTGAAGTCAAGTGGGATGATCTCCTTCAGAATGGACTGGTTGGATCTCCTTGCAGTCCAAGGGACTCTCAAGAGTCTTCTCCAACACCATAGTTCAAAAGCATCAATACTTTGGTGATATATGCTTTAGTAATTTATAAATACAAAGAGAAGTTCCAAATAAAAATAGTCATACTGAATTTCTTACATAGACAAAAATACAAATAGGAAGCAAATCAAAATCAGAAAGACTCCTCATGACTATTTAATCAGACTTCAATATTGGTAAATGATGACAAAAGGTGATATACATCTCTACTGCATAAATATAATTTTCATCTGAATATCTCAGGGTTTCTTAAGCTACTCTCTTTTCTGAATTCTATCAAAACTCACTAAAATAATTCATGCTTGTGGTGTAACTATTTCTCTTTCAAATCCTAAAAACTCTTCTCTGGCTTATAACATTCTTTCTTTACCTAATTATTATTTTTAAATTCCCTATTGTCAACTACATGTACTCTTTCCTTCTAGCTCACATAAATTCATCTACCTCAGTTTGGGCCATCTATGCTACAATCATAATAGCACAGTATTATAAACAAATTATTGTAATTGGTGTGGTTCAAGAGAAAATTTAATACTCTCCCTCTAAAAAGAAAGGATTACTTTAAGAGGTGGAGAAGGAAATGGCAACCGACTCCAATATTCTTGCCTGGAGAATCCCATGGACAGAAGCGCCTGGTGGGCTACAGTCCGTGGGGTTGTAAGAGTTGGACACGACTTAGCAACCAAACCAATACCACTTTAGAAGAAGAATTTTTTATGGAAAGAATATTAATATGAGGTCAACCCCAATAGTCAGAACCTTCCTAAGAAAAAAAGATTCCTACTAAAGTGTGATGTTCTCACTGTAAGTAACCATATGGTAAGAATTTGAAGTATAACCAATAAAAAGAAGAGAAGTTTCCTAGATTACATATATTATCTGTCTCTTATACACATCTAGATGTGTATAAGAGACAGCGCTTACTCCTTGGAAGAAAAGTTATGTCCAACCTAGATAGCATTTTCAAAAGCAGAGACATTACTTTGCCGACTAAGGTCCGTTTAGTCAAGGCTATGGTTTTTCCTGTGGTCATGTATGGATGTGAGAGTTGGACTGTGAAGAAGGCTGATCGCCGAAGAATTGATGCTTCTGAACTGTGGTGTTGGAGAGGACTCTTGAGAGTCCCTTGGACTGCAAGGAGATCCAACCAGTCCATTCTGAAGGAGTTAAGCCCTGGGATTTCTTTGGAAGCAATGATGCTAAAGCTGAAACTCCAGTACTTTGGCCACCTCATGCGAAGAGTTGACTCATTGGAAAAGACTCTGATGCTGGGAGGGATTGGGGGCAGGAGGAGAAGGGGACGACTGAGGATGAGATGGCTGGATGGCATCACTGACTCGATGGACGTGAGTCTGAGTGAACTCCGGGAGATGGTGATGAACAGGGAGGCCTGGCGTGCTGCGATTCATGGGGTCGCAAAGAGTTGGACCCGACTAAGCGACTGAACTGAACAGACTGAATGCATTTGGCAAAATTTAAGAAACGAAATTTTATTTTGAGATAATGTCGATGGTTTCTAAATGTTAGTTTCTAAAATGTGAAGAAGTCATTGCCCAAACATGGGAGTATCCTTTCTTCCTTATTTACTTTCTTCCCTTCCAATGTATTTATTTATTTTCTTTTTTCTCTCCTCTCCAAGATGGCACCTATTGTCTTGTTTCCTGGTGTTTGGGTGGAACCTATACACAGGCGCCAGACAATGGACACAGGGACCATCTTTGAGGTCAGAGAAAAAAAAGGGGGGAAAATAAAAAGAAAGAGAAGGAAAGAAAGGAAATAAGAAAGAAAGGACACTCCAGAATTTGGGCAATTTACTTCTTCCACATTTTATATGCAGGTTAGTTGATCTGACCAGTAGACCCATCATCAGTGGTGACAGGTTGCTTCTGAGGTGTAGTTTTATAAGACATTATGGCTTCTGCTTCATTCTCTTAGATTACTGTTCTGGGGGAAGCCAGCTGTCTTGTACAAAGAGGATCACATGGCAGAGTACTAAAGTCTCCTTCCAACAGCCAGTTAGCAACTGAAGTCTCCTATCCATAGCCACGTGAGTGAGATACCTTAGAAACAGATGGTACAGCCCTAGCCAAGTCTTCTGATGACTGCACTTATGCATGGCTGCAACCGCTTAAGAGACCTTGATCACACACTTGAGTGGTTCTAAAGTGACTAACTCTCAGAAATTGTGTGAGATATAAACCTTTATTGTTTCAAGCCACAGAGTTTTGGAGTAATTTCCTATGCAACAAAATATAACTACTATATTCAGGAAATGTGTTTTGAAAATAGATTAAAAAAAAAATCAGAATAGTCCATACTAAGTTCTTCAATTCATCTAAATATCTTTGAGACTATGAATTTCTAGAACAAAGAAAACATCCTTAAATACAATTCCATCTACTTTTAAAAAATTGTAATTATACTACAGATCTAAATCTTGTTATTCTAATCAGTTTCCTGATGTTTTTATTTCTATTTGAATATCATGCCACATTTGCACTACTTATTCAAAATCTAGGCTATTCGTCTAGCCTTGTCTTAACAAAAAGCCCTGTAGCTCTATACATGCTGACATCCAGCCATGACGTCTAAACTTCACAAAGCATGAATAACACATTCAACTTTGATGATTGCCATTTTGACACACAACATATTCCCTTTGTTAGTGGAATTCTAGTGATTCTAACAACTTCTTCTAACATCTGTGTTGAAACTTATTGCTATATTTCTTATACTGATGGGTTTCGGCTCCTTCATATTTCAATGTCCTAAAGTAGAAAAACCTAACTTTTCTTTACATAAAATAAAATGCACTTATAGTCTTCTTTCTTTAATATCCCAATTAATTGATGAGCACATTCACATGGCTTTGCTATTTAAAACAAAAACAACTAACAGATCAAAATTTCTTTTACTTGACAGCAGGGCAGTGGTCCTCCATCTTTCTTGGCACCAGGGACCTATTTCACAGAAGACAAATTTTCCAAGGACCAGGGGTAGGGGATGGTTTCAGGATGATTCAAGCATATTACATTTATCGTGTACTTTATTTCTAATCTAATGTGACTGACAGGAGGTCCTGCTCTGCAGCCTGGAACTTGGGGACCCCTGCTAGTGCATCTTCCTGATTTGTCACTTTGGTATCGCACAAGACTTATTTGGCAATGAAAACATTCTTTTCCATTTGCTGGTATTTTTGTCTTGCAAAAGATTTGTCAGGTTAATGTTTCTCCTTGCTTATACTTAAGACGATCTTGGGGGTACTTAATCACTTTATTTTGCCCTACTAAGCTTAATCCACTGGCATTAATGCTTACAAAGTGTCATTGTAAATATGGGATTCTTAGATTTACTATTTCACCTATGTTTTATATAGCCATACTACATGGTGTAATGCTTTTCTTATAAGCTTAAAACCTCATTGAATTGTGATTCATCTGGTGTTAAACACATAAAAATCTTCCTTCATATTATAAGCCCACCTTTTAGTCACTATAAAATACTCTAAGCCTGCTATGCATGTTAATTTATAAAAATATTGCAGAAGTAGTATCTCATTACTAAGGTTTGGGTAACTTTTTAAAAATTCCTTTGGAACTTATTTGTTGTTTGGCTTAAAAATAGAAGGCCATCGTGTTATGCCTTATAACACATGCCTTATAAAATAAAACAGGTATATTTAAACAATATACTTCTTGAAAGAATGGCTTACTTTTTCATCAACCTTTTCTGCACAGTTGGTGATGTTCAAAGGATTTTGACATTTTTAGCTTTCTCAGAAATAAGGCAACTTGCTTCTATCTCTTCAGCTACTCAAGAAACAAACAGTTGATATGCTAATTGTAAGTAGTATAATTTAATGAAACTTAGATGACTATTGTTCTATTATTTTGAGAAAATTAGCTCACAGATAAGAGTTTTAACATTCCATTAGTAAAAAAATCAACCCAAAGAATTCTGTAAAAAAAAAAACAAAAAACTTTAAATGCACATATATAAGCTTTTAAGCTTCCTAAGCATTATTTTTTAAACAAAATACATATACATTCTAGCTGGGCCAATTTATTTATTTGCCAAACAACCACTGAGCATTTATTCTCTGTGTTTTAGGCACTGTGCCAAGTGCCTAGAATTGAAAAGGATAATAACTATAATCCCTATTTTTAGACAGATTTTGATCATTGAACTTTTATGGAATGTCAAAATAGAACATGTGCTCTAACAGGGATAAAATGGTCCAATTAAAAGTCAATTTAATATTAGAAAAACAATGATCAAGCTAGTGGACTTTCCTATAAAATGAATCTGAGAATATAAAATCTGTGAAACTTCAAGTTACCAGTGCTATGAACTCTCAGGTATATCAGGTAATGTAAGTGAAAAGCTGAGGACACATGGTTAAGCCTAGAAAGAGGTGGGTGACAATTACTACTGAATTCTAAGAAAATCGAGGACCCGTTTCACTGAGCAAGTAGTGTCAGAATTTTCTAGTATTATGGATTTGTATTCTTGCCTGAATAACTACGCGTGCCTCTTCTTCTTTATATTCAATCAATATCAGTTATTACTGTTATCAGTTATAACATCAGTCACTTTCACATAATTCTTTAGAACCAACAAACCCAAATGTGATGCACAAGTAATCATCTCATTACTCGTCTAGGTGTAGGGTACCTACTCTATAGTAGGTCTGCAACAGATGAAAGAATACACAGAATGAATATCCAGATGCAGTTCACAAAAGAAATTTTAATCTGATAATATGAGAGTTTTGTTGCCCACTAAAATGATCAATTATAATGCATCTTACAGTAGGCCTTCAGGATGACCCAGAGATGTAAGAAGGACAAAGTTTGCTATGTAGTTGTGAACCAGTGAAGTTGCTCAGTCATGTCTGACTCTTTGTGATCCTATGGACTGTCATTTACCGGCTCCTTCATCCATGGAATTTTCCAGGCAAGAGTACTGGAGTGGGTTGCCATTTCCTTCTCCGGGGGATCGTCCTGACTCAGGGATCGAACCCAGGTCTCCCTCATTGCAGTCAGAGGCTTTACCATCTGAGCCATCAGGGAAACCCATAGGCATGAAAGTGAATGTCTTTTTGATCAGTTAAACTATCCAAATGTAAGAAAGAATGCTGATAATTAAGTAGAAAATTATGCTGTCACAGAATATAATACAATATTAATAACTATAGTCATCATGCTGTATATTAGATCTCTAAAACTTATTCATCCATTGTAACTGCAACTATGTATTCTTTGACCAACATCTCTCATTTCCCCCACCTCCCTGACTCTTTTAACCATTGTTCTACTCTCGGTTTTCTTTGTATTAGATTGCACATATAAGTGAGATAATTTAGCATTTTTCTTTCTGTATCTGGCTTATTTCATTTAACATAATGTCCTACAGGTTCACCAATTATTTCACCAAGTATGTGTATGTCAAAACATCATGCTATATATCTTAAATATGTAGTTGTTATTTTAAAGAATTATAAATAAAAAAGAACAGAGGACAATTAAAAATCACAATAATGTGGTTGAAACTATTGACGAATGAGTAAAATAATTGTGTTTTGTTAAAACACAATTTTTGTGGTAATCCCTAGTGCTAATTTAGTTGAGGGTGAATAGTATATTGAAAAGAGGCCAAACGATGTATTTAGAACAGTAAAATAAATATATGAATTATATATGAGGATAAAGTCAGCAAAGTATGCTATTCTATGTATTTTCCTTAAGCTTGACTCATAAGCTTAAGGGACTTTTCCTCCCAATGTCCTTAGAAATTAAATGAATTAGTTCATATTGATATGAAGTAAAATATAATGCTACAAGACATCTAAACATGGGTTTGAACTAAATAGAAGAAAATAAAAATAGGTTTCTGATAAAAAACAGAAATATGGTGGAAAGCATTAAATCCATTTAAAATCAGATGGAATCTGTGAGATATTTGAAGAGAGAGCATTCAGCTCTTACATAGTTTTGAACACCAAGGACTTTGTGTTTTTCACAATGTATGTTGCCTAGAAGACCACTCTGCATTTCACATTCATGTGATACAGTAACAAATAAAGGTAAAAGCCCATTATGGCTTTGGAGAAGCAGCATTACCTACCTGTCAGAACGCGGGAATTTGGGTGGATCCTCAAAGAATGCAGAGGGTATTGGAGAGAAACTGAACATTTGTATGTCTCCTGAAATGAAGCATCCCCTTTGCCTCCCTTTTGTCTCTAATCACATACTTTTCATGCCTGAAGAAAGGTTCACAGTCACAGTGCCTTGGGCAGATCAGCCAGGAACCTGATCAACCAGGAAACAGTATAAGCTGTCATTGTGATCACTCTCCTGATCTTAGGCACCTGCTGCATGCTAAGTTGCTTCAGTTGTGTGTTCTGCTCTTTGTAGCCCCATGGACTGTAGGCCAGCAGTCTCCTCTGTCCATGGGATTCTCCAGGCAAGAATACTGGAGTGGACTCACATGTCTTCCTCCAGGAGATCTTCCTGACCCAGAGGTGGAACCTGCATCTCTTACGTCTCCTGCATTGGCAGGCAGGTTCTTTACCACTAGCACCACCTGGGAAGCCCCTCCTCATGTTAACCCTCTCCCAAAGTACTAGCCTCATTCTGGAGTCAGGAGCAGAGCAGAGAGACAGCACCTCTATCCTACACAATCTGACATTGTTCCAAAGGGGCAAGATGCCACATGAGCAGACGGCATAAACCCAGAACCCTGGAAGAAAATAAATGTACCCCTTGATTTATAGTCAAGGGGTTTACTGTTGAAGAATATTGAAGTTGCAGTTTCTGTAAACCTTGTACCTCTGAGTTTATGGAGATGAGACATTTAGTTCAGCTAAGAGTTCATTAAATTTAAATTGGACCAAGAGTTTGTGATGTGTTCTACTTCGTTTGATTGTAATATTACTGCTTTTGTGAAAAAGGGAATTGTTCTTCTGGAAGGCTTTCTATAACAATCTGACAAATTGTTACAGATTATTTTCATCATACCAAACTGGAAAATCAAGAAGAAGAAATTTAGAAAGTATTCTGAAAGCCATAAAATTTATATTTGTTGAACAGGTCATTATATAGTATCAGGAATTGTTCTAAGTCATTTATAATTTCCATCCTTTTATCAATCCTAATAATGTTTTCCATAAATGTCAATTCTCTGTCTCTTTTTTCCTCCACCAGGCAAGGACAGACACTCTCTTTTCTCTACTCCTATAATCTACCCCTATGAGCTTAGATCTGTAGTTTGGATGTAGCATAATATCACATTACATTGTTGTTAAGACCAGATGTATACATAGCCATTTAACTGTGAACTCTGGGAGGGTAAATCTTCATCTTATTTATTTTCGAATCCATGAGAACTGACATATGCTAGGGCTTCCCAGGTGGCACTAATGGTAAAGAACCACCTGCCAACACAGGAGACTAAAGAGTTGCAGGTTCAATCCCTGGGTTGGAAAGGCCCCCTGGAGAAGGAAATGGCAACCCACTAAAGTATTCTTGCCTGGAGAATCCCATGGAAGAGGAGCTTGCTGTGCTATGGTCCATTGGGTCACAAGGATTCAGACTCACCTGAAGTGACTTTGCACACAGGCATACATTAGGACATCAACAAGTGTTTGTTAAAGAAGTGACTTAAAATTCATTTCTTACATTGATCCAATAGGGTACCAGAATTTTAAATTTGCTCTTTCAGTCTTGAGGTTTTGGGTAAGGAGCCAGAGGAAAAATGTATCTTAGGCATCATTTTAAGGCACCTGGGGGTCTGAAGCAAGAGCTAGAGTGGCTGGTGTCATATGATCAACACCACCACCAGAATCACCATGGGCAGTTCAGAAGGGACGGGGACCTAAACCAGTTTCAATAAATCACAATCTTCTCCTTATCACAATCATTTGGCTTAATTCAATAGAATATTAACCTGTGTTCTACCCACATCTTTTTTTCCCAATAATAATTGTCAAGAGGGAAGAAATGGGAGTTTGGAATTAGCAGAGGCAAGATAGTGTATATATAGGACAGATAAACAGCAAGGTCATATTGTATAGCACAGGGAGCTATATAATGGAAAAGAATATGAAAAAGAATATATATGCATAACTGAGTCACTGCTATACAGAAGAAATTAACACAACATTTTAAATCAACAACAACATTCTAAATCAACTATACTTTAAAAAAATTTTTAAAAATAGTAGTTAATTGTTTTTAATTTATTGGTAATTTTATGAAATTTATTTGTTGTTAGGAACCAAACTGTATTTTGCCCTTACAGGAAAAACAAAATTGTATTGTTATTCTTTTGTGTCTCTGTTAGAACAGAGTTAGAATATTAGTGTTTGTTGGGCAAAACCCAAGCCTTAAGTACTGAAACATTTTCACAATATGGTAAATTTAAAAAGCATTTGTTTTCTCTCCTTTTCTCAATTAAAATCTACACTATCACTACCATCTTAAATAGATGAACAAGTGTTAGTGATCTTTTTAAATTAGTCAAAGATTAATCCAAAACTCCCCTTTGGAGTTCCTAAGAAGTTCTTTTAAAATCATTTTCCCAAACAATTTTTTCCATAGTATGAAAATAGGCAATATAATGATTCCATCTCCTATTCCTGTTTTTCTTTCTGAGGAATCCACAGGGTTGAAAATCATGATTTTTAATGACTTTTTATGTGATGGATTCATTATAAAGTTGTTTAAGATGAAGGCCTGGAACCTATGGGAAGGAGAGAGACCAGGTATTTGGGCAGACGGAACTTATAAGGTATTCTATATGGTAATATTTTCTGCTGAATAGACACAGATTACTGAAGCAGAAACACCACCTGGTTCCTTATTCCATACCATAAACACAAACTGAGAAAAAAGTCATCCATTTCACAACTAGTTAAAACTTCTTAAATAATTATAAATTATAAATTTAAGCTAAATACTGCAGACTCATTTCTGATAGCAGAGTATCCACATGTTTAACACCTGAAAATTCTAACCCATAAGTAGAATATTCACATTCAAGTTTGCATTTGCAATGTCTACAATGGGGAAAAGAGATGCATACTAATCAATGTGACTGATTACGATGTCCATACTAAGATATTTGGGCTTCCCCAATGGCTCAGCGGTGAAAAATCTGCCTATTATGCAGGAGACACAGGAGACATGGGTTCCATCCCTGGTTCAGGAAGATCCCCTGGAGGAGGAAATGGCAACCCACCCCAGTATTCTTGTTTGGAGAATCCCATGGACAGAAGGACCTGGCAAGATATACAGTCTGCAGGGTCACAAAATGTCAAACACGCCTGAAGCAACTTAGCACGCTAAGCCACGTAAAAGCCAGATTCTTAGAAGCAATCTGAGCAGGAAAACTGTTTATTGTTTTTTTAACCTCACTTATTTTAAAAGTTATCTTTTATGTTGAATTACTTTGCAAAAAAAATGACATAATTGCAATAATTAAACAACTACAACAGGAGTCCCTGGATCAAGAAATGGCAACCATTTTCCTATACTTGCCTGGGATATCCCTTGGAACAGAGGAACCTGGCAGGCTCCATGGGGTTGCAAAAGAGGCAGACACAACCGAGGGACTGAGCACAAACCCATGCACAACAGCACTGATCCTCTTTGATGGAAAACAGCGAAATGTATTGTTGAATATTGAGTATCAATTATGTGGATGGCATCTGATAACATGTTTTCTCTTTTTATCGGGCTGGCAATCTAAAGGATGCTGTCAAAGTGGTACCATTCAAGTATTGACAGAATATCTGCAAAAACTAGAAGACTCTGCCAACTTGCATTTAAGAGAGCTTTTCAAACTTTTTCAGAAGCCTGCCCTCACTTCTTTTCATTCACAAGTGCTCAGACCTTTCCCACCTTTGTGACAACAGTGTAGACATTTACATGCATAAATACTACCATCTGGAAATTTTTATGTTTTCCATCTTCATCCTTTTTTTGTCTAAAAGAATTAAAGAAAGGTTAAACCTAATGTTTTAGTTTCACCCAAATTACTGATGTTTCTAGGGAAACTGGGCCTAAAATGGGTATTTGATTAACTTCTCCCTCCCTTGTTTCCACCTTTTGAGTCTCAAATAAGGTAGGTTTAACCCCTTCCAAAAAAACCTTCACATGCACTGATGGCTTTTGAGGGAAGAATAAGGCAGCATTTTTAAATATGTACCCTGCTACAGACACTGGGTTTTGATTTTGGTTGCAAAGAAGGTCTTTGTCCTTGAGGAACTAGGAAAGTCAGAACCATAAACAGATATTTTAAACACAAACTATAGCTCATTCATCCATTCATCCTAAATTTATGTGTAAAATGCTTAGCATCTTTATTCTAGGCAGTGGAGATACCATGGTAAACAACACACACACACACACACACACACACACACTCAATCTCACACACACACACACACTCACACACACATACACATAGACGTGTACTCTGGCTCATGGAGCTTCAGATTAGCAAGAAGACAGATAATTTCAAGTGAGAAATTGTATTAAAATGGCATAATAAGTACTGTGGGTAGAGTTGCCAGATTTAACAAGTGAAAATGCAAAGGGTTCCAATTAACTTTGAGTTCAGGTAAACAAGAATCTTTTTAGCATACATATGTCTCATGTAGTCTTGTATTTTGTAAGGGGGGGATCTAACTCAGTTTGAAAGAGTCAAAAATTAATAAACATTGACTAGGTAAAGGGTGGTGACAATATAAAAAGATTATATTCCATTTTAGACAAATTGAACAGCAAGCAGAAATATCCAAAGACAGAATAAAAAAAAATATGGCTCAATTAAGTACTATAAAGGACCCCCATATTGTTGGATTATAGAGTGTAAGAAAGATGATAATAAATTTGCTGAGGTAGGAGAGGCCAAAATTATGCAGGCTCTAGGTTCTGTTATTGATTGAGAACTATAAAAGTGTCAAATTAGTGATATGCCTGATTGTGATAGGAAACCAGAACATTTCCAAAAAGGATTCTGGGTGGCTAGAATGTTGAGATTATCAAGCTCCAGTGCAGTTGCCTGTACTGTGTACACTTTTGGGCGACTTCACAAGGTGTATTTACTTTATTGAAATGCAACATTCATATTTATAAATTAATGCAGTAATGTATGTTCTTTGTTAATAATATGTTAAATATTGAGACTTATTAGCAGGCATAGTAACCATTGCAATTTCAAAATCTTGATGAACATGAATGAAAATTGTTTATATTATATGACTTATACATATTATATGTATTAACATTACTTGTATGCATCATTAAGACAATATAAAAGTATCGTGATTTCTATTGGTGATAAATACAGAGATATTGCTAACTACTGTGTTTTTTTGCATATGGGGTGGGAGGTGGGAGGGGGATTCAGGATTGGGAGCTCGTATACACCTGTGGTGGATTCATGTCAATGTATGGCAAAACCAATACAGTATTGTAAAGTAAAATAAAGTAAAAATAAAATAAAAATGAAGATGATGCTAAGTATTAGGATAATGAAAATAAAAGTAATATTTTTTCATCCAAGATCACAATCACATGAATTCTATTCATGGCCTCCTGAGGGACCTCTGGATATAGGCAACGTCTCCTGCTCTGGTTGTCTCCATCATGCCAAACTGATTGATTAGTCTCTATCGTCCTACAGTGTCAGATGAGGCTGCGTTTTTCCTCATCTGGCAAAAAGCACTTTTTAAGTACCTACCATTCACAATGCACTTGAAAATAATCATTAAAGATCATTTGATAGAGATTTTGTTTGCTCATTTTTTGTATTATTTTGAAATAATATTTGTCACTTTATGCATTCAAAATAGAAAATTAGGTGATCCCTCTCTTAATTTGAGAATGTTGCTTACAAACCACTGCACTTCTGTCACTGAATAAAACTCAGGTCCTTTGAGGCTAATGACATATACTTGATCAATCTTTATGACCTGGCTTATTGTAAACCACTGAACTCCTGGACACAAGCTTTTGTCAACTGGACACTTTAATATCTGGCTCACAGTGACCAAAATCTCCATGCACAGGCAACCATGAACCCTACCCTATCAACAGCTTGACATCACAACCAGTTTATTTACTACCACACACTCCACTGTCCTCCCTTACTCCTCCCCCCACCACCTTAAAACTATAACATCACTGAGAAATTCTCTGTAAAATTTTGAATGCAAAACATTTAATCAGATGGTTTATCAACTTTTGTCCCTTAATTTCCCATTCAGTTCTCCTTTCCTTTACTTCTCAAATTCATCACATCTACTAACTCCTGTTTTCACTATTAACCTACTTTTGTCCATTTCTTCTCTATTCATCTTAAATCCGGCCCCTCACACAAATAGCATCAACTTTCTTTTCCCATGTTTTCTGTCTATCCGATTCATCAGGCAGTCAGCTACCTGCCTTTGCTAAATGCCATCCTAGCTAATGAGTTCTCCAGGGAAACACCTGAGACCTAGTGGATCTACAAATTAAGGGTCTCACCCAAGCTGTGTTTCTTGGCAGTTCTGTTTTTCTTATCTGCCCTCCTTTTTGCTCTCTTATGGGACCTTTATCATCCTCCCCTTGTTTCTTTCAACTTGCAAAGTACCATCTAAACTTTTAACAAAGAACAGAAGCAATTAGATGGTAACTCCCACACTCTGTTGTCAAACTTACAAACTTACCTGAATTTATCACTCTTGGTTTCACTTTCCCTCCTGTGATAAAAGGAGACATGGGCCACTGCATAAGGACAAATTCCTTCTCAGAGGGGAGAGATTTTATCTCCTATCACACCCCCAGGTAGCCTACTATGCTTCTTCTCTCCTATCATGAATCTTCAGGGGGGGAAAAAAAAAAAAAATATATATATATATATATATATATATAGTTGTCTTTGGTTTGCAAAGAAACCACAGCTTTTTCTGACCTTGACCTCTTATCCTGCCCATCCAACGTCTCCTCCCCTTCAAAACCAGATTTCATGAATGGGTTAGCTAAAATTATCTTTTCTACTTCTTCATCTTCCATCTGCTCCTATTTTATTTTTTAAAAACTTTTCACAGTGTCAAAGCATTTGAAAAAGCATCAGTTCTATATCAACTACATCATCACTTTGCTATTAAGGATTTTAAGCATGTTTTTGATTCCTAGACTAATGCACATAAGTAACTTTATTTCCTAAGTTAGATGAAACAACTCTTTTATAGCCTGATCTCATTTACAAAGAGATAATGTAATTTACTAAATGGTGCCCCTGTGACCTGAAAGGTTAATTCAGATCTAACATGCAAGTAGTTTTTAATCTTTGTTGAGAAGTTGATTCACTGTCTAATATGGGACTCTAATGACCTGCATTAGACCTGGGTCTACCTATTCACATAGAAATAGTTAAGTTTATTCATATTTTCTTTCAGGCATGATCTCAAGCTAAATTTGAGTCTAAATTTAGATCTAAACTTTATTAACCAAGGGGCTGAAGCCAAGGTATCAACCCTTTGACAGGCTGCTGCTGCTGAGTCGCTTCAGTCGTGTCCGACTCTGTGCGACCCCATAGACGGCAGCCCATTGGGCTCCGCCATCCCTGGGATTCTCCAGGCAAGAACACTGGAGTGGGTTGCCATTTCCTTCTCCAATGCATGAAAGTGAAAAGTGAAAGTGAAGCCGCTCAGTCATATCTGACTCAGCGACCCCATGGACTGCAGCCCACCAGGCTCCTCCGTCCATGGGAATTTCCAGGCAAGAGTACTGGAGTGGGGTGCCATAAGGCATGGACCTTTGAAGAAAATGAAGAGTAAGTATCTATAAAGCTTCTGTTCTGCAATATATATTTCTTTCATTCCTAGTCCATTGTTAGACATATCAGTCTATTATGTCAACAAGTAATTAAACAAATGACCTTGAACTTTTAGGTGTCAATATGTACATGTCAAGAAGCAAGAACAGGATATAGGAAGATGAAGAGCTGGTGGAAAGGGAAGACAAAAGGAAACCTCAGAAGGATCACAGTAGACATATGCAGAGACAATGTAAAAATTGAGGACTAAATAGGATTCTCACGGCAAAATCATGCACATATTGATATTCATGGCTATTAATATCTGCTCTAATCCCTCATCAATTTTTGAGAATAATGCTCCACAGCCAGACTTCGTGTGTGTGCATGTGCTCAGTTGTGTCCAACTCTTTTGTGGCCCAATGGACTGTAGCCTGCCAGGCTCCTCTGTCCATGAAAATTTCCAGGCAAGAATATTGGAGTGAATTACAACTTCCTACTCCAGTGGATCTTACCACCTCAGGGATCAAACCCATGTCTCTTGTGTCTTCTTCATTGGCAGGTGGAGACTTTACCATTGAGCCACCAGAGAAGCCCCATAAACAGATTATCAGTCTTAAAATTTTGACTGCTTTGAAGAACAGTCATTGTTTTGAAGAACATCTCTTTTTCTATTACTGGTGAAGCCTAACCCCTTTCAGGCCATGTTATCTCAAACTCTCATACTTAATAACAGGGATATTGTATTGACTACAGGCTTCTCCGTGGTGAGCATCAAAATTACTGGTAAAGTTTTTAAGTGAGAAAAATGTTCACATCACCCACATTCCAAACAACTTAGATCTGAATCTATTGGGGATGGAGCATTGGTATCTGAATTGTAAAAAGCAGCTATTTAGGTAATTTTAAGATGTATCTTGCCTGGAGAATCCCAGGGATGGGGGAGCCTGGTGGGCTGCCGTCTATGGGGTTGCACAGAGTGGGACACAACTGAAGCGATTCAGCAGCAGCAAGATGTATCTAGTATTGAAAAGCATTGCTAGTTAAAAAAATACTCATCATATTAATATTAAATTTAGATGATAATCTTGTCCCAGATCTGATGATAACATGCAAAACTACTTCATCAGCACTTTAAATAGTTCCTTCACTCCATATCTATGCTCCTGCTTCACATTATATACAAGCTTAATAGAATAGTCAAAAACTGATATCATAGAGGATGAGCTGGTTGGATGGCATCACTGATTCGATGGACATGAGTTTGAGCAAGCTCAGGGAGTTGGTGATGGACAGAGAAGCCTGGAGCGCTACAGTCCATGGGGCTCGCAAAGAGTTGGACACGACTGAGCTACTGAACTGACTGACTGATATCACTGGAAATAAATGGTCTGTTTGAAATCTAGAAAGAAAAAAAAAAA
>SJYT01063551.1:99950-167663 GCA_006410635.1 Cephalophus harveyi
GCTTTCTTCACAGTCCAACTCTCACATCCATACATGACCACTGGATAAACCATAGCCTTGACCAGATGGAACTTTGTTGGCAAAGCAATATCTCTGCTTTTTAATATGATATCTGAGTTGGTCACAGGAGTAGCTATTCAGTACAATTTGCCAGCATTTAGTTACATGATTTGCATCACCATAATAAAATATGAGGCTAACTAACTGTGATGCATTTGACCTTAAGAATATCATGTATTCTACTTTCAGGGAAAAAAAAAAATAATATTGCACAACTTTTCCTCAATAGAGAAAATGAATCCTTATCATTATAACACAGTGTGATCTACTTTTATAGTCTCCTTTGTGGCACAAAGTAGTGATACACAAAACAGTTCATTTAGAAGATCTTGATTGCCCTGAATAGAAAAGTAGTTCAGGTAAGAAGGCAAATCACAAATCACCTTCACCTGTTTTCTTTGCAGGGCAAATTAAATTAAAAAAAAAAAATCGTTGGCAACCCAGTTTCATTGGTTTTTATTTTTCATTTGAACATTTAAAAAGTCATTTCTAAATATCTGGGTTTGGTTTGAGGATCATTTTGGTATGGTATGTGCTATAAAACATTCTTGCAAGAAATTTGGTCTTTTGTAATTTATCTGTATGCAGGTAGGGAAGCAACAGTTAGAACTGAACATGGGACAATAGACTGGTTCCAAATAGGAAAAGGATATATATTGCCATCCTGCTTATTTAACTAACATGCAGAGTGCATTATCAGAAATGCTGGGCTGGAGGAAGCACAAGCTGGAATCAAAATTGCTGGGAGAAATATCAATAACCTCAGATATGCAGATGATAGCACCCTTATGGCAGAAAGTGAAGAAGAACTAAAGAGCATCTTGATGAAAGTGAAAGAGGAGAGTGAAAAACTTGGCTTAAAGCTCAACATTCAGAAAACTAAGATCATAGCATCCAGTCCCATCACTTAATGGCAAATAGATTGGGAAACACTGGAAAAAGTGGCTGCCTTTATTTTTGGGGGCTCCAAAATCACAGCAGATGGTGACTGCAGCCATGAAATTAAAAAATGCTTACTCCCTGGAAAGAAAGTTATGACCACCCTAGATAGCATATTAAAAAGCAGAGGTATTATGTTGCCAGCAAAGGTCAGTATAGTCAAAGCTATGGTTTTTCCAGTACTCATGTATGGATGTGAGAGTTGGACTATAAAGAAAGCTGCACTCAGAAGAACTGATGCTTTTGAACTTTGGAGAAGACTCTTGAGAGTCCTTTGAACTTCAAGGAGATCCAATCAGTCCATCCTAAAGGAGATCAATCCTGGCTGTTCATTGGAAGGACTGATGTTGAAGCTGAAACTCTAATACTTTGGCTACCTGATGCAAAGGGCTGACTCCTTTGAAAAGACCCTGATGCTGGGAAAGATTGAAGGCAGGAGGAGAAGGGGATGGAGAGGATGAGATGGTTGAATGGCATCACCAACTCAATCGACGTGAGTTTAGATGGACTACGGGAGTTGGTGACGGACAGGGAGACCTGGCGTGGTGCAGTTCATGGGGTCACAAATAGTCAGACACAACTGAGTGACTAAATTGAACTGAACTGAATGGGACTTATAGGAAAATATCACCTTTATGGTCCAGAAAAAAATAACCTATAAAATCTAAAAATTAAACATCATAATTTGGGCCTACAGAGAAACAGTCCATGATATGCTGATGTTCTCTTCTACTTGGAACTTCCATTGTCTATGACCCATCTTTTCAATGTGATGCCTTGTACTGTAGTACAAGTACATTCTGATCACTTAGGACTTGCATCTAAAACAGCTGTTCTTCCTGATCACTTATGAGTTGTATTTACAACAACTATCCTTTTCACAGTGATTTGAATATATTCCTCTTTGTATTATCAACTCTTTTAGGCAAAATTTTTTACTTAATTTCTGAGCTAGTTAAATTCCTTTAGAAGAGGAGTGAATAATAAAACTGGAATAAGAGATATTTGTTTCACTTTTAACTCTATAACTAGTAGAGTAAACCCTGGTCAAACTTAGCTTTTGTTTGTTTCCTTTTTTTATTCCCCCTCATTCTAAACGTTCTCATACACTGGGCAAAAGCAGTCACCAAGTCTCTATTCTTTGCCTGCCTCTCAGCTAACAATATGGCCTGGGGCACCTAAACTCTTTTAAGTAAGAGTTGCCTTATTTGCTCAATGAGTTGATTGAGTTAGTTGACTTTTAAGGCACTTTTCTAATGATGATATTTTATAACATTTAGTGGTGATGCTACATCCATTCTAAGTAGAAAGGGCTTTTATCCACTAGTCATGTTTGGACCTGCCATCTATAATGATAATGTAAAAAGAACACATATATCTAAATAGTATTTAGGATTTATGATGATCTAATCATGTTTCATTATGTTTGCCATTGCCAAGATAGCACTGTATAAATAAAAACAAAAATGAAAGAAGAAATATTACAAGTGATACCATACAAAATACAAAGGAGCATAATGGACTATTACAAACAATTATATGCCAACAGACTGGATCGCCTGGAGAAAAAATGGATAAATTCCAAGAAACGTATAACTTACCAAAACTGAATTATGAAGAAATAAAAAATTGAATAGGTTTATAACTAGTAAGGACAGTGATCAGTAATCAAAATTTTCCAACAAAAGTTCAGGTCGATGGCTGCACTAGTAACTTCTATTGAACATTTAAAGAATACCAATTCTTCTCAAAATCTTCCACAAAACTGAAGATGAGGGAATACTTTAAAACTCATTCTATGAGACCAAAATTACCCATACTAAAGCCAGATAAGAACACTACAAGTAAATTATACCACAGACTAATGTCCCTGATGAATATCAATGCACATCTCCTCATCAAAATACCAGCAAACCAAATTCAATAGTGCATTAATAGGATCACACACCATGCTCAAACTGGATTTATCCCTGAGCTAAAAGCATTTTTCAACATATGCAAATCAATAAATATGATATACTATATTAACAGAATGATGTATAAAAATCATATGATCATCACAATAGGTGCAGGAAAATATTAACACAATTCAACATTCTTTCATGATAATGCTGCTGCTGCTCACTTCAGTCGTGTCCGACTCTGTGTGACCCCATAGACAGCAGCCCAACAGGCCCCTCTGTTCCTGGGATTCTCCAGGCAAGAACACTGAAGTGGGTTGTCATTTCCTTCTCCAATGCATGAAAGTGAAAAGTGAAAGCGAAGTTGCTCAGTCGAGTTTGACTCTTCGAGACCCAATGGGCTGTAGCCTATCAGGCTCCTCTGTCCATGGGATTTCCAGGCAAGTGTACTGGAGTGGGTTGCCATTGCCTTCTCCTTCATGATAATAACTTTCACCAATTAAGTAAAGAACAAGTGTATCTCAAAACAAAAAGACCATATACAACTTGCCCACAACTAACATCATAGTCAATGGTGAAAAGCTAAAAGGTTTTCTTGTAGATCAGGTAAAAGAAAACGATACCACTGTCACTACTTCCATTCAACATAATAGTGGAAGTCCTAGCTAAATAAATGAAGCAAGAAGAAGAAATAAAGTCTTCCAAATCAGAAAGAAAGAATAAAATTATTTCTGATTATAGATGATAGGCTATTACATATAAAAAGAAAATTCTAAAGGCTCCCCCCAAAAAACTGTTAGACCTAATAAACTGACTTTTAAAGTTGTAAGATACAGAGTTAATACATGAAAATTAATTATATCTCTACACATTAACAATAAACAATTTGAAAGAGAAATTAAGAAATCAATTCCATTTGTAATAGCATCAAAGACAATATAGGACTTAGGAATAAATTTAAACAAGGAGGTAAAAGAAATATATGTTGAAAACAAGACACTGATGAAGGAAATTATAGAAGATGCAAATAAATGGAAAAATATCTGTTCTTGTACTGGAATAACTAGTATTGCTAAAATGTCCACACTATCTAAAGTAATCTACAAATTCAATGCAATCCCTATCAAATTCTAATGGAGTTTATCACAGAAAAAAAAAGTCCTAAAATTTGTATTGAAATCACAAAAGATCCTAAATAGCCAAAGTAACCTTAAGAAAGAAGAACAAGTCTGGATGCTAACACTTCAGATTTGAAACACTATTACAAAGCTACAGTAATCAAAACAGTATAGTGCTAGGATAAAAACAGACACATTTAACCAATGGAACAGAATAGGAAGCATAGAAATCAACCTATGCATATATAATAATCTACTTTGCCAATATTATCAAACAATCTTTGACAAGTGTGCCAAGAATATACAATGGGGAATGCATAGTCTCTTTAATAAACAGTGTTGGGAAAACTGGATATCCATATACAAAATAATGAAATGGGATTGCTGTATTACATACGCTTGTGCTTACTTGCTCAGTCATGTCTGACTCTTTATGACCCAGGGACTATAGCCTGCCAGGCTTCCCTGTCCATGGGATTCTCCAGGCAAGAATACTGGAGTGGGTAACCATTCTCTTTTTCGGGGATCTTCCCAACCCAGGGATCAAGCCCTGATCTCCTGCATTTCAGGTGGACTCTACCATCTGAGCTACCAAGGAAGCCACACCACTCATAGAAATAAACCAGAAATGGATTAGTGACTTAAATTTAATACCTGAAATCATAAAACTCCTGGAAGAAAAGGTAAGGAATATACTCCTTGACAAAGGTGATAGAAATGATTTTTTATTATGATCCCAAATGCTCAGACAACAGAAGCAAAAATAAACAAGTGAAACTATAGCTCCTGTAGAGCAAAGAAAATGATCAACAAAAAAATGGCAACCTAGAGAAGGGGAAAAAATATTTGCACAGTGTACATCTGAACTAGTGTTAATTACTAAAATATACAAGGATCTCATAAATCTCAATAACAAAGGAAATGATCTTACTTAATAATGGACAAAAAATCTGATAGACATTTTTTTTTTCCAAGAAGATATACAAATGACTAACAGGTACATGAAAAGGTGCTTGATATCAGGAATCATCAGGGAAATGTAAATAAAAACCACAATAATATATCACTTTGTACATGTTGCTGCTGCTGCTACTGCTGCTAAGTCACTTCAGTCGTGTCCGACTCTGTGCAACCCCATAGACGGCAGCCCATCAGGCTCCCCCATCCCTGGAATTCTCCAGGTAGGATAGCCATTATCAAAATGACAAGAGATAAGAAATGTTGGTGAGGCTGTGAAGAAGAGTGTTCCTTGGACATTGTTGATGGGAATGTAAATTAGTGCATCCAGTATGGAAAACAGAATGAAATTTCCTCAAAAAAAAAAACTATCCATAATATTTAGTAATCCTATATCTGAGTGTGTATATATATACATACATACATATATATATATATATATATATGAAGGATCTGAAATCAGTATCTCAAAGAAATATCTTCATTCTCATGCTCATTGAGACACTATTTACAATAGCCAAGATACAGAAACAACCTAATATTTGTCCACAGATAAACAGATAAAGAAAAATGTAGTATATATACACAATGGAATAGTGTTCATCTTAAAAAAAAGAAAGAATGCCTGACAATTGTGACAATATGGATGAACCTGGAAGACATAAGTGAAACAAGAAAAAGAGAGAAGGATAAAAACTGTTAAGCATGTACTTGGAATCAAAAACGGGAAAGAGAGACAATGTTGAACTTGTAGAAACAGAGGATAGAATGGTGGTTGCCAGAGGCTGAGGGGTGGGGGAAATGGGAAGATATTCATCAAAGGGTGCAAACTTCCAGTTATAAGATGAATATGTTTTTAGAATGTAATGTATTAGATCACAGCATATTGATCTCATAAATAATACTGTATTGTATACTTGAAATTTGTTAAGAGAGTAGAGATATTGAGTGTTTTCACTACACACAGAGAAAAAGGTAATTATGTGAGCTGATGAATGTGTTAATTACATTGATTTTAGTAATCATTTTACAATGTATACATTAATGAAACCATCATGTTGTACACTTTAAATAATGCAATTTTATCTGCCAGTTATGTAAGAAAGCTGGAAATATAAGCTTTATATAATGCGAGGTTTATATTATCGCTCACAATTTTTGTAGGAACTGATTGTTCAAACACATTATCACAAAATAGTGACTCTCATGAAAGCAAACTCAGTTCAGTTCAGTTCAGTTGCTCAGTCGTGTCCGACTCCCTGCGACCCCATGAATCGCAGCACGCCAGGCCTCCCTGTCCATCACCAACTCCCGGAGTTCACTCAGACTCACGTCCATTGAGTCTGTGATGCCATCCAGCCATCTCATCCTTGGTCGTCCCCTTCTCCTGCCCCCAATCCCTCCCAGCATCAGAGTCTTTTTCAATGAGTCAACTCTTCGCATGAGGTGGCCAACGTACTGGACTTTCAGTTTTAGCATCATTCCTTCCAAAGAAATCCCAGGGCTGATCTCCTTCAGAATGGACTGGTTGGATCTCCTTGCAGTCCAAAGGACTCTCAAGAGTCTTCTCCAACACCACAGTTCAAAAGTGTCAATTCTTCAGCGCTCAGCTTTCTTCACAGTCCAACTCTCACATCCATACATAACCACTGGAAAAAGCCATTCAGGTATGACCTAAATTAAATCCCTTATGATTATACAGTGGAAGTGAGAAAAAGATTTAAGGGACTAGATCTGATAGATAGAGTGTCTAAACTAAAGAGAGGCAAAAGAGAAGGCTGACAGAGCAGAAAATAAGGTGGATTAGAATGAGATATTAACAGTATATTCAGATGCCTTAGTCTAGTGTGTATGTGTGCTCAGTCACTCGGTTGTGTCTAACTATTTGTGACCCCATGGATTATGTAGCTCATCAGCCTCCTCTGCCCATGGAATTTTCCAGGCAAGAATACTGGAGTGGGATGCCACTTTCTCCTCCAGGGGATATTCCTGACCCAGGGAGCAAACCCAAGTCTAAATGCTTGCCTAGAGGAGAGATCAATAGTCTAGCGCTTCTTTGATTCTGGAAACAACGGTGAAAGTGAACAGTGCAAAGTTGTCACCCAGAAAGAATCTACTAATCTGTTATCTTAACTACTTAACCTTTTTAAAGTAAATGTTAATTACACAGAATATAATGCTAAAAATGTAAATAATGTAATGTCTATTTTTTTAATGCCACAAAACACATGTAATGTAAACTAATCTTAAAACATAGAGTCACCTAGTAATGTCAAACATCCTTAAAATTAAAAACTTAAACTTCCATTAAAGTTAAAGGTGAGACAAATAATTGTGGAAATGTAATTTGAAAGGCATGAGGTAATATACCTATTATGTTTATTAAATTGCACATTCTCCTGTTATGTACATTCACATTGAGAATTTTTTAAATTTTATAAAAGTTGTTTAGTATTATATTTTGTAACCACAGTGCATGTCCTGATTTGGTTTCCTGGACAGCAAATGTTTTCAGAGTAGAAAAAAATTAACATACTGCTTTAGTATGATAGAAAAATAGGCCATTTATCATCTTGTTTTAAGAGAAAGTTCACGGATCATCTCCTGTCTGCTGTTTGTGTGAGTTGCCTACACTTTGCATTGCTAAATAATTGAGAACATTAGCTCCCAAACCATGAAAAATTCATTTTAACATGATGTATTATTAATCAATTTAATTTAAAGTGATCTGGAAAGTTCCAATTTCAGTTGTGAAGCTTGAAGATAAATTCAGACCATGGTTGGTACTTATTAAAATTGTGTAACTCTTCATTGCCTGATTTGTATTTTTTTCAAAAGTGGGTCAGACTCTAATGAAAATGGCATCAAAATAATAGGTTAATGATTTCAGTCTACAAATTCATTCAGATATGTGTAAAAGGAAAATCTAAAACAGTCAACTCTTCATCAGTGAGCAATGTCGTGCTGCCATTTTAAATTTCTACCCCGATGTACACATATATATAAACGTGTAAAACTTGAAAGCCACTTATGTGCAATTCTTTCCTTTCTTCTCAGTAGAACATTTTGGCTCAAGTTTTGTCTCTCCAATTTGATAGAACCTATAAAGACTAAAAAAAAAAAAGTAATAATAAAATAAAAGCATCCAGTGCTTTGGAGATAAAGTTACAAGACTAGTGATTTCTTATCTAATTCCTATGTCACTAAGAAATATCCATCTGAGATTAAAGTGGGGTGCCATTAACATAAACATGTAAAGTCAGTGTGATCTCTTCTCTTTTTAAAAGTCTTTTGGGGATTTCTGAGAGTTGTACATGTCTCCGGCATATCTCTTACCCTTCATTCACCCTCAAGACTTTGGATGCCATTTTTGTTCAAAATCCCAATCACTGCCTAAGACCTATCAATAGGAGGAGATTTAAAATGTCAGAGTTACCCTGGAGCCCTTGCTGTGTTCCTGCAACCATGATGCATTCCATATATGAAGAAGGTGGGAGAGTCTGGTTACTTTTTTTCTTAAGACCAAAGCATACTGTCTTGTTTTGTTTTTTCCCTAAAGACTTACAGAAGAGCAAGACAGAGAGAGAGACAGATAGAGGATGGAGGGGCAGAGAGAAAGATATATTTCAGGCCTTACTTTTATGAAGCCCTTCTTCCACCTTCAGCATCCTCTCACCCCATAACAGCCATGATACCATGAAGTCCTGTCCCAGAAATATATCCAGATGAGAGACAGCATTCTCTCCTCGGTATCAACCATATTCTCTCACAGTGAGAAAGTGAAATTTGCTAAGCTTTTAGGTTAACCCCTTAAATTTTTCATGACAGTCTTAAAATTTTTATGTCTGGATACTTCTGGAAGATTCAGTTTAGGTGGGCATGTTTCAGTGATCTTAACTTTAGTGGTAAACAAAAGTCTGCTATATACAGTTTAGAAAATGGGGACCATGAGTACTGACTTTGCAGTAATTTTTATGATAGAAACAAAATATTCATTTATTATCATAGAGACAAAAAGACCAAGACAGATGATTTCAGGTACATATTTTTTATGGGATAAATATACATTTGGGGAAGGGAAAAGAGAATGATCCCTTATTATTGGATTTGAAGAGCACAACTGTTGTGGCCCCAAGTGAACCCATAATAAATCCACATCTCTTGCCCAGAACAAATACACATTCTATACAATAGCATTTGCCAATATTGTGGCTGCAGGATAATTCTGCAGTAAAACACTTTTAACTTATGCAGTCTTCCTCTTTCCTATAAGTCACTCGCCCAAATACATTTATGTTGCCTGAAGTTAAATCAGAAATACTCCTTATAATTGGGATTATTTAAGAGATTTTTAAGTATGGGAGGAAGTTTAAAATGTGTAAACCAGTACAGTGGGAAAAATGTGCCTTCCCTATTAAAGTTATTTTGGCTGAAGTAAATAACAGAAAAATAAAAGAACTGGCATCAACAAGATGTAATTGAGATAAATTTAGAAAAGATTAAACATTTACTCAAAAAGGATAATATGGAAAGGAAAACCTGGGAAATCTTTTTTCTAACCCATATAATGGAAAAATATTTTGCTACTAGAATTTTATGATTTAGGCTATTTTAATTTATTTTATATGTTATTACTGCACATATCACATTTATTTTCTGCTTACATATGTGTCTGTATTGCTACGTTGCTTGCTTCTAGAGATCAAGAATAAAATTTTAACCATCTTGATACACTGCCTGGCCATGACAGAAACCTTGATATGTTTTTTGAATTAAACTGAACTTCAAAGTTCTTTATGGTTACTTGAATGCCTATAATTCATCGTATTAGTTATTTATAATTTTGGCTCATCTTGGGTTTAAAGTCTGCCAAATTTTGCTCATGGCCAGTGGACTTGCCATCCAAAGGAATGACTCAACATAAGAAATATCATGCACCCAAGGACTGTTCATTCATGATAATCTTATCATTATTTGCTAAAACACCATATTCCCTGCACTGAAAGGATAATTTTGCAATTTGTCTTCTTTCAAATAGAGGATTTACCATACTCACTCTGAGTTACTGAACCATGAGCATAAATTTTCCCCCAAAAAAGATTAAAATTCTGTACCTTTTGCAAATTCATTTTTTTTTGTTCTGAAAGATCACATTTCACCCAATAACAAAAATTACAAATGGTTTTAGATTAAAAGTGGCTATAAACTTCTGACAATAACATATTGGTATCATTGCTGCTGCTGCTGCTAAGTCGCTTTAGTCCTGTCCGACTCTGTGTGACCCCATAGATGGCAGCCCACCAGGCTCCTCTGTCCCTGGGATTCTACATGCAAGAATACTGGAGTGGGCTGCCATTTCCTTCTCTAATGCATGAAAGTGAGAAGTGAAAGTGAAATCGCTCAATCGTGTCCAACTCTTTGAGACCCATGGACTGCAGCTTACCAGGCTCCTTGGTCCATGGGATTTTCCAGGCAAGAGTACTGGAGTGGGGTGTCATTTCCGTCTCCATTGGTATCATTAGAGACATGTGGACTTCCCAGGTGGCGCTAGGAAGAACATGTTTGCCAATGTAGGAGACAAAGAGATAGGGATTCGACCCCTGGGTTGGGAGGATCTCCTGGAGGAGGGCATGGCAACCCACGACAGTATTCTTGCCTGGAGAATCTCATGGACAGAGGAGTCTGCTGGGTACAGTCCATACGGTCAAAAAGAGTCAGACACAACTGAAGTGATTTAGCATGCATGCATATTCTCATATGCCCCAGAGTTACCATTTTTTTACAGAATAAATCTGCAAATTCATTCATGAAAATAAATTCAGATCCACCTTAAACAGACATAACACCATCATGCTACAGTACTTATATTTGTTTAGGTAAAAAGAGAAAATCTTTCTATGCGATCTGGCTTTGTCTTCAGTTCAATTCAGTCCAGTTGCTCAGTCGCGTCTGACTCTTTGCGACCCCATGAATCGCAGCACGCCAGGCCTCCCTGTCCATCACCAACTCCAGGAGTTCACTCAGACTCAGGTCCATCGAGTCAGTGATGCCATCCAGCCATCTCATCCTCTGTCATCCCCTTCTCCTCCTGCCCCCAATCCCTCCCAGCATCAGAGTCTTTTCCAATGAGTCAACTCTTCGCATGAGGTGGCCAAAGTACTGGAGTTTCAGCTTGAGCATCATTCCTTCCAAAGAAATCCCAGGGCTGATCTCCTTCAGAATGGACTGGTTGGATCTCCTTGCAGTCCAAGGGACTCTCAAGAGTCTTCTCCAACACCACAGTTCAAAAGCATCAATTCTTCGGTGCTCAGCCTTCTTCACAGTCCAACTCTCACATCCATACGTGACCACAGGAAAAACCAAAGCCTTGACTAGACGGACCTTGGTCAGCAAAGTAATGTCTCTGCTTTTGAAAATGCTATCTAGGTTGGTCATAACTTTTCTTCCAAGGAGTAAGCACTTTGTCTTAGATAAGTATAATTTTTGTTTTGAGGATGTAAGGATGATTTAACCTGGGGAAGTCTCAGTGATTGCTATATTTAAATTATTTTAAATATAAATGAAATTTATAAAATGGCAAGGGCATTGTATATTTTAAAAATAAAAGAGAATAGAATTAGATGATAAAATAATTTAGTTATATAAATAGCAAAATTTAAGTTCAAAATTAAATGAAAGATGCAAATCAAAGAAGAAGGTTTCAGGGGAAGTCAGTCTTCTCAGTGGCATGAGGATAATTTGTTTTCAGCTACTTTAGCAGATATAAGTGAAGATCAAGACGTGAAGAAGAAAATGTCCAAACATTTGAGCCACTTGCCAAGATGCTTATGGACATGTTTGGACAAGTCATGTCAGTGCAGTAAATGTTAGAACTCCTATAATTAAAAATTTTAGCTTAATTTAAATGTATGTTGTGGCTCAGTTACTAAACCACATCTGACTCCTTCCGACCCCATGGACTGCAGTATACCTGGCTCTTGTCTATCCCTATTTCCCAGAGTTTGCTCAAATTCATGTCCATTGAGTTGGTGATACTATCTAATCATCTCATCCTCTGTTGCCCCCTTCTCCCTTTGCCTTCAATCTTTCCCAGCACCAGAGCCTTTTTCAATGACTCAGCTCTTTGCTTCAGGTGGACAAAATATTGGAGCTTCAGCTTCAGCATCAGTCCTTCCAAAGAATAGTCAGGGTTGATTTCCTTGCATAACTGATAGATTTTAATTGAGATCAGCATGCAAACTGCATTGTATTCCATTTAGTTTTCATCATTTGTCTTGATTTGCATTTAAAAATAGATTTCTCTATATGGGTCAACCCAAGTCATTTCATTCACTATGTATAGTATTTCCGTAGATCAACAGCTTAAACCATGAACTGACTTCATTCAATGCAATTATATTCCCCCCAGTTCAGTTCAGTTCAGTCGCTCAGTCATGTCCGACTCTTTGTGACCCCATGAATCGCAGCACGCCAGGCCTCCCTGTCCATCACCATCTCCCGGAGTTCACTCAGACTCATGTCCATTGAGTCCGTGATGCCATCCAGCCATCTCATCCTCAGTCGTCCCCTTCTCCTCCTGCCCCCAATCCTTCCCAGCATCAGAGTCTTTTCCAGTGAGTCAACTCTTCGCATTGGTCCAGACCATTTCTGTCCTTTATCGAGCCCACCTTTGCATGAAATGTTCCCTTGGTATCTCTAATTTTCTTGAAGAGATCTCTAGTCTGTTCCATTCTATTCTTTTCCTCTCTTTTTTTGCACTGATCACTGAAGAAGCCTTTCTTATCTCTTCTTGCTATTCTCTGGAACTCTGCATTCAGATGCTTATATCTTTCCTTTTCTCCTTTGCTTTTCGCCTCTCTTCTTTTCACAGCTATTTGTAAAGCCTCCCCAGACAGCCATTTTGCTTTTTTGCATTTCTTTTCCATGGGGATGGTCTTGATCTCTGTCTCCTGTACAATGTCACGAACCTCATTCCATAGTTCATCAGGCACTCTATCTATCAGATCTAGGCCCTTAAATCTATTTCCCACTTCCACTCTATAATCATAATGGATTTGATTTAGGCCATACCTGAATGGCCTAGCGGTTTTCCCTACTTTCTTCAATTTAAGTCTGAATTTGGTAATAAGGAGTTTATCATCTGAGCCACAGTCAGCTCCTGGTCTTGTTTTTGTTGACTGTATAGAGCTTCTCCATCTTTGGTTGCATAGAAAATAATCAGTCTGATTTTGGTGTTGACCATATTCCCCCCAAACACCATAAAACCAAATGGCTTAACAGAAAAAAAGAAGTAAAATTATGTATGGTTAAAATAAAATACCATGTCTAGCAATCATATCATTTGTTAAGTCAAATATAATATAATAAGTAGATGCTTGGTAAAATCAATACAATTGGGATAATTAGAGTTTATTCCTGATTCATTCTCTACTGAACTAGTTAGTAGGAAACTAAAAACTCACTTTTTAAAAGACTGCAGATAAATGAGTCTATATTTGCTATAGCCTCTATGTTGGCTTAAAATAAACTTTGACATAATAAAACTTTCTCTTCAAAAATCAAAACCACTTTTTTTGTTGTATAATTGGATGTAAACAAATTAGGCTAGAAATGAACTAGGAGTACTTGGATGTTCATATAAAAAACAGAAAAATTGAAAAGTAAGAAAGTAGCATCCATGGCCTCCAGTTGTTGTTGGAATTCTGCTGAAGGTCTGGATGACATGGCCTAAGATTTGATGAATAGATTTTGCAGATGATCAAGATCACTTAAAGGAAATATGATGACTGGAAATACTACCTTCCTTCCCCTCAACTTTTTTTTCTTTTTTACAAATAAGACAAAACACTTTTTTTGAGACTTTCACAACAATATCCTTTGACAGTCAAATGACTATTTCCAGAATGGAAAAGTGTTCATAATTTATGGTGGAGGTTATGGAGCCATCTATGCAGTTGGGTAGGAGGGCAAGTGCTACACTGTTATTACTTATTATTTAGGACTCAATCCTACAAGGCAGATGAACTATGTGTAACTGCCTTCTATACATAAATACAAACACACACATTTTTATGCCACTAAGAAATAGATTCACTTCAATATTCTAAATATTTAAGTTGTATCCATTTTATTGATGAGGTCATAAAAGTTTCATAGTCACCATCTTCATTATTTAATCATTTGATAGTCATGATCTTCATCATTTAGTCTTTTTGCTTTTGTTTGCTTCTTTTTTACTTTTTAACTTATGAAAGTATGAGCACAAATTTACAAGAGACTTGGAAAATGCAGAACAATGTTACATACTGTTATATGAACATTTTTTAGTAGATAAATTATTTTTAGCTGGAGTTTCAATATTAAACTCTTAAAATTAATACAATGAGCAGACAGAAAAGTAGAAGGATATAGTCATCATTTAGTTTTAATCCTGTAGAATAGACATCCACCATATATATTCTACTCTGCTCTGTGCTGTGTCTCATATACAGCAAGATCAGTGTAAAGATCCAATGAATAACAAAATAAATCACCTAATCACAAAGAATAATAATGGTGTGCATATGATTCTAAACCATCAGGGTTTCGTTGACTTTCAGGAAGAAGAAGAAAGTAGAGAATTCCTGGAACATTGTGTTTTTGCCAAATTTCTAGTAGAAAGAGAGCAGCCCAGGAAAAAATACACTGAGATAATGATTTCTGTCTAAATAGTGACAAAACAAGTATGTGAAAACACAAATTTTGTCTTTTGTCCAGTCTTTTTCACTTTGGGTAAACAGAGCAACAGATTTCTCTCCGAAATTAATATACAATGAGGATTTTTAAACTAGATTGCAGTGAACACATGTTTGGGAGAGCAGCACTTTTGCTAGAAATAGATCTGTACTCTGTCAAATGTCCTCACTGAAATCTAAGAAATAAAAAATAATAATAATAACTGTTTCATTTATTTCAGGCATATTCTTATATGATCCACCAGCATCATGCTAAGTTTGTTGTTGCTTAAATTCTTATTTTTAATAGTCCTATTTTTATCCATTTACTAATAAGAAACACTGAAGTTCAAAGGGTTCTATAGTGTGTTCAAGATCATGGCTTACCAAGTGATGAAGCTGCGTTTGAAATTTAAGGTCATCTGTCCCAAAGACCAGGCTCTAAACTACTGTAGCCATTCCTCCTCATTAAAATATACTACTTTTATGTGAGTCTTGTATCAGGTAAGAACTTACAATACGGAGGATTTTGTTCTGATAGATGAGTAGAAAATTGTTATATAAATCTCCCTTCAAATTACTATTAAATACAATGATGAAAAGTTACCTCATAACAAAAGGCTGGTTACGAGAAAAAATAATTTTTACGAAGAACATTATCTCTATGGGGCTGCCACACAAGATGCCATTTCTGACCTAAAGACATTCTTCTGATAGTAGATATGAAGGCTAAGGGGAAAATGTGCTTCAGTAAAGGTGCATTGCCAGCATTTGAACTTTTCATGACTCATTTTGACAACTATATTTTTATTCTTTAAGTGGATATAAAGTTTTATAATTCTTCAAAAACACTCATATTTTTCAGTGTATGCTTATTTTTTATGTATAGCCAAGTTTCAAAAATATCTACAATAAAAAAATAAAATTTTATATGGGTCAAATTTAATTTCCTAAATTCATTTGACTACAGAACTCTCTTCTCATTCAACATATATGAGTGTCTTAGTGTTCATATCAGGATTTCCTACAGGCTAGTATATTAGAATTCATGTTGAATCCTTCCAACCTCCCAAATGTTATCGAAAATTACTAAATTGCATGAACAGCTAATGATTTCAGAGGAAAAAATCCTAGCAAATTAGCAGAATTTTGCCAAAATAATAAGCATTTGTATATTTTAAAACACAAGGAGGAAAATATTATGTAACCACCTAATTTATATAAAGATGAAAGAGAGAAGGTATTATTAATATCCAGTTATCTCTTTGATCTTATTTTCCCTAAGTTTCTTAACTATCCTTTAATTTTATATGTTTTATTATTGCCTTTCCTCCAACTAATAATGATAAGCTTCTATCTGAAATATATTTGCCAATATATTTGCATAGTGATGTATCCAGAAACATGTTTTCCTGTTACATTCTGATTTTGTTTTCTCTTTCTGAAATAAATTGATTTGATTAATTGTCTTCTGTTTGAACATTTGTTAAAGCAAATATTTTTGTAAGATTAATACTAAGCTAAATTAAAGTGATTAAGAATCTCTTCACTATCCTTGAACAAAAATCATAAGATGTTTCATAGGCTTGAAATAAGTTGATTCTTTTGGAAGCTGTCTGTATTTGGAGCAAACACAGGCAACTGGTGAGGAAAGATAAAATAGAATCCTGTCCATGAATTTAATGGCAAAGAAACAAAACCACCTCCACGTTGTTATCCATGCCAACTGAGTCCACATTTCTCAATTCCTTCCAACTACTACCAGTAGGAGACTAATCAAGAGAGACTGATATCAAGTTTTGAATTAAGTAAATTGTTGATTCCATTGAGTCTGGTTTGCTCTATTAAACACTGATGAAGATAGAGTTTTGAAGGTATGCTTATTATATCTTTTTGTTATATCTTTAACTGTAGGACTAAATGTTTGTCCTTTCACTATATTCATTTTACATCATGGTTTTCTTTTTAAGAGTCCCTGTTGATTATAAAATGTAACACATGTTCCATTTCAGAACACTAAAAAATGCAGCACATACATTTGTGTGTACATGTACACACACACACACACATGCATACATATAAATTTTTTTCCTAAGGACAAAACATATAACTTTTCTTTTCAAATTTGGTACATGGATTTTACATGAATTTCCCATCTCTTCTTTGAATGGGGTCATAATCACCTGATTTTCCTCATTCTGACACCTTAATACTTTTCCTATTGCCTTCCTTGTCTCTTATTAAAAGGTCTTGTAATAGTGCTAAGAAGGGCCTCTTAGTTACATTTATATTGCATTTTCTTCTATATTTATGCCATTTCCACTATTCAGTTTGATTAAACACACTCTATTGACTTGCTTCTTATCATTTATTGCGGGAGTCTCTAACCTCTGGCATCTGATGCCTGATGATCTGAGGTGGAGCTGATGTAATAATAACAGAAATAAAGTACACAATAAATGTAATGCACTTGAATCATCTTGAAAACATCCTCCACTCCTGGTTTGTGGGAAAATTGTCTTCCACAAAACTGGGCCCTGATGCCAAAAAGACTGGGGACTACCGATGTGTTGGACGATTGTCCGGGCTTTGGGGGATGAACAATGACAAATCTAACAGGAACAGTCCCCTTTCCCATTCTCACTGAACAAAGCAAAATATTCTAAAAAGAAAGAAATACCTTAAAGTTATATACATTATCAGGAAAGGTTTAGATTGTAGCAATTGCTATTTAGGGAAGAGAGACACAGTTTTGTCAGAGAGTGACAAGAAGGTTACTTTAGTTAATGAAGGAAGTTCTTTCTAGCTGAAATTAAACTGAGACCTGAACTCATGTTCAGTAATGAGCTGAACATGTTAATAAAGATCAGGGAAGGGAAAATGACCCAAGAGGAAGGAATAGCTTATGTAAAACCCTTACTGCAAACAACGCAATTGAAGTGTCTGAGGAACAGGAACACACCTGGTTAGGACATGACAACCAAGAGGAAAAGTGGGTCAAAATCAATGGAAGAACTGAGTGTGGGCTCGTAAGCTTACTCAGGGTTCTGGAGGGTCAAATGCAGAATTTATTACGAGTGCAATGAAAAGACACGGGGAGATTTTAAGAGGTTGGATACATGACGAATGGTCTCTAAGGAAATCATTTTTGGATACAAATATACAACTAACTGAAGAATTGATGCTTTCGAATTGTGGTGCTGGAGAAAAACTCTGAAAAGTTCCTTGGACTGCAAGGAGACCAACCCAGTCAATAGTAAAGGGTTGATTAACCCTGAATATTCATTGGAAAAACTGATGCTGATGCTAAAACTCCAATACTTTGGCCATGTGATGTGAAGAGCCAACTCATTGTAAAAGATCCTGTTGCTGGGAAAGATGGATGGCAAAAGGAGAAGTGAGTGGCAGAGGATGTGATGGTTGGATGACATCACTGACACAATGGACATGAATTTGAGTAAACTGGGGTTTAGTGAAGGCCAGGGGTGCCTGGCATGCTGCGATCCACGGGATCTCAAGAGTTGAACACTATTTAGCAATTGAAAAACAATGACAAACAACATAACTACAGAATGGAATCTTTGCAAAAAATGTCAAAATTGAATGAGACCTACGAAAAGGGAAGGGAAGTCTCTCAGTCGTGTCTGACTCTTTGAGACCCCATGGACTGCAGCCCACCAGTCTCCCCTGTCCATGGGATTTTCCAGGCAAGAGTACTGGAGTGGGTGCCATTGCCTTCTCTGTGACCTACGAAAAAGAGATACTTTAATTTCCATATTTTCACAAAGTCACATTTGGACATAATTGAATTTATGCAAACAAGTATTACTGTTAGTATTAGTAGTATGAGTAGTATTAAAAAAGCAGCTTCAGCCAAAAATCAGAACATGGATAGTGGGATTTTTGTACTTACTCTTGGAACCTTGAATGAGTCACTTTTGTAGAAGACTTACTTAGTGCCCTAATTGAAAAAGGTGGGTGTCACATTGGCTCCCCTTCAAAAATTCTATAAAATTTAATTTTTCCTTTCTCTTATCCCTTTTCAAGTCACTTGTTTCTGAACCATTTTCTTAAGGAAAAAATTAAACATTAAGCCATGAGACTTAGGGCTATCCATACCAGTTACTTGGAGAAGGCAATGGCACCCCACTCCAGTACTCTTGCCTGGAAAATCCCATGGACAGAGGAGCCTGGTGGGCTGCAGTCCATAGGGTCACTGAGAGTTGGACACGACTCAGTGACTTCACTTTCACTTTTCGCTTTCATGCATTGGAGAAGGAAATGGCAACCCACTCCAGTGTTCTTGCCTGGAGAATCCCAGGAATGGTGGAGCCTTGTGGGCTGCCATTTATGGGGTCGCACAGAGTTGGACATGACTGAAGTGACTTAGCAGCAGCAGCAGCAGCAGCAGCATACTAGTTACTACAGATAACATAGAGTTCCCACTCTCATTTATGTTTTCAATTATTGGTACAGACTGAACTTAGAAAAAATATCTCATCCAAAAACTAGTTATCATCAAAGAGAGGGTTCTTGTAGCATCAAAATTTCCAGAACATACTTCTTTAAAAATGTCTAGCAAAACTTTTTTGCTCATTGATATGATTGATTCTATCAGTTCAGCAAATCTTTACTTTTTTATGTTGTACTAATTGGGAAAAAAAAAAAAGAAAAAATAATGCTGTGATCTGGAGATATTCTGAATAAGCATTCTGATTTTAAATAGTCAGATATATATGAATAAATAATAATAAAATTATGAAAGTATATAATAAATAGAACTCCTAACCTATGTAATTTGTTCGGTGTCAGAAATATTTATTACTAGATACTGGGATCTATTTAGTCACAACTATTTTTAAAGGCATACAATATAAAGAAACACAAATAACTAAGGGGAAAATACAAAATACAATAATTATACAAAAATGCCAAGAACCTTTAATGTGTTACAGAAATATACCAGCATAATTTTCAAAAGTCATGATCAGTTTCCAGATAAAATTTGCCCATATGCACCACCTGGCAAAGCAATGGAAAGTGATTTCCCCAGCCCCCCAATCTCCTGTCTCATAGGCTACCCTTGTGAGTTCTTTCCTTGTCAAGGTTGCTTTTGCCATTAAAAGAGTGTAGGAAGAAGAAAAGCAAATAGAAAAAAATGAACACAAGACTTAGAGTAGAGAAAAGCATGTTTTCCAGTCTTCACAATTGCAATTCTAATGATCATTTCAGATACCTAGATGAAGCAATAACTGCTGCTTTTGAGCAAAGAGCATAGTTTAGAGGACATCGTAAAGTACAAGAACAGTGGACTGATTACTAGCACTTTGAAACTTAGTCAACACTTTAGTGTAAATTTGTGTGCATTTCTTAGATATCTAAACTTCAGAATCCTCATTTGCCAAATAAAGGAATTTAACTGAACTACATTCCAATTCTTTGTACATTCCAAAATTGTGTATATCTAAGATGAATCATGTACTAATACAATAAACATTTATTGACCCCAGCCTTTCTCTGATCTCATCTTGAACAACGTACTCTCTACCCTTCAGCCACATTGACTTTGCTCTTCCTGGAACAAGCAACTTTGTGCTCATATCAGAGCCTTTAAGCGCTGAGTAACATCTGCCTGGAATGTATTCAAGGCTCACTCCTCATCATTATTCAAATCTATACCAAGTTATCAACTCCTCAAAGAGGCCTTCCTCATTAGCTCTTCCAAAAGTACATTTTCTCTTTCATTCATCTTACCACTTACATTTCTTTTAACATTTGTCATTATCAGCAGTTGATTACTACCTACTTCATTCCTGCCAAAGTGAAAGATCCAGGAAGGATGCCAAGTGCAGTCATTTTTAATTCTACTCCAATGACTATTGAACCTTATCACATGTAAAAGTATTCCATTATTCTTCAATAAAGACAGAATATGCTTCATATATCACTATCATTTATATTTTGTGGCTGTTTAGTCATTAAGTCATGTTCAACTCTTTGCAACCCCATGAACTGCAGCATACCAGGCTTCCCTGTCTTTCACTATCTCTTGGAGTTTGCTCAAACTCATGTCCAATGAGTCCAGTGATGCTATCTAACCATCTCATCCTCTACCACCTCCTTCTCCTCTTGCACTCAATCTTTTCCAGCATCCAGATTTTTTGCAATGAGTTTTTTCTTCATATCAGGTGGCCAAAGTATTGGAGCATCAACTTAAGCATCAGTCCTTTCAATTAATATTCAGGGTTGATTTCCTTTATGATTGACTGGTTTGACTATATTACATTTAGCATGTTCAGAATCAAACCATTCGAATTCTGTGTTGTCTTCTAACATTTCCAGTTTTCTCAGTTTTCTATATTAGGGGTTTTAAAGCCATCTTTAATCCTTCAACTAATTTCTTCAATTTCTTCTACCATTAAGTACTGAGACAGTCATTCTTTCTCAACTCATTATGCCTGCATTTCTATAACAATCCTTTTTTCACATTGACATAGAGTTTATTTACAATATTGTGTTACTTTTAGGTGTACAGCAAAGTGATTCAGTTTTATGTACATACATACATATGTAGGGCTTCCCTAGTAGCTCAGATGGTAAAGAATCCACCTGCAATTCAGGAGACCCTGGTTCAATTCCTGGGTTGGGAAGATCCAATTGAGAAGAGAAAGGCTACCCACTCCAGTATTCTTGGGCTTCTCTGTTGGCTCAGCTGGTAAAGAATCCACCTGCAATACAGGAGACCTGGGTTTGATCCCTGCATTGGGAAGATCCCCTGGAGAAGGGAAAGGCTATGCACTCCAGTATTCTGGCCTGGAGAATTCCTTGGACTGTATAGTCCATAGGGTTGTAAAGAGTCAGACATGACCAAGTAGCTTTCACTTTCATGCAAATATATTCATTTTTAGGTTATTTTCCATTATAGGTTATTATAAAATACTGAATATAGTTTCCTGTTCTATACAGTAGGTCCTTACTATTTATCTATTTTATATATAGTAGTGTGGTAGTATGTATCTGTTCATCTCAAACTCCTAATTTATCCCTCCTTCTTTCCTCTTAAAAAGGATGTGTGCCTAAGACTATAGCTTTATGTTGCTTCTGCAACTATAAATAAAATAGTTTTCTACTATTAACCAAACTGATTCAACCTACACATCTTAGTTTGCAAGGTTACTTGGTATTTGATTCTCTAAGCTTTCAAACTTCTTAACAACAAATCATTCCAGTTTAGGTCAGAGATATTACTATATTAAGGACACATGAAGACATTTTCTCCTTTCTGTGATTTTTCTTGGGATTTTTTTTATGCTTTGTGTAATCCTTCCATAGTAACTGGTTTCTTCTCAGTTATCCAAACTCTACACATCTTCTAAGACTTAGCTCAAAGCTTACTTCCCTGTATCTAACACAGTTCACTAAATTCTCAGTGATCTCTCCTTTCTTTAACCTTCAATCACACTTAAACTATGTAATATATGCTAACCTGTATGCAGGTGAGGTAGCAACAGTTAGAACTGGACATGGAACAACAGACTGGTTCCAAATAGGAAAAGGAGTACGTCAAGGCTGTATATTGTCACCTTGGTTATTTAACTTATATGCAGAGTAGAGTATATCATGAGAAATGCTGGGCTGGAAGAAGTACAAGCTGGAATCAAGATTGCTGGAAGAAATATTGATAACCTCAGATATGCAGATGACACCACCCTTACGGCAGAGAGTGAAGAGGAACTAAAAAGCCTCTTGATGAAAGTGAAAGAGGCATCTGGTCCCATCACTTCATGGGAAATAGATGGGGAAACAGTGGAAACAGTGTCAGACTTTATTTTGGGGGGCTCCAAAATCACTGCAGATGGTGATTGCAGCCATGAAATTAAAAGGTGCTTACTTCTTGGAAGAAAAGTTATGACCAACCAGACGTTTACTCCTTGGAAGAAAAATTATGTCCAACCTAGACAGCATTTTCAAAAGCAGAGACATTACTTGGCCGACTAAGGTCCATCTAGTCAAGGCTATGGTTTTTTCTGTGGTCATGTATGGATGTGAGAGGTGGACTGTGAAGAAGGCTGAGCGCCGAAGAATTGATGCTTTTGAACTGTGGTGTTGGAGAAGATTATTGAGAGTCCCTTGGACTGCAAGGAGATCCAACCAGTCCATTCTGAAGGAGATCAGCCCTGGGATTTCTTTGGAAGGAATGATGCTGAGGCTGAAACTCCAGTACTTTGGCCCACCTCATGCGAAGAGTTGACTCATTGGAAAAGACTGCGACTGAACTGAACTGAACTGAACCTAGAGAGCATACTGAAAAGCAGAGACATTACTTTGCCAACTAAGGTCCATCTAGTCAAGGCTAAGGTTTTTCCAGTAGTCATGTATGGATGCAAGAGTTGGACTGTGAAGAAGGCTGAGTGCTGAAGAATTGATGCTTTTGAACTGTGGTGTTGGAGAAGACTCTTGAGAGTCCCTTGAACTGCAAGGAAATCCAACCAGTCCATTCTGAGGGAGATCAGTCCTGGGTGTTCTTTTGAAGGAATGACGCTGAGGCTGAAACTCCAGTACTTTGGCCACCTCATGCAAAGAGTTGATTCATTGGAAAAGACTCTGATGCTTGAAGGGTTTGGGGGCAGGAGGAGAAGGGGACGACTGAGGATGAGATGACTGGATGGCATCACTGACTCAGTGGACGTGAGTCTGAGTGAACTCCAGGAGTTGGTGATGGACAGGGAGGCCTGGCGTGCTGCGATTCATGGGGTCACAAAGAGTTGGACACGACTGAGTGACTGAACTGAACTGAACTGAGGGAGTGGTAGACTTCCCTGGTGGCTCTTACAGGAAAGCATCTGCTTGCAATGCAGGAGACCCGGGTTCAACCCCTGGGTTGGGAAGATCCAATGGAGAAGAGAAAGTCTACCCATTCTAGTATTCTTGGGCTTCTCTTTTGGCTCAGCTGGTAAAGAATCCACCTGCAATGTGGGAGACCTGGGTTTGATACCTGCATTGGGAAGATCCCCTGGAGAAGAGAAATGCTACCCACTCCAGTACCTTCGCCTGGAAAATCCCTTGGACAGAGCAGCCTGGTAGGCTACAGCATGGGGTCGCAAAAAGTCGGACATGACTGAGCGACTTCACTTCACTTCACAGGGAGTGATAGAGTTAGGATTTAAACCCAAATCTTTCAACTCCTCCTGGTCAGAGATCTTGTCATCTAAAACTTTCTGATGTATTTCAATCATTTCTAATAAATCTTTCATTTGGAGTAACACATTATTTATTGAGAATAAACCTTAATAATATGACATAGCATATAGATTCCCATAGTACAAAATAATAGCAATATTTCACATTCAAAATAAGCATATATATGAAAGGAGAAAGGCATAGCTCTCAAATGTCAGTATACATTGCCATCACCTGATACCTAATACCTCCTGATCCATACAAGAACCATGCAACAAGGACTCTGGTCCAGAAAGGTGTGTATCCTTTAACCAAGTATGCAGGAGGTTCTGACGATCATGGTCGTTGAGTCACATCTTGAAGCAACAGCCAGAAATAAGTCCCTATGCAATGGAGTGAAAATTGTAGTTGCAGGAGATGTAGAGGTTCCCGGGCATTTCACTCTGGAATAGCTTTCTGAAATTCTCCTGAAATTAGCAACTGCTCTGAGAATTCTGTCACTAATTTGTAATCTGGAAGAAAAGAATGATGAGTGTTTCTCCTTGTCAACAATTTTTAAAATAGATAATTTGATAATAATATCAAAACGATTTTTCCATTTCAATTACTACAAATATCTGTAATATACTGATTTTGTTGAATTAAAAATCAAAGAGACACGCTGCTATGATATAATTTCCACTTGTACAGAAAAGACTGGAAAGAAACTTTTCATTGGCAACATAGTAAATAACAAAACAGCACTATCTGAAAACACTGCTGAATAATCTCTTCTTGAGATACTCTTCAATCTGATGCAAGCTCTCAAGTCTAAACACTTCTAAGAAATAAATTCTCATTAGCTCTCATAGGGTAAATAATGGCCTACCAAAGACATCCACAACAAATTCTCCCAACCTATAAATGCATTCTTGTACATGGCAAGAGAGACTTTGTAGATGTGATCACAGATGGATTATCTTGGTGGGCTCAGTCTAATCACACTTGACTTTACCAGCCTATGTTCGATACAGGATACAGGATGCTAGGGGCTGGTACACGGGGATGATCCAGAGAGAGGAAATGGGGTGGGTTGTGGGAGGGGGATTCAGGATTGGGATCTCATATACACCCATGGTGGATTCATGTCAATGTATGGCAAAACCAATACGGTATTGTAAAGTAAAATAAAGTAAAAAAATAAAAATAAAAAATAAAAAAATAAAGTGGAAGAAGATGGAAGAAACATGGGTCAGAGAATTAAAAATTGAAGAGGACTTGATGTTGGAATTTGAAGATGTAGGGAAGAGACCAGGAATGTAGGGGCCTCTAAAAACAGCTAAGAGCTTTCAGTTTATAGTCAGCTCAAAACTCCACACAAGGATGCTTAATTTTATGTGTCAATATGTTTGAACTAAGGGATGCTCAAACCTCTGGTAAAACTTTCATCCTGGGTGTCAGTGTGACTGTTTCTGGAAGAGATTAGAATCTGAATCTGTAGTTTGAGTAAAGAAGATAGAGCTCATCAATGTTGGTAGGTCATACTATTCCTTGAGTGCCTGAATAGAGCAAAAAACATCAGAGGACTGACAGATCTGCTCTCTATTCTTGAGCTGGGATATCCGTCTTCTGTTGACATCAACCATCAAACATTGGAACTTCTGATACTTGGGCACTCTGATTAAGACCAGGATTTATACTATTGGTTTCCCTGATTCTCAAGCCTTTGAGTTTGGACTGTAACTACACCATCAGCTTTGTCAGACCTCCAGCTTGCAAATACTTTTCAGTTCTGTAATCACAGGAGCCAATCCCTAATAATTAATCTATCTATCTCTTATTGTTTCTATTTGCCTGAAAAACCATAACTATTAAAGAGATTTTGATCCTATAATCCTAAGGAATTGAATTGTGCCAGAAACCCATATAAACAGAAAATGGATTTTTTCTCGAGAGCCTTCAAAAAGGAATACAACATGCTTTCAACAAGATTTTGGTTGATGAGACCTGCACCAGACTTGTGATTTATAGAATTGTAATATAATAAATCTGTGTTGAATAAACCTCCAAGGGTATGGTGATTTGTTACAGTAGTGATAGGACCTGAAAAGGATGCAATAAAAGAGAATATGTGATTTTAACAGGAAGGCAAAAGAGCTGCCATGCCTGAATGCACAATTACAGAAATGGCTTCAAGCATCAGCTTTTACTGCATTGCCAAGTTAAGAGTGCAGATCAACATATGGAAGCCCAGCATTTACCACTGGGGACATGAGACTGATAACTGTGATTCAACACTTTTAACTGAAGAAGTAATTAAAACGAAGACCAGGTCAGGATTTAAATAAATATGCATTTGACAAGTCTAGGCAAGTATGGATAAATAAGAAAAATCACAAGTGAAAAGAAATAAAAATTGTTCTGAGCACATAAGAGTTGTTTGAAGTCAGAGGTTACGTCCATTTAGCTCAGTATTCTTTGCCTTTCAGGGCATCAGGGTTTTTTTTACTCAAGCATGAGTATCTTTTTACCATTAATCTCAAAACTCAGAAATACCCCATCCCCCCACACAGTGATCAAATGGTGGTACTGCCTTCAAGGAATTCATATAAATATTTCTTAAAATTTTCCCTTATATTTAGGGTATAATTATTTCACTTATTTTATTAAAGTTGTATAAAGGAGGAATTTAAAAGATTCTACCAGCTTATTCTAGTACACTAGGATTTGGCAAATTTTTTCATTGTATTTAGATTCATAATAATATTGAGTGGTTTTGTGATATTTTTATTCTTATAGTTCCTGGGTAAACATTTGATTTTATTTCTTCATATGTCAAATATGGATAATGTTGATATCTGTATCATAAATGTAATGTGAGGATTAAGTACAGAAATGCATGAGAGGCATGTAGAATAGCACTTGATACTTGTAAGAGAGCCATATATTTCAACTCTTATTGTTAGTTGCTTATCTTTAATTTTGTATCACTTTCATTGCCTTCTAAAAACACGTCTTTCGAGAGGCTATCAATCTATATCATGTATTATAATTGATCATTTATTCAATTTTTTTTCACTCACTAATAACCTTCCACAATGCGGGCATATGCTAGGTGTTGAGGATGGGAAAATTATCTTAAAATAGACTTTATTCACTTTCAGTG
The DNA here is from genome assembly GCA_006410635.1 of Cephalophus harveyi. NCBI lineage: Eukaryota > Metazoa > Chordata > Mammalia > Artiodactyla > Bovidae > Cephalophus > Cephalophus harveyi. The sequence continues at coordinate 126,964 of SJYT01063551.1, forward strand.
GGCTCAAGGCCTAGTGTCTTCAATTAGAGTAGTCACTAGAGATCGGATAGTATATCATTCAAACTAACTGCAATAACCAACATTCCCCACACTCAGGGTCTTGAAAGATTTAAAATATCAAGGTTTATTTCTTGCTTCTGCAAAGCTGCCCATGGGTCCATGAGACCACACAAATTGTTGGTGATAACTGAGCTCTGCACTTTACAGGAAGAGGTGTCACAGGACCACTTTAGTAGTGGAGGAAAAGAGATCAGCATAAAAATATCTCTTGTCACCTTTCATTGATCAGTGCAAACCTCATGGTGATACCAAAACTCAAGAAGGTGAGCAAGTATAATCTCTCATGTATCCATAGGAGAACCAGAGATATTTGTGTATATTACTAATGTCTCCCTTGTGTATGCCTACCTTCACAATGAATAAATGCTTGAACAGAGGAGAAAACTGGTAGTCAAGGGTTGGAAACTTCTGGTAGACCTGTTTTGTATGATTCATATTAGGGAATCATAAATCACTGATTTTTTAAAATTTATTTTAGAAATTGATAGGGCTTCAGTTACAATTATGGTAAATACAAACAAGACTTTCCTGGTGGCTCAGATGGCAAAGCATCTGCCTGCAATGTGGGATACCCGGGTTGAATCCCTGGGTTGGGAAGATCTCCTGGAGAAGGAAATGGCAACCCACTCCAGTATTCTTGCCTGGAAAATCCCATGAATGGAAGAGCCTAGTAAATTACAGTCCATGGGGTCGGGAAGAGTTGCTTTCCTTTTCCTTTTCAGTTACAATTATGGTAAATATAAATAAGTCTATTAAACTTGATTTCACAGATAGCAAATAGGTAATAGATATGTTTTAAAATAAGTTATATTTTTACTGCACACTAAGATTAATATTGCCTTTAAAAAGATGCATCAAATTTGTAATGATGAATCATTTCAATATCTTGCCATAGTACTTAATAGTTTATTATCTCAGACATTGTCCTGAAAATAATCACAGACTTTTTAAGCAAATAGAAAAAGCTTGTTTTAAAGAAATTTCTCTATACAGATTTCTTTGAAGTAATTGTATTTCAGTTTCCATGCTAATTATACAATTTTTGCCAAACTCATTTTAATTCTCTGCAGTTAGCTAAGGTGATAACCAACTATACTTATAACTTTTATATTCTGTTCCATCCAATGATCTTTTTTTGCATTCTAGATGGCTTTCCATTTTTGTGGATGGGTACTTTCATATATTTCACCATTGAGGAAGGAGAGAATCTACAAATATTAATTTCACTATCTCAGTGGCTGAAATGAAAACAGGTATTGAAACTTAGCCTGATTTTCCTAGTTCAATAAGTGTCTAGAGATCCTGGGATAGTGCTTCAATATAATTTTATATTTGATTTTAGGTATTTTGGTGTGTGTTTCAAGTATAAATTTCTTGTTAACTCTTACAGTACCATGGGTACCAGCTAAGCAGTAGCATGACAATGATAATTTGTTTTCAAGTTCTTGGTCTTTTATAATTGGTATGATACTTCCAAAATTAAGTATATCCGCTGAAAATGAATGAAGGAAAACCTTGTTCAAAATGGGGTCAGAAAGTTCAAAAAGGGGAGCTCTCAGGCATGTACTACTCTTAGCAGCCCACTTTACATACTCCAGCAGGAAGCACAATTTTCTTTTTGCTCAGCAACAAGACAGTCAATGAGAAATCACTGCAACTCAGCCAAACACAGAACCCTCACTCTCTTCTCATGAACCTTCTTTCAAAACAACTCCTCCCAACTTCCTCCTAAAAGAACATTCCTCTCATTTGTTCTCCAGACTTGTTTATGGTTCACCATAGTTTGCATATCCCAAATTGCAATTCCTGTGTTAATCTCGAATAAGCTTGATTTCGCTGGCTAAATCATATGCCTTTTTATTTTAATGGTAAATGAGCCTTTATATAGAAAACGGTGCTATACTAGACCTAAAATCCATTTGACCATTTCCCACACCTTTGAGGTTATGGAAGGAAGTCAATTTTCAAGCGAATTCATTCTTGCTCAAGTTTTGCTACCACTGGTTGTGATCTGATGATGCTGTGTGTACCAATCACTGCACAATAATTTAAAATTTTATTGTCACTAGACAACTTGAGTCTCTTCTGCTACTAATTAATGAAGAGAAAATGAAAATAATGAAATAAATAAGCTGGTGGATAAATAGAATAAGATCAGAAAACTGGATTTGTTTCCATCAAGGTGGTTTTGGCCTCCCACTACGGCTTTCTGTTCATGAACAAAGGGTAGGGGCATATGCAACATTGAACTGTTACAGAACTCAGGACAGTCAATCAAATAGCAATCCCCTGCCACTCACCCATGACCTGTCACTCACCCATGATCATACCAGCCTCCTCAAAGAACAACTCCTTATAAACACCCTTAAACCTGTATAGGAGGCTGGTTTCACATCACAGAAATAGCTCACTCTTCCTCTGAGAGCTTATCTATGCTTTAATAAACTTCGCTTTGCACTTAGGCCTGAAGTGATAGTTTGCAAATTTTTCCTTGCTATTGCAAGGACCAAGATTGCTGGTCTGGGTCTCACAGTCCAAGCCAGCCAGGTAACAGATTCAGAATTAGAAGTTATCAGCTGATTCACTTGACAGTCTATCTGTAGTCCTTGGAAAAGCCAAATACTTCCCAATACTTACTGTTATTATCACAAGGGGTTTTATCACTTCATATATTGCATTTTGCATTTCTTTTTTCCACTCTGACCTATTTTACTGATCTCATTTTAAAAGGCATTGTCATTATGTCATTACATTGTTCAGAAATCTCTGGTGTCTTTCATTTAATAATATGTTGAAAGCTCTGCTTGGTGCTGGAAAAGGAATGTAGTGTCATGGTTTAGCACGATTTTGAAATTCTAGAAACCTTAGTTTCAATCCCATTCAATAACTAGGCAAACCACTTAATCTTTTTAATATTATGTGGTGTTATGCATAAAATAAGGATAATGATTCCCCCTTCTCCAAGAGTTCTTTCTAAGGTACTATTATGAAGACTAGATGATCCACTTAAAAAGAATCTAACAAAGCATCAGGCACATAATCATACACATATGTTAATTTCCTTTCTTTCTCTTCTCAAGACAGTTTGCATCTTTGTATCTTTAACAAATACAAAATAAGTTGTAAGAACATTTGCATCTATTTTTTTCATTTACCTTTTATCTCTCTATGATATACTTTAAATGCTATATTTTTTCTATATCCCCAGCATGACTGGGTGTTACTGTATACATTGTAACATAATCAAAACACTCTTATAGACATATGTTAAAAACAATGTAAGGTGTTCTTTGTGTGTTATTTAGTTGATTTTTAGGCCAATTTTGATGATACGAGATTTTTGCCTTATATAATATTAATGACTTTAGTACCCAATCTTGTGTGAGTTGACTTTACCATCTAGAAAATTCCCACTTATATTTGCTCACACAATCTCACCTTTTATCAGCCACAACATACTGTACAATACGGAAGAATAAATTTGACTCCATATTGCATCTATTTCTTTTAATTTAAACTTTGTATTCTATTGCTTTTGCTACAAGTTAATCACTAGATGCTGCTGCTGCTGCTAAGTCACTTCAGCTGTGTCTGACTCTGTGTGACCCCATAGATGGCAGCTCACCAGGCTCCTCTGTCCCTGGGATTCTCCAGGCAAAAATACTGGAGTGGGTTGCCATTTCCTTCCCCACTAGATGGATATCCCCTATAACTTAAAGTAAACATAATGTCCCATCATTGGGAAGGAATCCTACCTCCCATGCCTGAGCTTTAAGCTAAAAAATACCTTCGTTTTAGCTCACAGGAAACATCCTGACCAGGCCCACCTGTGAATGGCTGCAAGAAAGAAGAAATTAACACATCCTCTCAGGAGTCTGGCAGGGACTAGGAAATATTTGTAACAATTTACCATCTTTTTTTTTATGTTACCTCTTCACCGCCCCATCTTTGTTCTATTAAATAAACTAGCATCTAAACATTGGCAAGATGGGTTTGGGGGACACCAGTCCACCATCTTCTTGGTCTACTGGCTTTCCCAATAAAGTCACTATTCCTTGCCCCAACAACTCACCTCTCAAGTTACTGGCTGTGAGGTGAGCACTATGAGCTTGAACTAGGTAACACTCGGGCTAGTCTCATTCTCATCATGTCTGCATGTGGTTCTTCTCCTCTGAATACCTCTCTCTAAACTTCTGCCTATTCATATTTTACTTATTTAAATACAATGAGACTCTTGCCAATTACTCCAATATTCATTGATTTAACTCACCTTTGAATTCCTCCATTTTTATCTGCATTTCAAATGTAATGATGTAATTAAATATGACTTGGTAAAGTTTATTATTGTCGTGTATATAAATTTTGCCTTTTCAACTAGATTATACACTTCCAGATGTTAGTGACATATCTTGAAATTCTCTTGCATGCAGTAATATAATAATTGAACCGATTATTAATTTAGGTCAAGCTTCTAGACTAAAATAGCTTTAATTTTCCACCTTTCTTCTCCTATACATCCCTCGTCTACTTGTATCCCTGTTAGGAAATTCACACATATCGTCAAAATTTCACAATTGCCTGTTATACAATAAAAATACAAGTGAAACCTGATACCATATTGCTAGGTGAACAATAACAAAATAAGATTGATGCTGAGGGACTGACATGAGCTTTAAAGACTCAGATATGCCCCTCCATCCAAGGCTGGCTCATCCAGCTTCACTCGATTTCTTTCTGTAGGCCATGAGATTTCACGGACCTTTCTCCCTCATGTTACTTTCTAACTAAGCCAATCACATTATCCCTTCCTCTCCAGTCTTCCATAGTTTTAAGACAAGGACATATAACTTTTTCTTTAAAGAGTTTTACCTCTAATAAACATGAAATATCAAATAAGAATAGACCAAAACTCATCATAACAAAGATGATACAAAGATTTCAAAAATCTAATAAAGTTTACACAAAGGTTATTTAACCCTCTCCCCTCCTCTGTAAACTGTCCCTCTATTATTTTGGTACCATATACTCTATAATTTTCAAAATTTTTATGCTGTAACTTTGTTTATAAAAATACATTTTTAAAATAAATGTATTCATCCTAAGTATGACTATTTCTATCACAGAGATACTTCCTTACTTCAATGAGGAACTTATAGTTACAGAAGTTCTAATACAACTTCAAAACCACTAGGTCTACTTAAACCATAAGAGGTCCTTAGGTTTGGTATGGGAGATTCTTATTTAATAGATCTGGGATGGAGCCTGGACATCTTATTTTTAACAAGCTCCCCTGGTGATTTTGATACACAGTAAGACTCAAGGTCGAGGAAACATGGCATTTTACTGTTAGTAGAGCACAATAACTGTCACCTGTTTGACACTTGACAGGTCCCCAATTTAAGTTGTCAGCTCAGGGGAGCTTCCTAAAGCACCTACATCTTCATGTCCAAATTTTGTACCTAAAAATTTACAGTTAAGCTGATCCCTGTTTCTATACTAAACTGAATTCAGCTTAAAAGCATAATTCTTCCCAATAGTTTAGCAAGACTTGGGTAGCAGTTCAATGACTACACTAAGCTACTTCAAGCAAGACAACTTTGTGTGAAGATCATCAAAATTTAGTTTATTTGAGATGATTTTTATCTCAACTGACATAAAAAACTGAACTTCATAGATTTAACTTGTACCTGGTTATCATACATTTTAATCCAGTGTTCTAGTAATTTGAGTTTACCTATCTTCTATAAAACATAAAGTGGCTATTGCTCTTTATTATTTCATGATAAGAGAAAACTGACAATTGTTGCTTCATTTATAGTTTTCTAGAAGCTACTCAAGCTTTGAAGTGATAAACAATCCTGTAATAAAATGTACAGAGAGAGCTAATATTTTATCAGATGTTTTGAAATCAGTTCAATATATATTTAGTCATGATTTCTGTTTTTAAAAAATACTTAAGGAAATAATATGTATATCAATTAATAGGATTTTAATTGAGTTATTAATATTTATTCTATCCCCCTTAAAATAATTTATACAGGTATCCATACTGTATATAATTCATGACTTTTTAAAGTTCACTATTCACTAAATGTTTATGAACAAAAGCTAATTTCTATGCCATAGTACAGACCTGTAGAAAACACTAAAAACAGCTAAAGCAAAATTGAGTATACCCAAGATATTGTCATCCAAATAATCCTACTTCCTTTGAAGCAATTGCAATAAAGCAGCCAAAAGATAAATCAATTTTCTAACTTGCTAATTTACATTATTAATACCAAGGATATTTGTAATAATTAGGCATATGTATATACAGTAAATAAAAGTCTTATTAAATATATCCATTATCATCTATGAAAAAATTAAATATTGTTGTAAATAAAACATCTAATACAATCAGCCCTGAGTATAAGTTATATATATATTGCTTATTTACTTATGGTGCTTAAATAAACTTAAAATCTCCTATCTTCCTAAGAGATCCATAGAGTTGCAGCATTATGATTTTTGTTTATTTTCAAAGAAACATTTTTCTTCACTATTATTCTTATTCTTATTCTTTAAGAAAATGCTCTATTAGATAGAAAGCAAACAAACTATGAAGCAAAAAAGTTATGAAATTTTCAAGTGGAAGAAAAATGGATATATAAAAAATTGTTTCAAACCAGAGAAATGGTATATGAGTGTATGTTTTTCTTTTCCATTTTAAATAAATATCTTTACTACAGGTATATCACATATGTGGAATACATATTGACTTAGTGCATTATAAACATTACTAAACTCATAACACACTCATATCCAGATTCAGTCTCAAAATCATTTTCAACAAAATAGAATAGGCAACCATTAGTCATCAACTGGGATTAGAAACTGTTATGAATTGAAGTCAATGGACAGATATGTGCATCCTGTTAAATCATTAGAAAACATTTGGCCCATCATTAACAATGAGAAAATACAACTGGATCAATATGCAAAAAGATAATAGTTAATATTTATAATATTATTATAACTATTATAAATTATTTGCTGTTTATTTGGTAGCATGCTAAAGAGTTTACATGGACTAGTTAGTTGAATTTAGATAATTTTTGTTATCCTTATTTTTTCTATGCGGTCCACGTTAACAAAATAACAACTAACATTAATTTCAGAGACAAAACTCACTGTCTGTGTTCTTTGTCAGATTTTAGAGTATAGGTATTAAATATCATACAGAACACATACTGGCCTTAGAAATTTTAATTCAGATGTGATATTTTTAATGCATTAATTTAGCAATAGCACATGGAAGAAGTTGTATGAAAAGGAGGATCAAGACAAGAATTTTGTCAAAAGTAAATGGTAAACATTTAGAGAGGAAGCAAGATAGACCTGGGTCTCTACTTCAGTGGAAGACTTATAGAGGAGTAGAAAGCCAAGGAGAGGGAATACAGTAGAAAACGAGCAAGGTAGGTGAGGGATATAACTTTAAGTTTACAGGCTTAATTACTTAACTGACATGGGCTAACATAGCCAAGATTCCATTAATGGAATTTTAATGTTTCATCTTAGATGTACTGTCTAGCATAGCAGTAAAAATTACAGCTATAATTATCTTGCATTAAAAAATGGAAATTACCTCTTTAACATTTATCTTGTTTTCCCTTAAGGTAAATCATAAAATACAAAATTTGTAATAAATCAGTTTCAAAATATATACACAAATATATTTGTGGAAATACCTTATATTTTGGGCTTTCCTGGTGGCTCAGACTGTAAAGAATCCGCCTGCAATGCAGGAGACTTGGGTTCAGTCCCTGGATTAGGAAGATCCCCTGGAGAAGGGCATGGCAACCCACTCCAGTATTCTTGCCTGGAGAATTCCAGGGACAGAGGAGCCTGGCAGGCTACAGATCATGGGGTCTCAAGGAGTCAGACATGACTGAGAGACTAAGCACAGCACAATATAAACCTTATATATTAATTAAAATTTTACTATAATCTTAGTATTTTTGAATAGTCAAAGTATCAAAGAGCTTTATTGTTATGAAATAATATAAGCAATTATGAAGATAGAGTTTCTGGATTTGAATGAAATGTTCCTAAATCAACCTTTTTTTTGTGTGTGTGGAGGGAACATTTGAATGTTTTCAATATAAATGAACAGTTACAATCGTTGTTATCACAGTAGCCTAAATAAGTATATGAACATCACATTTGAAATGAAATAGTTATTTCAAGAAAATTATTATAAGTCCCATCCTATGGAAATTTGGATAAACTTTCCAACTCTGCAGAAAATGATGGCATCTGAGTGAAGAAAGACTGCAATTTGCTTTCAGAGCAAAATACCAAAAACAATAAGCTACAAATAAACATAACTACCATTTCCCAAGGTAGCTGCAAACTGAAACATAGAAATCATTTTCTTAACTCTAGAATCTTATGTTCAAGTGAAATAAATTGAGAGATTAAAACTCACTGCCTAGATGTAATTGATGAAATTTAGTTTTAAAATAAGTACATAACAAAGGAAAATGGAAAAGATGAATTATCAAGTTACTTCATAAGAAGTTGTATCATTGTTTCAATTTGTATGTTATACAAACCACCAAATCTGAAAACAGACTTATCTTATATGGGGATAATATATGCCTTCTATTAAGGGCAAAGAATGTTATGGATTCCTTTTTATCTTTAATGCTGAACGTAAGATTTGTAAATACAGAACAGATAGCCTGAACATTGTGCATGCAGTAACATATTTGGAAAAAAATGAATCTCAGAAAGAAATCATAGTCTAAGATGATATCTTCTATTGTTTTCAAATATCCTGTTCACAGCCAAGGAATTACTTCCATTCAAAATTTGCAGTGGTGACTCTAATTCACAGTCCCATCTTGATGCTAACCTAGGGCTTAGTCATTGACTTAGAATATTTTGTATTTTTACTATTATAAAGAATTTTTTCTTTATGTTATTGCATGCTAGTAGATAACTTGTCTTCTATATTAAAAAAAAAAATTATTCCAAAGTTACTACTTGTGGAGAGTCTTGATTTGAAATGTCAGCTAATACCACAGTCAGTAAGTCTTTATTGCTCATATTTTAATATCAGCTTACCGTGCATATCATGTACTGACCTGTACATACAAAATCAATTTAAATGATACAAACTCTGAAGGAAATGTGTGTAGTACTTAACTAAAGATCCTTCCATTTTCTAACTTCAGACCAATAACTGCTTCATGCATAGGTTTTGAAAATATTCTTACATTGGTTAATTTGTTTGTGTTTATTTTCTTAAATCTCAAAGACTAAAATAAGTCCCAGAATAATTATAGCTTAATATTAAGAAATTCATTAAGGCAAATGGCATCACTTAAGAAAACATTTTAAATAGTATATGATGTGTTATTACTTATTATAACTACAGACATAACATACAAAACATTTATGAAATGGAAGGATGGATGGCAAATACATAAAAATAGTGAGCAGAAATGTCAAAAAATACATTTACCAATGAACATGAACTTTTCCGAAAGAAAAAAACAAAACTGGAGCTGGAGAAAAAAAAAAAAAAAAAAAAAGGGCACGTTCTAAAAATCACAAGTAGCTCAATTTACATAGAAAATAGGCTGTAGAGGAGCAAAAGAAGTTTGGAAGAATGGGCCAAAAAAAGGCAAGTAAGATTTGGTAAAATTTGCAGAGTCACTGAATTTATACAATTTTACATGATAATAGTCCTTTTTAATAAGAATTTTCCTTTACTCATTTCAAACAGTTCATTTCTAAAAGGTACAAGTACAAGGCAAGAGTGTGAAGAGACAAAGGAACAAGTCACGGATTGATAGTCCAGAAAGTACAAAAAATGGGAGCATGCAATAAAAAGCATTTCTCAAGATCTTCAGTATATTTACTGTAAGACGCCCTTAACTGGGCTTGATGCTTGAATTTCTGCCACTTCAGGGAATAGTGATAATGTTTTGAGATTGATCTTTTTATGCTTAAGATACAAATATTTCATCCCCCTGCTTGTGATTTTTTTATATGATTTCCCATTGCCTTAATTATAAAATTCACACTTTGGAAGAAATGGGACAAGAGGAGAAGCAATATGAATGTCTGGTTTGCTTTATTAAGACAAACTGTGTTCTTCTGAGTACAGGTAAAAACAATCTAAATAAATATATATTTGGTGTGGTCACTCACTTAGAACCAGACATCCTGGAATGTGAAGTCAAGTGGGCCTTAGACGCATCATTACGAACAAAGCTAGTGGAGGTGATGGAATTCCAGTTGAGCTGTTTCAAATCCTGAAAGACGATGCTCTGAAAGTGCTGCACTCAATATGCCAGCAAATTTGGAAAACTCAGCAGGGGCCACAGGACTGGAAAAGGTCAGTTTTCATTCCAATTCCAAAGAAAGGCAATGCCAAAGAATGCTCCAACTACCACACAGTTGCACTCATCTCACACGCTAGCAAAGTAATACTCAAAATTCTCCAAGCCAGGCTTCAGCAATACATGAACTATGAACTTCCAGATGTTCAAGCTGGTTTTAGAAAAGGCAGAGGAACCAGAGATCAAATTGCCAACATCTAATTGATGCTTTTGAACTGTGGTGTTGGAGAAGACTCTTGAGAGTCCCTTGGACTGCAAGGAGATCCAACCAGTCCATTCTGAAGGAGATCAACCCTGGGATTTCTTTGGAAGGAATGATGCTGAAGCTGAAACTCCAGTACTTTGGCCACCTCATGCAAAGAGTTGACTCATTGGAAAAGACTCTGATGCGGGGTGGGATTGGGGGCAGGAGGAGAAGGGGATGACAGAGATGAGATGGGTGGATGGCATCACTGACTTGATGGACATGAGTTTGTTTGAACTCTGGGAGTTGGTGATGGACAGGGAGGCCTGGCGTGCTGCGATTCATGGGGTCGCAAAGAGTTGGACACAATTGAGCGACTGAACTGTGCTGAACTGAACTGAAAATCACTGCAGATGGTGACTGCAGCCATGAAATAAAAGACGCTTGCTCCTTGCAAGAAAAGCTTTGACAAACCTAGACCCCATATTATAGCAGAGATGTTACTTTGCAATAAAGGTCCATCTAGTCAAAGCTATGATTTTTCCAGTAGTCATGTATGGATGTGAGAGCTGGAGTATAAAGAAAGCTGAGCACCAAAAAATTGATGCTTTTGAACTGTGGTGTTGGAGAAGACTCCCTTGGACAGCACAGAGATCCAATCAATCTATCCTAAAGGAAATCAGTCCTGAATATTCATTGGAAGGACTGATGCTGAAGCTGAACTTCCAATACTTTGACCACCTGATGCGAAGAACTGACTCATTGGAAAGGACCCTGATGCTGGGAAAAATTGAAGGCAGGAGAAGGTGACGAAAGATGATGAGATTGTGGGATGGCATCATCGACTCAATGGACACGAATTTGAGTAAGCTCCAGGAGTTGGTGATGGACAGGCAGCCTGGCGTGCTTCAGTCCTTAGGGTCACAAAGAGTTGGACAGGACTGAGCGACTGAACTGAACTGAAGTAAAATATATATGAATATATACTGATAAATAAAATGCATATGTTAAAAAATATAGCATGTCTTTTATTAAAATAAACTATATATATATAAATTGCATTTTATATGACTTGTTTTGGCTTTTATTTTAAATTATATTAGTATTTCACCTTCAATTTAAAAATGGACTCATTTTGGATTAATATTCAAGGATGAAAAATATCAGAGTAGTGGGAATCAGATGGTTCAGTCTCCAAATTCTCACACATTTAACTGATACATGTTTAACTTTATGTTGGATATATATAAACCTACAGACAGAAGGATAAGCAGTTACATTGCAAAAATCACATGTGATTAATATATGTTAATAAACTAAATCTCTTCCCTTAAATTAGTCTTTCTCTGTTACTCTTTCTACACAGAGAAACCAACACAAATATTTAGATCAAAATCTTTGTAAGGGAGAATAAGGGGAATGAGAACAAGATTTTGAGAGGGTGGAAAAGATAGAATATTATACTGAGTGGACTGTGAGCAAACCCAGGAACCTTCAAAGGGTACCCAACTTTAATAATTACGTATTTAAGGAAATTCTATTTTTGTACGTTTCACTTGCCGGTGGGCTTTCCATACCAGTCAGACAATTCTAAGATGTCAAGAAGATGAGCCAGGGCTCTCTACCTCAAACACTTGTAGGGGTCAGCTAGGTAAGGTAATTTACTATTCAGTAACTATTCACAGTTTGATTGTGTCAAGCTAGACAGCTTCTGTGAAATGTCACCATTCCAAATATGGGCCCACTTTGCCATGCATGCAGATTTTTTGAAAGACTAGGGAAACCTTTATATGTGAAATCTTCTATTTTCATATATTTGAAACTGATTAAATTTTCAAATAATGAGAAGGAGACTTTGCAAGCAAAATCATACAGACCTGGAGTCTGGCCTGTAACCTGGACTATAAAGAGACTAGAAAAGTGCTGTACACATATAAACAGCAAAATTTGGATTCTGATTTTGAAAGCTTAATAGGCTCCTGCTCTGACAGACAAAATTTTACAGTTTAAATTTGTTTATTTCAATGATTTTTCTTCTATGAAAGCTTCTCATGCAGCACAGTCGTGAAGCACTGGCTCAGAGGTCGAGATGGCTGAATATGAGCGTATACCCTGTAAGCCAATTATCTTGTCTATAAAACTTGGACTAAAGTATCTATCGAAAATAAACAACCTGCTACAAACCCAAATTGGAAACATATGAACATATCCCCACATGTGATGAACACCCAAGGGTAGTTTTTGCAACAATGACAGGAGAACTACTTGAAAAAAATTTTTTTCAGTGTAATTCATTTACCCCAGTTGAAATGACTACGCAGTTGGCAGAGAAAGCATTTATGTGCCCTTGATTAACATGGCAGATGTATTTATAATCTGTCCACTGTAAACAAATCATCTATTCTCTCCCTGAGCTTTATCAGGGATGCTCTTCTGCATGCTGCCCGGCCTGTCTCATCACGTGCTCTGACATCTGCCTGTTCTGTGGCAGACACTGCCGCTGTGAAGTCTAAGTTTAAACTGCTCCATCCTCTGGGAATATGCTGAAGAGGAATTTCTCTGACACTTAGAAAATTCAAAGTCTCTAGTGAAACCTTACATAGAGTTCAGCAAATAAAGTTGCCTGCTTTTCAGGTCATCTTTTTTTTTTTCTCATTTACCGCATACTGTCAGAGATTTACCCTGTTTATTTTAACAGAATCGGGGCACTTTTTTTTTTTTAATGAATGACCTATGACCACTATAAAGCCATGTGGACTGTTGGCAGTTGCTGCAAGCTGGATATGCCAGATAATTTGTGTCTCTTACCACATATTAAAAGCAAAAAAAAAAAATCAATTTTTGTACATTCTTTGAAAGAATATTGATGAGTAATTTAAGCACCATTTACTAAGGAAAACATATAAAAAATCTGTCAGTTCCAAAATGAATTGCTAAAAGTGAAAATAACATGATCATAGACTCAAGCTTCTGACCAATACCAAAAGCAGCAAAATATTCATCAAAGTGAAAATTAACCTGTTTTGATTTAAGTGTGCCATTTGGAGGTTGGACATGTTTGCTTAAGCAGTCACTACTGAATAGATTATCTGTTTATCCAATGCAAAATTGAATAGAGGAGAACAGAGTTGAATAGGCAAAGCTCTGTGCCCTACTTCTATGACAGACAAATACCTAGGAGGAGTAAGAACAATGCATGTTAGCTGAGGCTTTACAATACTTGGACATTCTCTCTCTCTCTCCCTCTCTCTCCCCAACCTCCAGCCCTCCCTCTTATCAGAACAAAAACATTTCTTTTTTTTTTTTTTCCTGCAAACAATTTTTCCTAGCTCAATTTGTCCCATTACTTCTCCCATTTTTCAGAATATTGCCAAATTATTTTTTTTTTCAATTTCTTATAAATTCAATTTCTTCTTCTTTATTTGATCTACAGTTCAAAATGATGCTAAAGTTTGCCTGGTCTCAAAGCAAAATTCTCTATACTCTCTCATGGTGATATGTTTTCTCTGTGCTTTCATTCAGTCTGAATTGTATTGAAAATATTCATCAGTACTTCCTCACCTCCCCTATGCTCTACACCCCAAGGACAAGCTAGAACCACTCTTGAAGTCCACAAGGAAGACACACATTGGATCTGTTGTCTTTCTAGTCATGCATCATTTGTTCATGGGCTTCTCAGGTGGCAGAGTGGTAAAGAATCAGCCTGCCAATGCAGGAGACACACATAACGTGGGTTTGATGCCTGCGGCGGGAAGATCCTCTGGAGGAAGAAATAGCAGCTCACTCCAGCATTCTTGCCTGGAACGGTACATGGTCAGAGGAGCCTGGTGGGCTACAGTTCATGTGGTCACAAAGAGCTGGACATGACTGAGAACACACGCATACACTTTTGCTCACAGCACTGTCTGCCTAGAAAACTCCTTCTCGATTTTTTCTCCTCTTACCAGTCTGCACCTTCCCTTGCTTTCCCTCCTCTTCTGTCCAGTACAGACATTATATTAATGTACACTTTATTCATTAGTATTCTCATGCATCAATATTCTTAAATTGTTATTATAGTATTCTATATTTATTAGTATTTTCTTCATTCGCCTTTCTTTCAGAGTTCAACAATCACAGAAGATCATCAAGTTGATAAAGCTCTAGATATGTTCTCAATATGTTCTAAATATTTCTGGACTAGAAACATAACATAACATAACATTGTGCCTGACAGTAGGCTCTCTGGTTTGATTTTTAACTAAATTAAAATTTCAGCTTTAGCTCTTACCAGAAGTAATACACAAGGCAAAATAGCCTCTATGACTTAATTTTTAAATGCAAAATAATAATAGTACTTATCTTATTGCTATGAGAGTGAGAAGTATAGATAAAATGGTTGGAATAGTACTAAAGGAATGGACATCATAAACATTCAATAAATAGTTTGCATTCTTGTTATATTTACCCTTCTTTCTGAAGTTGGCCTTTCCCCTAACTCTTGATTTCCTGTGCATTAATTTAGTCTGCCTTTTTCTGGCTCAGCTCAGTGGTTGACTTTTTCATGAACATTAATTTAATATCTTGCTTGAGCACTTTCATTGAGTACTTGTTTCAATGAGAATAAAATCCAACACCTAAACCTGGTGTAAATTTTTAACTCCTCTTTCCTTTGAAACTTATCTCTAGTGGACAATTCTCTGTGTCTACTGGAAATTTGTTGAGCAATGAAACTGACTGAGCTCATTCTCATTTGATGGTCTCTGTAGGGACCATTTTTGGCTCCATCTCTAAGTAGATGCCTCTTTTTCATCCTCTACTTCTTAACTCAAACACACCTCATTTGAGAGGCCTAGGTTGTCCAACCAAATCAGAGCAGCCCTCTATAACACCCAGTCACTATCTATCAATGTTCATTTTTCCTTGTAAAATTTCAAACATTCTGAAATTATACTATTTGCTTTCTTAATTATTTTTAGTCTTTCCAAACAGAGTATAAATTCTTTGAGAGCTAGGACTTTACTTTTTCATCATGGTGGTTTGTTATGCTTAGAATACTATTTGACATATAGTAAAAAAAAATAAAATAAAATATATTGCCTGGGATGTATAAATAAATCATTTCAGGATCTCCAGAAACAATTTTTCCTTATTCCAAACAATCATGATACTTCATATGTATGTGCATTTCATGAGTATTTGTCACTTTCCATTTTCTATTGAGGTACTTTGTAAATGTATCCTACTCTCCTCCTTAGACTCTTAAGCTCCTTGAAATCAGGAACCAAGTGTTATTAATCACCATACATCTTTGCTAGTGCTTTGCAAGTACTTTTTCACATATTAGGTGATCAATAAATATTTGTAGAGTAGATGAATGAGTGAATCTGTGTCAGATCTCTCCCTCTATAGACAAGTGAATATCTAATTGACATTAAAAGATATTAGCACTGTGGAGTTACAGTTAAATATCCTCTAGGAATTAGACTTCAAAGCACTCAGCTGCTAGACTTAAAGTAAACTATTGCATTCAATAAAATCTACCAAAAATTTATTGGCCACCAAGGTGCAGGGTATGCATTAAACCACCTGCCAACTATTTTATTTTCCATTAGTGCCAGTAATAATATAATAAAGGTGATACATACACCTTCAAAGAAGAGAAATAGGAATCAAGAATGTCACATAAATGAACAACAAAAGCGTCACCTGCAGAATAGAATGAACACATGAGACAAAAGCTATTAGCAATAACTGTCTTTAAGCCAAGATTATTTACAACATAGAGAAATACTTGAAGTAGTACTGATCAGGATGACTGAAGGAGTTTCATTTTAAGAGATAACAATTAAATGTTGCATAGAAAAAAAATGAAGCTTCAATATGAAAAGTCAGTTGAAGAACACATATTAGAAACATGTTTTTCAAACTACATGGAGCTATGCTAGTCTATACAAACTTTGGGCTTCCCTCATAGCTCAGCTGGTAAAAATAAGTCTGCTATGCCAGAGACCTGGGTTCGACCCCTGGGTTGGGAAGTTCTCCTGGAGAAGAGAAAGGCTACCCACTCCAGTATTCTGGCCTGGAGATTTCCATGGACCGTATGGTCCATGGGGTTGCAAAGAGTTGGACACGACTGAGAGACTTTCACTCAGACTTAGACACAAACTTTAAAGTTTGTATTAGTGCAAATCACAGCTGAAGTGTTGCTAATATTCCCAAAGTCTATTAATCTGGATCAAGAGAAACATTACTTTATATGGCTGCATTTTCATGTGCAATAGAAAATAATAACAAAATAACCACAACAAAGTATTTTAAAAATAAATTGTCATAAAGTTCAAGTTTAAAAGAAATTACTTTCAAGTTATATATGCTTTTCAAATTTTATTTTGAAATAAGATTGTAGAATTTTCAAGTTATCAGACTTAAACAATTTTTCTCTTAAATGTTGTTTTGTGTGCATGCTAAATCGCTTCAGTCATGTCTCACTCTTTGAGACCCAGTAGACTGTAGCCCACCAGTCTCCTCTGTCCATGGGATTCTCCAGGCAAGAATACTGAAGTGGGTGGCCATTCCATTCTCCAGGGCATCTTCCTGATCCAGGGCTTGAACCTAGGTCTCCTGCATTGCAGGTGGATTCTTTACTGTTGAGCCACCAGGGAAGCCCCTAGATGTTGTTTTGCTGCTGCTGCTGCTGCTGCTAAGTCGTTTCAGTCGTGTCTGACTCTGTGTGACCCCTTAGTGGCAGCCCACCAGGCTCCCCCATCCCTGGGATTCTCCAGGCAAGAACACTGGAGTGGGTTGCCATTTCTTTCTCCAATGCATGAAAGTGAAAAGCGAAGTAAAGTCGCTCAGTCGTGTCCAACTCTTAGCGACCCCATGAACTGCAGCCTACCAGGCTCCTCCGTCCATGGGACTTTACTGTGGATGGCTGATGTTACTAACACTTCATGGCATCATTTTGTTGAATATATTAAAAATGCAATGAGAACAACCCAGGAACTCACCAGTAAAGAAACAGGAATGGACTTAAGGACATTTAAAATAAATTTTTAAAATTAAGGATGTTTAAATTAAAAAATCCATACAATTCTTTTATCTTACATAATTTAAAAAATATATTTTCATGTGGTTATAGAAAAAAGTGTGTATTTTAAGTATCAACTTCTCATTTAAATACACTGTTTTCAGTTTGAAAGCTTTGAGCAAGCCTATACTGAGATATCTCTCTGTTACAAATTCAAGTCTGTCTCATATGTTTGCCATGTGACCTATAATACCAATTACTCCTTTGCTTCTTATATCCCAAATTCCATCTTTATTTTGATTCACATCTCTCTTGCCTACTATTAGAACAATATGTGCTCCATGCTCGGTTTCTTCTCTCTCTGCCTCTCTCACCCTCCATCACAAGCACAGTCTGCTCACAGATTGGAGAAGGACATGGCAACCCACTCCAGTATTCCTGCCTGGGAAATACTGTGGACAGAGAAGCCTGGAAAGTTACAGTCCATGGGGTCGCAAAAGAGTTGGACAGGACTTAGTGACTAAACAACACGCTCACTGCTTTCGTTAGGTTTTCTCATTGTTTTGCTAAAGTCATAAAATTATTTCTCAACATTGCCAAGAGAATATAATGAGAGTCTAACTGTTGCATACAAAGAGATCACAATCTATTTCTTTCTTCTTCCTTCTAACAGTATTTACTGCAAACTTTTTTATATTTCTTTGCTGCAGCACTACCAAGTTGGTAGAATTTTCCTAAATATATAAAACAGTTTCATGATTCTGCATTTCCACATTCTTTTTCCACTTTCTTGAAATGCTTCCCATCACTATTGGTCTGATAAAATAATACTCTTTCATTGAAACCCAGCAGAAGATTGAATTTATCTGTCAAAACTTCCTTGATACACATAGGCAGAATTGGTGGCTTCATTTCCTGTGATGGTAAAACATGTTGTACAACTAACCTGTCTTACTGCATAAATTATTCTGCAGTGTAATTATTTGTATTCTTGTGCATCTTATTCAAGTCCGAGCTCCTTAAAGTCTGGTAATCTATCTCACCTCTCCTGGAATGATTTTATAAGAAGAATGGATGAATGGATGGATATTTGATGTTAGGTTTTAATGATGATATTTCACATTTTAAAAAAATTAACACATTTTAAAGAAATCTATACATCAATAAATCACTAATACTATTCCTACACCTTGGTACATCAACAAGTCTTAACAGCATTTGAAATAACTGCCACCCTAGCAGCTAATTTATTTCCTAATCTGTTACCATTGTCGAGATCAACTTAATGATTTCCTTTGAAATACAGATTGAGAAACATACACAAAAGTTCTGAGTAAGGGATTTTATTTTTCATTATTTTGTAATGTTTATCTGACTAGTATTCCTTTCACCTACTTACAAAAAAGAAATTTAAAAAAATTTTTACTGTGTTTCTGATATTTTTATTTTATGCCTAGAAGACATCTCACATTATGCTACAAGCTGCCACAATCACGACTTTTCTCTAGGTATATCTCCAGTAAAGAGGCACTGACAAAAATGGAGTGACAGAGGGTGACTTTAAAGTCAACCACTCAGTCACAGATGTGCTCCTAGAAATGCATTAGTGTCCAGGAACCAAATTACATGCCACTGAGTTAAATCCTAGCAAACTGATACTGGTAATAATATAATGAACTGAAAAAGTGCTACCATGCTGAACTATCAGTGATTCTTGGAGTCATAATAGTAGCATATTTCCATTAGAAAAAAAAAATACATATACAAATAGTACCCTTTCTTCTCACAGAAGAAAAAAAATGCCAGCAGTTTGCTAGATATTTTTAGTATAACACTCTGTCATGCATGTGTTAGACAAGAGAATAGTAAACAGCTATGAACTTTGGTCCTCAGTTTTTCTCACATTGGGAGAGCATCCACTGGAGTGTAAAAAGGAGAAAATAAAAATAACTTCAAAGAAAGCTGAAAGAAAGAAGGCCAGAAGATTAGCAAAAATAAAAAGAATGACTGAGTGGATACCTACAATATAATAAATCTTCCAGATCATATCAATTATCGTCAGGTAATACTGAATAGAAATTCACCATTTCAGAACCCCAATACTTTTTTTTCTGTGTGTAACACTCTTGCTCAGAAAGCAATAACTTCTGAAGAACAACCACCATGTAATCTCTTTCACCAATAAAAGGCAAAAATGCCTAAAATATGCCATTTAAATATGCCTTAAATCACTCATGCAGCAATGCCTTTAATAATGCAATGCAGTCATATGTCCACGTTATGGATTCCACTGTAGAAATTAAAATAGATATCAGGAAGACCTCTCATGAGTTATTTTAAGACCATTCCTTTCATCGAATGCTTGCATGCAATTTGACAGATATTGTTTTTGAATCTAGACACAAAAACTGCACACAGATTTTTGTTAGATTGAATGTTCAGACCATTATAGCACATTTGATGCATCATTACCAGATATTGAGAGGCCACTGATTTGCAGATTTTCACAACTCTAAAAGTTGGATAGTTGGAAGAAGGGACAAGATAAAACTCTACACCTAGCTGAATAAAAGCACATACATTTAGACAATAAAAGAACAGTGGAACACAAACATGTTTCTTCAAACAGATAACTTGAGTGAGACTCATTATATTCTCACCTAAGTGGCTCTTCATATTTTGACAAACCCTGGTACAGATGACACTGTGTTAGGATCCTTGGCCATTTCTGTATATTCATGAGGTTCAGTGCTTTTGTTGAATTCATTTGGGTTAAAAAACCAATTTAGAACTAAGAGAATATTTGAGATTATTGATAGTACAGCAGAGACTAACACAACATTGTAAAACAACTATACTTCAATTAAAAAAAAGTATCAATGGAGGTTATTAAGAGTTTGGGACAATAAAATAGCCTTACTAAAAGGGTGGGTAAGTAGTTTAACACCAAGATTGGGAGAATTAAAGCAATTTAGGAAAATAAAGAAAAAAGCATTAGGCAAGTATTACAAATATTTTGTACTGCTCCAGGTGAAACAGATATAAAAATGATAAGAGACAGTCTTGTTTTCAAGATTAAAGCTAAGTATAACCACAGATACAATCCAATATGAAAAGTACTAAAATCAAGGTACATATGAAGGGCATAGGAGATGAGTCATTCAAATATGACTCAGGAGAAGCAGAGTGTGTGACATACTGGATAACAATGCTGGTGCAAGAATTTGAACACTGGTAATTCTGACAAAGGATGAGATGATTTGATAGCATCACTAATGCAATGGACATGAACTTGGGCAAACTCTGGAAGATGATGATGGACAGGGAAGCCTGGTGTGCTGCAGTCCATAGGGTCGCAAGAGTTGGACATGGCTTGGCAACTGAACAACAGTAACTCTGACTCAGTAATATTTTATCTCAAAATATTATTGTCTCCCTAGTACAATACAACATATGCTTTTGAGAGGTGACTTGTTTTTTAATTTCTCAAAGAAACAAAAATCACACTCTACTTTTGTGCTATGGGTGTATCACTCACACTCTCTGGATCATGCTTCTCTTGTGAATAATGAAGTTATCAGTTTTGATCTATATTCTATGTTATCTTCCCTGTTAACTCACCTCCAGCTCTCCAAATATTACTTAGTTATTTTTCCCTGTGTGCTCAGAGCACTTTATATTTATCTCCACTTCATAACTTATCATCAACTTACTTGCAAGCTTTATTTTCCAGGCAGTATAATGCTTGAGGATAAGGTTGTACCTCATTCTTCTCTGTAATTGCCTCAGTGCTTGATATATAGAAGGTGCTCAATAAACATTTATTAGATGAATATATGACTACATGCATGAAAGTCCCTAAAATTACTTAAGGGCAGCTTATGACCTTCAGTGCAACATGAAGGTTGTCACACTCATCTATTTGCTGTTGTTTAAATCCATTCCTGCTGGTCTGGAGGCTATTTTCATCTCTGAATATTTTCTATAAAAACCACTCAAATATCATCAGTGAGTAACTTAGTGAAGACAGACAACTTTCTGAAGCAAAGCCGAATGCAAAATTATAGGCAAGTCAGGCATTTCTAAAAGGACCTTTTACTAATCCCACAGTTTTACTAAGATCTGAAAACTGCCTTGCCTAGAATTTCTTTTTCTCACTTACAGTGCTTAGTTTTTATTTTAATGGCATTCCCAATATTTCTTTAGAGATACCATCTAATTCAATGATTCTGTCCAATGTAGCCGATGAACTCCTGAGGGGTTCTTATAACACTTGATGCTACAGACCACCTGCTTATAAAAAGAAGAAGAAAAAAAGCTTATGATAGTCTCACTATTAAAAGAGGGCTAAAAGAATGGTCAAAGCTTTCTTTTGTCGAACCCACTTCAGAAATGAGCTATTATTATCTGAACTACAGCTTTCTTAAGGCTGAGCAGAATCAAGACATAAAACGAAAATAAGTCATAAATTCAGGCTTGCACCAGGACACTGAAATTTCCCGTTGTTCTCAAAACATCTTTCTATAACCAGAACAGATGTTTTTGCTCAGATTTCCAATTCTATCTAGCCTCTCCAGGTAGACAGAGGCTAAGAGGTTGTACAATAGCAATAACAGAAACTAAAGCATTTTACAGGGAGTTAAGCCAATAATTAGCATAGAAGTGGGTTTTGAAGGGAAGTCGGATCCCAGGCAGAAAGAAAGTAAATATTATTGAGGTTTCTGTTGTCCTTATAGGGAGGAGATTTCAGGTTGCATAGTAGCTTACTCTCTTGTGATATCCTGAATGTTTTATGATTTGCAGTAAATTTAAAAAGTGATCACAATAGCTTGAAACCACTGCCATCAAAATGTGAGAGGGTGGGAATCTCTTTCCCCCTTTATTGAAAACAAGTTTGCTTTCTGTGTGTGTGTGATTTACTTTGAACAGATAAATAAACAAATCAGAAATGCCTCCAGACTAGGCTTAGGAGCACTTGCAATTTTTTTTTTTTTTTTGAGATGACAGGAATTTTTTGTTTGTTTGTTTTAGTATAATTACTTTACATTGTTGTGTTAGTTTCTGCTGTACAATGATGTGAATCAGCTGTGATTATGTGTCTTAATCCTCAGTCATGTCCAACTCTTTGAGAACCCATGGACTGTGGCCTGCCAGTCTTCACTGTCCATAGAATTCTTCATGCGAGAATACTAGAGTGGGTAGCCACTGGCTTCTCCAGGGGATATTCCCAGCCTAGGGATCAAACCTGAGTCTCCTGCATTGCAGCTGGATTCTTTACCATCTGCATCACCAGGGAAGAGGGAATCAGCTATATGAATCAGCTATATGTATGTGTATATATGTGTGTGTGTATATATATATATATGAAGTGAAGTGAAGTCACTCAGTCATGCCCAACTCTTTGCGACCCCATGGACAGTAGCCTGCACCAAACTCCTCTGTCCATGGGATTTTCTAGGCAAGAGTACTGGAGTAGATTGCCGTTTCCTTCTCCAGGGAATCTTCCCTACCCAGGAATCAAACCCAGGTCTCCCGCATTGTAGACAAACGCTTTACCGTCTGAGCTACCAGGGAAGTCCATATATATATATATATATATATATATATATCTCCTCACTCTTAGACCCCCACCCCCACCCCTATTTCACCCTCTAGGTCATCACAGAGCATAAAGATGAGCTCCCTGTGTTATATTGAAGGTTCCCATTAGCTATCTCTTTTATGCATGGTAGTGTATTTATGTCAAACCTAATTTCCCAATTCATCCCACCCTCCCCTTCTGCCTCCTACATCCACATATTGTCTCTATGTCTGCATCTCTATTCATTCTCTAGAACTAGGTCCATCTGTACTATTTTTCTAGAATCCACATACATGCATTAAGGACTTTCAACTTTGATTACATTCTTGGAATATCTGCCATCAACTGCAATGTGAACAGCCTCTGACTAGAATGTTGGATGGTGAGGGATATGGTGAGAGAGACAGATGATGGTGTAGTCACCCTCATTAGCCATGTTAATAAAAGGAAGACACTGGACATGAGAATAGTAAATATTTTAGAAATCACACCCCATGGGTAAAGCCATCACTGACCCCAGAAGCATGAGTGAGCCCAGACTACATCATCCTAGTCTGATCAGGTAAATAAGAATGCTCAGATGATCCACAGATTCATGACCATTAATAATTGCTGTTTTATGCATTACATTTTGGGGAGGTTTACTGAATATCAACATTTTATGGAAGCAGTTTTATCTCATATTCAATACTTAGTTATTAAACACCACTTTGGGCCAGTTACTGATTTATAAACTGGAGATGCAAAAATGAACATCAAGTCTTAGCCCCTGGCTTCAAAGTGTTCATCATCTTTGGGGAATTTTTACTCAAATAAACAAGCATGGTAATAGAATAAGTCCTATAATAGGGACAAACAGGGGGCTATCGACCATTTAAGTGCTCAAATTTAGAAATGTCATCTATACCAACTGTGCACTTATAGGAATGTTCTCTTATCTATGTACTTAACTTTAAATACCCGAACCGGCATTCTGTTTAAAAGTAGTGTGCTGAACTGGTACCTCTGATTCCCATTTGCTGAAGGCGTTAGAATAACAAGAAATTTAATCAGATCATGTTCCACCCTTTCTGAGTAGCAAAGAAAGGGAACTCTTTATGTTCAAACAGCAGGAGGAGAGAGCCAAATCTTTCTCAAAACAGTAAGGCAGCTATCTTGAATAACAATAAAGGTAGAATCAAAGCCATGTCAATGGAATTGCTTATTTGGTAGCTCAGCTGGTAAAGAATCATCTGCAATACAGGAGACCCCAGATCGATTCCTGGATCGAGAAGATCCGCTGGAGAAGGGATAGGCTACCCATTTATTCTTGGGTTTCCCTTGGGGGTTCAGCAGTAAAGAATCTGCCTGCATTGTGGGAGACCTGGATTCGATCCCAGGGTTGGAAAGATCCCTTCGAGAAGAGAACAGCTACCCACTCCAGTATTCTGGCCTGGAGAATTCCATGGACTGTATAGTGTAATGGGTCATAAAGAGTCCGACACGACTGAGCAACCTTCACTGTCAACCCTCAAGGAATAAAATTATTTCTCTTAGTTATATGGTTTTACATTAAGAATGACTTTGAAAGAACACAGGAAGCAACTTTCTGTCTTCTTTTCAGTTTCTCTGGTGAAAAAATTGAATTCACACTGATGTTCTACATGAAACCAGGGGTCGTACCTCCATTTGTTCATATATCCTCAAGAAATCAACCGTGTCTAAGGAGATCTCGCTGATCTTCAGAAAATTGCTCTATTCCTGATTCATGATCTAGTGTTGGGTGTGATTCTGGGGAAGCTGGAAGAGGCATTGTTATTGTGGATGGGGTTAACTTTGTCTGCCTCCAACCACTGTCTGGCTGGATTACTAAGTCGTGCCACCTCTGGCTTAGGGCCATGATGACAAGACATGTGCAAGTATCGCTCTCAGCGCACCCTTAAGTTATAATGAACTTAGTGATTAACAGTCTACAAATCCGGGTAGATTTGCTTGATTATACAAAGATAATTTGCTTGATTATACAAAGATGATTTGCTTGATTATACAAAGATTTAATTTTGTGCCTAATATTTGAATTTCTTTTTATTGGGTAATCTTACGGCCAGGTTCCTCTGTCCATGGAATTTTCCAGGCAAGAATACTGCAGTGGGCTGCCATTCCCTTCTCCAGGGGATTTTCCTAACCCAGGGACTGAACCATGGTCTCTCCCACATTGCAGGTAACTTCTTTACCATCTGAGCTACCAGGGAAGCCCCATGTTTTATACATGTCAATGTAATTTAGGAAAGCATTTCATTCCAGTGATTAGCTTATAGTTTAGTTATTTGATATTATTTAATATATTACCACATGGAAACTATTTGCAAACAAAAGTGTAAGTCTCCCCATTTATCGCAACTATGTTGAACACAGTTTGCAGAAATTCACACTGACTTCTGCCTCAGTTTACCAGGTCAATATTACTCAGTCCCAGTAGCATGTCTGTTGAAAGATGTAAGTCTGAGACTCTAGAAACTTTTTAGCTTTTTAGATCTGCATAAAATGTGAATAAAATGAGACACTAATATTACGGGATTCTACATATATAGAATCTTCAACTCATGTAGAAAATACACTTATTTGGAGGTGACAACATTGTTTTTTAAAATATAAGTTAACAAAGGACAAATCATTTTATCTTATTTGCACAGCAAAAGACTAAGTGTCATGTGCCTTTTAACAATGTAATTAAACCCGATACAAGTAAAAATAACAGTAACAGAATTAATGTCAGTATACTTTACACGTTATCAGGTAGTAATCTAAAGACCTTTCTCGATTTAGTAGGGTGACCCTATTTTAACCATAATTTCGCATCTCTTAGAATCCACACTCCATCAGGCAGATTTTATATTATTATTCTTTAATTTCTATATTATTTACTCACAGAATCCCTGAGGAAATCCTAATGTCTTGACATAAGTAATGCACATTTTTAAATGAGTTTAGTCAGATAGTAACTCTTCTAGTTTCTGAAGGTAAATATAAGTTAATATGGTCAAATAGTTACCCAAGAAACAGGAAGACTGATATGAACCTATGTTTTTGGAAGATGCTGATACTGTACATAAACCTGCAGAAGTCACAGCAAAAAAAAAACAAAAACAAATCAACTTGAAATATATCTTATTCAATGTGCGAAGACTGAAGCAAACATTTGATATGTAGCTAATTTCTGGGTTTCTTGTTTTGTTTTTTCTCACATCAGCAAATGTGCAGTCAATACACCATGTGCAAAGGCTCAATATAATTATGTATATAACAGATTGTAAATAGCCTTTCAATTGTACATATTTTTGTGTGCATAGAATATCCTGGAACAAGCACATGATATCCAAAGAAGGTTAAAGATAGGAATAGACCATCCTTATTTTAATGAAACAAAGTTCTTCTTGCATGTCTATTCCTTGTGCTCAAATTAAACAGTAAACCAAAGCATTAATTTGGCTACTTTCATGAATTTATATACATATGCACACATGCAACACATACTCATATGCTTGGATTCAAAATTTACTGTGTGGCCGCTCTGTGCCAGGAACTATCTGTGCCAGAGAGTATAAAGCTAATTAAATACCATGGTATTCATGAGGAAGGCAGATTCCTTCCTTATAAGTGAGTGTAACAAGAAAAGCACACAAAGGTTATCATGGGGATCCTGGGAGGTTATAAAGTTATATATAAAAAAAAAGTCCCCAACCTATTAGAGAAGAATTGGGAAGGAGGTGACATGAGTCAGCAACCAGTGTGGTACCTGATTATAATAAATACTAGAGAATTTTTTTCAACTGAAATGATTCTTAAAGGGGTATAGAAGTGGCTTCTTGAAACTTCATGCACAATCCAGTCTTTGCTGCTGCCCTAGAAAAGGTTGTCCTTGGCACAATAATTTTCGGCAATTTTTTTTAGTATTGTAATAGTCTCCTTTGTAGTGTTACCGATTAAAAGCTCCTGGCAGGAATAAAAACTATAGCTCCAATGTTTTCTATTGTCTCATAAAGATGTCTCCACTCTGTGGTTTGTTTGTAACCATTTTTTTAAGCCACAGATCTATTCTTTAAAATTTTTATTGGAGTATAGTTCATTTACAAACCACAGATCTATTGCAGTGGTTAATTTATTTAAAACTCTGGTAATATAATTCATGGATTTATTTAACCAAGTACAGATGCAATCTCATAACTTGAAAGGTATTTACAGTGTGAGGATATCATCTCCAACCCCTCCACCTATTCTTCTGAACCCCTTGAAGTTGGTAGTCATGTGAATTCAACTACCTGATGTACTAAGTAAGGGAGGAACATCAGTTCTCACCCATATATTAAATACAGACAAGTTCAAGTTATTTCTTATGTTTTTGATAAAATAAATAGAAATTCTAGATTATGCTTTTCCACCTCAATATATTATCCTCTGGACTGGGGATATAAACTCTAGGGTTAGGAGACCTTATTTATTGTCATCCAGTGTGTACACATGCACATGTGAACAGTCAAGTGATAAACTAATTCTTACTAAATGCAAAGCTCTTTGTGATTATCTATATACTATTGGGTTGACCAAAATGTTCATTTGAGTTTTTAATGAACTTTGTAGTCAGTGCAATATACTCTATTTCATTAAAAACATTTATTGTGATCCTGGTTTCCCAGGTGGCACTAGAGCCAATGAAGGAGATTGAAGAGACACTGGCTCAATCTCTGGATCAGGAAGACTCCCTGGGGGAGGGCATGGCAACCCACTCCAGTATTCATGCCTGGAGAATCCCATGGAGAGAGGAGTCTGGCAGGCTACGGTCCATAATATCACAAAGAACTGGACACAACTGAAGCAACTTAGCATGCAGAATGCAAATTACTTTTGTATCACAATTTTTGAAGCAGAGTAGTTATTATCATTGTTAGGTTTGTGGAGTTTATTCTAGTATCTGAGTGGACATAAGACTTGATAAGGAAGCAAATGGGAGGCAATTGCATCATTCCTATTCAAGTCAGACAGTGTTGGTAGGGATTGAAAGGAGAATGTTAACACATAGGGAATACTTATTTAGGAAGATTCCCTGGGGGAGAGCATGGCAACCCACTCCAGTATTCATGCCTGGAGAATCCCATGGAGAGAGGAGTCTGGCAGGCTACAGTCCATAATATCACAAAGAACTGGACACAACTGAAGCAACTTAGCATGCAGAATGCAAATTACCTTTGTATCACAATTTTTGAAGCAGAGTAGTTATTATCATTGTTAGGTTTGTGGAGTTTATTCTAGTATCTGAGTGGACATAAGACTTGATAAGGAAGCAAATGGGAGGCAA
The DNA here is from genome assembly GCA_006410635.1 of Cephalophus harveyi. Lineage (NCBI taxonomy): Eukaryota > Metazoa > Chordata > Mammalia > Artiodactyla > Bovidae > Cephalophus > Cephalophus harveyi. The sequence goes on from SJYT01063551.1 coordinate 155,524, forward strand.
TTGCATCATTCCTATTCAAGTCAGACAGTGTTGGTAGGGATTGAAAGGAGAATGTTAACACATAGGGAATACTTATTAATAATAGGTTGAATCAAAAGGACTGATTACTTAAGGGCTGTAAGTGGCTGGAAGGTTGGGAAAGCATACAAAGAGAGATCAGCCAGAGTTAAATCATTTGCCAAAAATATATGTAAATATTAGAAGAAGATCAAGACATATACAATTTGAAGTCACCCTAGGTTGTCAATTCAGAGATGCCTAACTGATATTTGGATGTTGGAGCTAAAGTTCTGGCAAGAAGTTTGAAAAAGAGATATGACTACATAAGTCATCAATACATAGTGACTATTTCCAAGTGTGAACAAAGATGAAAACACCTAGAGAGACTATAAAAATTTAAAATAGCAGACACGGTGGTGGAGTTCTGGACAGAACTAACAACTATAGTTTAGAAAAAAGAGTCTCAAAAAAAAAACTATAAATCATGTTTTATAACATGAATGAGCTAATAAATTCTGATGCTGCCAAAAATATATGTAAATATTAGAAGAAGATCAAGACATAGCAATTTGAAGTCACCCTAGGATGTCAATTCAGAGATGCCTAACTGGTATTTGGATGTTGGAGCTAAAGTTCTGGCAAGAAGTTTGAAAAAGAGATATAACTACATAAGTCATCAATACATAGTGACTATTTCCAAGTGTGAACAAAGATGAAATCACCTAGAGAGACTATAAAAATTTAAAATACCAGACACGGTGGTGGAGTTCTGGACAGAACTAACAACTATAGTATAGAAAAAAGAGTCTCAAAAAAAACAGCATGAAATTTAGAAAACCAGCGGTTTGTGGTAACTCAGAAGGTCAATAAATAAGTTCCAAATATAAAGAGAGATCAACAGTGTCCAAAGCAAAGAGACATTCATCGAGACCTAAACAATGAAAGTTCAGTGTGCTTGGATTATAAAGTCACTGATGGAAAAGAGTGGGAAACATTTCTAGAAAACATAAGAAAGAAGCCAAGTTGCTGTGGGTAAAGAAATGGGTGTGGAAGCACTGTGTGCATGATATACTTGTGACTGATTTGTAAGTAAGGAAACAGATAAATGACATAATAATTGACTGATATGGAATCAAGGAAAGATACTTTCATTTTATTATGGTTTGTTTTCATTTTTATTCAAGAGTAGTATAAAAGTTTTGACAATACTTTGGGAACGGGAATAAGAATGATGAAGCAAGGTCTTAGAGTCATTGAGAGAGGACTTTTTTTACATAACAAAACTTTTCTCCATCTTGTGAATACCTTCAAAGTGATATTATAAATTAGAATTTCTGACTTACATTCAGACACATAAGATGCAGGAAAATAAACATTATAATTACAAGTTAAAAATTACACTGAAAATGAGATATGGGATTTTTCCCATCAAAAAATAGGGCTTAGAGACCTTCCTGGTGGTGCAGTGGTTGAGCCTTTGCCTTCCAATGCAGGGGTGCAGATTCACTACCTGGTCAGGGAACTAAGATCACACATGCCTCACGGCCAAAACACCAAAAACATAAAACACAAACAAAATTGTAACAAATTCAATGAAGACTTTAAAAATGGTCTACATCCAAAAGAACTTAAAAGAAGAAAGAAATAGAGCTTATATTTGTCCCCCTTGAATTTGAATGGACTTCTTTAATGAACAGAATATGGAAAAAAAAAAAAACTATGCTCTTTTATGAATCTGACCTTAAGAAACAGAAAGCTCCTACTTCCTGTCCCTTGACGCAGTCTATCTAGACCATTTCGTGGCCGTATGAGAATTCCAAGCACTCTAACATTATTATGCTGGAGTGGTCAAATACAGATACGGGCAACTAGTCCAGTTCAGTTTCACTTTCTCGTCATTTCAGCCAAGGCATCAGACATATGTGTGAAACTGCTTCAAGCTTTGACATCATCCCACTAGGCTGTGAATTGCTGCTATTGACCTTAGTCAGTGACATGTGGAGTAGAATCACTCAGATGACTCTTGACCCACAATCATGAAATAAGTTTTTGTTTTAAGCTGCGAAATTTTCAGTTAATTTGTTATGTAGCAGTAAAAACCTAGAACACGTATTTTGAAAAAGACTGCTCTATTTAATACATTCACATATGACTTGGATTATCAAATTCAGTAAAGAAGTAAACAACTACAAAAAGCACATCCTACACACCCCTCAACTATTTTCTTGGCAATTATTTATCTGGACACCTTTATATGCCATTTAGGGAGAAAATGGTAGAATTTTGTAAGGTTTGATTTTGCTTCATTCACTAATAAAATACAACTATATTATAATATTTTAAAGTTCAGTTCAGTTCAGTGGCTCAGTTGTGTCCAACTCTCTGAGACCCCATGGACTGTAGCATGCCAGGCCTCCCTGTCCATCACCAACTCCCACAGCTTGCTCAAACTCATGTCCATTGAGTCGGTGATGCCCTTCGACCATCTCATCCTCTGTTGTCCCCTTCTCTTCCTGTCCTCAGGTTTTCCCAGCATCAGGGTCTTTTCCAACGAGTCAGTTCTTTGCATCAGGTGGCCAAAGTATTGGAGTTTCAGTTTTAGCATCAGTTCTTCCAATGAATATTCAGGACTGATCTCCTTTAGGATGGACTGGTTGGATCTCCTTGCAGTCCAAGGGACTCTCAAGGTTCTTCTTCAACACCACAGTTCAAAAGCATCAATTCGTTGGCACTCAGCTTTCTTTATAGTCCAAATCTCACATCCATACATGACTACTGGAAAAATCATAGCCTTGACTAGATGGACCTTTGTTGACAAAGTAATGTCTCTGCTATTTGATATGCTGTCTAGGTTGGTCATAGCTTTTCTTGCGAGGAGCAAGCGTCTTTTAATTTCATGGCTGCAACCACCATCTGCAGTGATTCTGGAGCCTAAAAAAATAGTCTCTCACTGTCTCCATTGTTTCCCCATCTATTTGCCATGAAGTGATGGGACCAGATGCCATGATCTGGTCTGATTTTTTGAATGTTGAGTTTTAAGCCAACTAACCTTTATTATATTAACATGTGACACAAAAAGTAAAAGAATAATGATTACAAAATTTATGCTGTTTGAAAATCCCATTATCTATTTTAAGGAGTGTTCCTTAATAAAGAATAATGAATACATATCACCATAGATTAGTAAATATTATCCTTTGTGCAAAATACATATTTCAAGCAGACTGATAGCTAATGATTGGTAATCTAATGTTGCACAAAATTTACTGAAATCTGATTACAGCTTCCAACTGATGCTTATTTTTCACACAACACTCATGTTGGGGGAAAAAAAAATTCCTGATAAGAAACATGAAGTTTAGGGTAGGTTATTTTGGTACTTTTTTCCTAATGGAAATTGAACCCACTTGAATAATACAAATTATATAAAAGGCTCATGCAGTATATTTTCTTTCATTTTGTGTTGTTTCCTACAGACTATAATAACCAATAGTTTTACAACTTAAATAATGTTGAGTGTGAAGATTTTCACTGTGGTAAATTCAGACACAAACCACAGGAAACAGTGACACAGTAAATGGAATTTTCCCCATTGAGTTAGTTTTCTCTCTAATATCCTGCTTTGTTTTGAACTCATACACCAATGCTGGTAAACATTTTGGAGAAAAGCAGTAAGAAAATATTTCTTTTCCCTCAAGTTTTCTCCAATTCTCCACCACCATTGATGAGGGAAATTTAAGTGCAGTTAAGAGTTTTATAAATATTTATTGATAGATAAATATTTACATAGACAGATGTAACCTAGATAGGTAGATAAGATAATCCATGTCCACAATTGTTTGGAATGTTATAATGAACTATGAAAATTATAGATGCACATTAATTTGGCTAACACTAGTGTGGGTGATCCTATTCTCTATTTTTTTTATATAGTTTCCAATAAAATATGCTTTTGATTGCAATTTCCATTGTGTGGACAGCAACAAAAGTACTGAAAAAGTAATGTGATATAAAGCAACCTTGAAATAAATTGTTCTTTTAATTAATAATCATTTATCTGCTTAGTAAAACTAATGTTGGTAGTGGTAATTGCTCAGTCGTGTCTGACTCTTTGTGACCCCATGGACTGGAGCCCACCAGGCTCCTCTGAGCATGGGATTCTTCAGGCAAGAATACTAGAGTGGGTAGCCATTCCCTTCTCCAGAGGATCTTCCCGACTTAGGGCCTGAACCCAGGTCTCCTGCATTGCAGGCAGATTCTTTACTATATGAGCTATAGGGAAGTCCTTAAAAAAATGAAACTAATATTAATTACTATTTGAATAAATATTTTTATGTAAGAGATCAGATATAGAATATTTTTAGTGTATGATTACCTAAAATTTTTCATAATACTTGATGTTCACAAAGTAAAAAATTAATTTCAAGGGATTAAATAACATATAGATGTTTCTTCAAAATAATATTATGCAAGTAATTTTAATAATAGCACTATTATAAGATAAAGACTAATCTGTAATAATTCATGTAAAAATTGTTACTCTGTTCTCTTTCATTACTGAATGCACAATTAACTGATTCAATAAATCACAAAGGTAAAGCCTCATAAATCTTTCATTCAGTGGACAGGTATTCATTGAGTGCCTAATATATTGGGAAGACCCCCTGGCAAAGGGAATGGCTTCTTACTCCAGTGTTCTTGTCTGGAGAATTCCATGAACAGAGAAGCCTGGCAGTCTACCGTCCATGGGGGTCACAAAGCTGTGTCGGACACAGCTAAGTGCCTAATATTTTCACAATTTCAATATGTAACAGAGGTACAGTCATAAACAAAATTCCAAAGTATTTGGCCTTAGGAAACTTACATCCTCGGTGGAAAAATACAGAATAAAATAAACAAAATACAGGTTTCAAGTGCTAAGTATAATAGAGCAGAACAAATATAGAAATGATGGGTCTGAGTCTGAGGAAGAGGAGTGCTTTTGTTAGGGAGTTTAATCAGGTAAAGCGTCTGCCTACAGTGCGAGAGACCTGGGTTCGATCCCTGGCTCAGGAAGATCCTTTGGAGAAGGAAATGGCAACCCACTCCAGTACTCTTGCCTGGAATATCCCATGGACGGAGGAGTGTAGTAGACTACAGTCCATGGGGTCGCAAAGAGTTGGACACGATTGAGCGACTTCACTCACTTCACTTCATCAGGGAAGGTTTAATCAAGGAGGGGTGTTAGTCACTCAGTCATATCTGACTCTTTGCGACCCTACGGACTGTAGCCCATCAGGATCCTCTGAGCATGGGATTCTCCAGGAAAGAATACTGGAGTGGCTTGCAATTTCCTCCTCTAGGGGATCTTCCCCCACCCAGGGATGGAACCCAGGTCTCCTGCTTTGCAGGCAGATTCTTCACTACCTGAGAGAACAGATGAGCCCCCAGCAGAGCAGAGTGAGATGGAGGTATGAGACATAAGGATCAGTAATAAAGACATTTCCTGATAAGGAAAGAGACACTACAGGGCCTGGTAATTGGAGAGGCCACATGGCATGGCTATGAAACATAAAGAAAGGTAGAGTCTGCTGCCAGAACAAAGAGAAGGACTGAAATGTGGCCAGGGCAGAGAGTAGGGGTGGTTGGTGAAGACTATGGTAAAGTCTTTATAATTAAAATTCAGGAAGATGAGAAGCTGTGTCAATGTTTTGAGCAGAGGAGTGACATTTTGTCTTTGGTTTTGAAAAGATCACTTTGGCTGTAAAGTATAATTAGACATATAATATGGAATTATATTGCTTGTTAATAACAAAGAAAGGTAAATTCAGAATTTCTTATGTTATGAACCATTATAAGATGAGCGACTTCACTCACTTCACTTCATCAGGGAAGGTTTAATCAAGGAGGTGTGTTAGTCACTCAGTCATATCTGACTCTTTGCGACCCTACGGACTGTAGCCCATCAGGATCCTCTGAGCATGGGATTCTCCAGGAAAGAATACTGGAGTGGCTTGCAATTTCCTCCTCTAGGGGATCTTCCCCCACCCAGGGATGGAACCCAGGTCTCCTGCTTTGCAGGCAGATTCTTCACTACCTGAGAGAACAGATGAGCCCCCAGCAGAGCAGAGTGAGATGGAGGTATGAGACATAAGGATCAGTAATAAAGACATTTCCTGATAAGGAAAGAGACACTACAGGGCCTGGTAATTGGAGAGGCCACATGGCATGGCTATGAAACATAAAGAAAGGTAGAGCCTGCTGCCAGAACAAAGAGAAGGACTGAAATGTGGCCAGGGCAGAGAGTAGGGGTGGTTGGTGAAGACTATGGTAAAGTCTTTATAATTAAAATTCAGGAAGATGAGAAGCTGTGTCAATGTTTTGAGCAGAGGAGTGACATTTTGTCTTTGGTTTTGAAAAGATCACTTTGGCTGTAAAGTATAATTAGACATATAATATGGAATTATATTGCTTGTTAATAACAAAGAAAGGTAAATTCAGAATTTCTTATGTTATGAACCATTATAAGAGAGTGAGACAAATCTAGCTCAAAGGTTCAATTTAATAGCTAGTTTTCAAGATATTTGCCATGCATTTTATGGATATAATTGTACTTAAATCTTGAGGTCTCGTCATTATCATAAGCCCTAATGTCAAATATAAAAATTAGAATTTCTCATTAGGGAATTCTGAAAAGTTCTTGGGTGATCTTCCATTAGCTTCACTTTTACTTCCATTTATAGTCTTGCTTGTCTTTCAAGGTCTAAATTACTATTCATCTTGCTCTCATGCAGCTATGAGTAATTTCTAATAGACAGATCCCTAGTTAGCTTCTGCATAGCAAAAAGCATGTGATGTACTAATTGAATCTCAATTAGCTTACATCATATCTCTTACTGAATTTCAAAACATGATTGTTCCCATATTAGAGGTTCGGAGGAAGGAGGACAAATATTTTTCTTTCTGCATTGCTCTGAAAAGAAATCCAGCTACCTGCATAGGACTCACAGTTTTTATCATGTCAAAATATAAAAGAAGTCTATAAATAAATAACGGGATATGGTGCCCTCTTTTATGAGCTGTCAGAGTACATCACAGAGCCCAAGATAGGTTTCCTTCTGAGTATAGGTACCAGTGGGAGTACTGTCCCCAGAAGCCAAACCACAGGTTCTTCCTTCTGTTCACCCGTGACTCTGTGACTTGCTTCAGTTCCAAAATAATTAGTATGAATTGTGGTTTCTTTTTGGAAAGTCCCTCAGCTGGCTTACTTTAATCTCTCCTTGAGTTGGTTCACAAAGAAAACAACAAGTGAGGCTTGAACAGCAAACAATTTGGGGGTGAAAATAGAGCCAACGAATTTACATTATTAATAAAAAAAGGTGAGAGTCCTTAGAATCAGATTAGATGCACCCTAATTGCAGCCTACAGGGTAGGTTGTACTCCCTACTAGAATGCAAACATGATAGAATTTTTTAAAAAGACACTCTAAAAAGATGAGGTGTTATTAAGGCCAGCAATCCAGAAAAGCTTAGAAATTCCCAGAGAAAAGATGTGCTAGGTAGAAGACCTCAAAATATTCATCATTGTTTCTTCACTTTCCCCCAGAGTTTTGTGAAGTGACTGGAACGTTCTATTCATATATAAACAGATATCCCCATTAATAAAATTTCTCACCATAACAAAAGTAATAAAACAAATAAAGTCCAGGTAAAATTTTAAAATAACTTATGAATGATAGCTTTATAAGTCAATCAGAAAAGGTGAGATGAGAGAGGGATTCTATCTAATACTTACTTTCCAATTTAGCTTTTATATACACTATATATATGTATATATATACACAATTATTATATATATAACACTTATTGTTTATATAATACTTATAAATATAATACTTCTTATATATAATAATTATTTGACTGTCACTGTTTCAGGCTTTAGGAATATAGCTTTGAACAAAAGTACTTGCTTTCATGAAGCTTATGTCTACTGGGGGCAGATAGGTCATAACTGTACTCCTCTTGTGGCTCAGATGGTAAAGAATCTGCCTGCAATGCAGGAGAAACAGGTTTGATCCTTGGGTGGGGAAGATCCCCAGGAGAACGGAATAGCTACCCACTTGAATGGAGAATTTAGACATTATCCTGTCTAGAGGTTAGCATAGCAGCATCTTCATCATCAGTCATCATCACCATCATCTTGAGGTACTTAAGTATTATTGAAGATGAATTCAAGAATGGGTAGTTCTAATTTTGCATCATGCTGTATTACGTTCTAGTTTCCAGGGTTCTGATGATGCCTGTGTAACTGTGATAGATAGTGTTCTCCACCTGATATTTCTCTTACGTTTGGTTACTGCTTATAATTAAATTGGTTTTATACTATGATTTGGTTACATTTATAATTAAATAAGTCAAAGAAGAAAATTTCAGAAAGCGAATGAAGTAAAAATAGGGGAAAATAGGAGAGATATCGGTTGAAGTAGGTAATACTTCAGATTCAGGAAATAGAGGAGAGGTTTCTAAAATGCCACTGGATTAAATTGAAAGGACAAGGAATCATCAGGCAGTATTATGGGCAGAGAATATGGCACATACAGATCCCTATGAACAGAAAAAAAGCTTGAAGCATAAAGAAGGCATTTATGGCTGGAACACTGAATGTTAGGGAGATACTGGGAGGAGTTGATTCAGAAAACATAAGCAAGGATCAACCCAGAATTTTATTTTCGTGTGATGCAAACTGGGCAAGTATAATCTGAGGTAGTGGTGGTGGTTTAGTCACTCAGTCATGTTTGACTCTTGTGACACCATGTACTGTACCCTGCCAGGCTTCTCTGTGCAGGAGAGACCTGATTTATATGTATATTGTAAAAAAGTTACTCTGAGCTGTACATGACCTAGGTTGAAGTGGCAGTTAGAAGGCTAGGGGCACTGTCCAGAGGAAAGACCAGGACATCTTGGGGTAAAAAATCAGATAAAGTGTCAGGAGAAAGATTTTAAACTATAATAAAGAATAAAGTATTTCAAGAATCCTTAAGCACTTTAGAATCATCCACTAACACAAGCACAATTGATATGCTAATTACAGATCATTCTGAGCCTTTGATTAATATTGGCTCCCTAAGGAGACTTATTACACAAATATTTGTATTGTTAAAACTAATAGATTTTCTGTTAAGACATACAGGCTAGTGGTTTTTACAAGCAAATTCACCAAACTTAAGACAAAGATCAGGTGGAGAACACTATCTATCACAGTTACCTAGGCATCATCAGAACCCTGGAAACTAGAGAAGAACATATCACAGCATGATACAAAATCAGAACTAGCCATTCTTGAATTCATCTTCAATAATGCTCAAGTGTCTCAAGATGATGATGATGATGATTGACGATAAAGATGCTGTTATATTATCCTTTAGACAGGATAATGGAAGTACAGGACAGGAAGGTTTAATGGGTTAAGCACCTTAATTTTTGCATTGTTTTCTATTAGTAGTGATAGATTTAGGCCAACTCATCCATCACTTTCTTATAGTTTCTCGTGTGATGAATTGCAAAGAGCCATTGTAATTGGAGTTCAAGATGAGTCCATGGAGTAAAACTATAAATTTAATGGTGACCTCACACTGCTTCTGTGTGTGTGTATGTGTGTGTGTACATACCTGTGAGCTGCAGGTGAGAAAAAGGGGAAGAAGCTATTATAGATTTTATGGAGTGCTATCCATTGTATTATTTCTTCACCTATTTATCAGGCTTCAGCAATATGTGAACCGTGAACTCCCTGATGTTCAAGCTGGTTTTAGAAAAGGCAGAGGAACCAGAGATCAAATTGCCAACATCTGCTGGATCATGGAAAAAGCAAGAGACTTCCAGAAAAACATCTATTTCTGCTTTATTGACTATGCCAAAGCCTTTGACTGTGTGGATCACAATAAACTGTGGAAAATTCTGAAAGAGATGGGAATACCAGACCACCTGACCTGCCTCTTGAGAAACCTGTATGCAGGTCAGGAAGCAACAGTTAGAACTGGACATGGAACAACAGACTGGTTCCAAATAGGAAAAGGAGTACGTCAAGGCTGTATATTGTCACCCTGCTTATTTAACTTCTATGCAGAGTACATCATGAGAAAATTGATGCTTTTGAGCTATGGTGTTGGAGAAAACTCTTGAGAGTCCCTTGGACTGCAAGGAGATCCAACCAGTCCATTCTGAAGGAGATCAGCCCTGGGATTTCTTTGGAGGGAATAATGCTGAAGCTGAAACTCCAGTACTTTGGCCACCTCATGCAAAGAGTTGACTCATTGGAAAAGAATCTGATGCTGGGAGGGATTGGGGGCAGGAGGAGAAGGGGACGACCGAGGATGAGATGGCTGTATGGCATCACGGACTCGATGGACGTGAGTCTGAGTGAACTCCGGGAGATGGTGTTGGACAGAGAGGCCTGGAGTGCTGCGATTCATGGGGTCGCAAAGAGTTGGACACGACTGAGCGACTGAACTGAACTGAACTGATTTATCGGTAATCAGAACAAGAGAGTTCACACAGATTTCAAACACATCTGCCAAAGTGAAAGTGAAAGTCCCTCAGTCGTGTCCGACTCTTTGCGACCCCATGGTCTATACCGTCCATGAAATTCTCTAGGACAGAATATTGGAGTGTGTAGCATTTCTCTTCTCCAGGGTATCTTCCCAACCCAAAGATCAAACCTAGGTCTCCCGCATTGCAGGCAGATTTTTTACCAGCTGAACCACAAGGGAAGTCCAAGAATACTGGAATGGGTAGTCTATCCCTTCTTCAGGGGATCTTTCTGACTCAGGAATCAAACCCGGGTCTCCGGCATTGCGGGTGCATTCTTTACCAATTGAGCTATCAGGGAAGGTATCTGCTAGCCCCTGGTCAAATATATTATTCAGTGTAACTACTATTGAAATGTCAGAATTTAACAAAAATCCAAATAAAAATGTCCTGCCTTATAATTTAACCCCAAGTGGAGAAGGCGATGGCACCCCACTCCAGTACTCTTGCCTGGAAAATCCCATGGACCGAGGAGCCTGGTAGGCTGCAGTCCATGGGGTCGCGAAGAGTTGGACACGACTAAGCGACTTCACTTTCACTTTTCACTTTCATGCACTGGAGAAGGAAATGGCAACCCACTCCAGTACTCTTGCCTGGAGAATCCCAGGGATGGAGGAGCTTGGTGGGCTGCAGTCCATGGGGTCGCGAAGAGTTGGACACGACTGAGCAACTTCACTTTCACTTTTCACTTTCATGCATTGGAGAAGGAAATGGCAACCCACTCCAGTGTTCTTGCCTGGAGAATCCCAGGGACGGCGGAGCCTGGTGGGCTGCCATCTATGGGGTCGCACAGAGTCAGACACGACTGAAAGCGACTTGGCAGCAGAAGCAGCAGGACATGAAAGTATCAGAATACATTATAATGAGTGGCACAATAAATATCTGTTGGAAGACTTAGAAGCAACACCCTGGGAAAAAATGTGAAAGTTCAGGATAGTTAAAAAAGGAGTTACCCCAGTTTGGTGGATACTGTATCTTTACAATAGCAGTAACTTAAAAGAAAGGTAAGTTATAATCCTTGGGTTATGCTATTTTGAGGATTATGGATCAGACCTCCAAAATGATGTCCATAATTTCTTCCCATAAATTCTTCAACCTATAATTGCTGGGTAATACCTGTCAAATTTTAGATCTAGAGTATTCTCAAGGCAATAATTTTAACACATATTCTTCAATTAAGAGAGACAAGTGTTCTTTAACTTCTTCTCTTTACAAATGAGAAAAGTGAAATCTTGAGAGGTATTCACCTTACCTAAATTAACACAATTGATTAGTGATTTCTGGGCCTCAGGACTTCAGGTTAATAAAATACTGTTTATACTACTCTAATGACCAATTACATTATGGTCAGTATGATTATTAAAATAAGATGTCTTTAATATCTAGTTTCTTAAGTTAATATATATTGTGTTTCTTATTGCATTAAACTTATTTCATACATTTATACAGATAATATGGTCCAGTACTTTAAAAGAGAATAAGTATTTTTAGCAAGCAGAAAAGAATGATTTAAAATATATTAGAATGTCTACAGATAAAAAGTAAAAATTCTAATACTAAGTTTTTTTTTTTTTTTTT
>SJYT01063551.1:168733-369656 GCA_006410635.1 Cephalophus harveyi
TTTTTTTTTTTTTTTTTAAGTACTAGGCTTTTAATTTGCACGTTTTACTCTTTCTTAAATATCATTATGAAAGGCAGGTTTTTTATATGAAGAGAGTTTACATTTTGATATTACACTTATTTGCAAACATACTTCTTTGGGTAGGTGTTTTTTGTTTCAAGATAGAATGATGAATTTCTTATAAAGATATTAGTTTAGGATTCAGGCTTCTATTAGCTAAGGTACATAGAGATTATGTGTTTTTTGCTATATTTCTGATGCGAAATCAGAGACTGAACTAGATTGTTTAATTATGTGGTTGAGTAATTATTAAATTTGGTGCATTTCTCTAAATTGTGGTTATGGGTAATTTTCAAAGTTTTTTACTTTCTAAGGAAAATATATTCTGCCTCCCTTTGTTTTGCTCACATTTCATTTCCAGCTTTGAGGTACAGATACAATGAAAATTTCATTACCTATTATTGTTGTTTAGTGGCTAAGTCATGTCTGACTGTTTGTGACCCTGTGGACAGTAGCCCACCAGTTTCCTCTGTCCAGGCAAGAATATTGGAGCGGGGTTGCTATTTGCTTCTCCAGGGCATCTTCCTGATTGAACCTCATCTCCTGCACTGGCAGGTGGATTCCTTACTGCTGAATCAGCAGGTAAACCCCTCATCACCTAAAGAACAGTTTAAACCTTCACAAATAAAGAACTCTTGGGCACAGAAACAGCTAAATTGGGGTCAGCAGAAGATTATGTTATTTTCTTATCAATGTCCCACTGAAACTGTGCTGAATATTTGTAAAATCATTAAAGCTGGAAGAGCACATGTGGTACCCATGGGGTCTTCAGAAATCTACAAGAAATCTTGCTCAAGAACCAGGCTTGAGTAATTAGATCTGGCTGCATCTGCTCATTGGTGTGGTAAAACACTCAAATGCATTGTCAGTTCTCGTTTTAGCTTGGTCTGTTTGCAGTCTCTGAGGGTCCTTGGTCAAGAGGAATTCTAGCCACGGTATTTATGAAAACAATACAGTGTTTTCAACCTTTCAATATAGTACATGAAAAAGATGTTACCACTTATTTCTATCAGTTGAGATCGTGCCATTTGCTCTATACATATGTGCTTCATTTTATTGCTCTTTTTAGATTCTGTGTTGTTGCTGTTTTATTCTGTTTTGTTTTTAATAAATTGAAGATTTGAACATCACTGCATCGAGGAAGTCTAGTTGTGCCATTTTTTCCAGCTGTATTTGCCCATTTTGTGCCTCTGTGTCACATTTTGGTAATTCTTGCAATATTTCAAACTTTTTCATTATTATTGTATGTGTTATGGGAATCTGTGATCAGTGATTTTGTGATGTTACTACTTCAGCTCACTGGAGGCTTAGAGGAGGGTTAGCCCTTTTTAGCAATTAAGTATTGTTAATTGTTATTTGCATTTTTTAGACATTGGTTGTTGCACACTTAACGAATTACAATATATAGTAAACATAACTTCTACCTACCGTAGGGAACCAAAAAGTCCTGTGATCTGCTTTATTGTGATATTCACTTGAATGTGGTATTCTGGAACTGAACCCAAAATATCTCAGAGGAATGCCTAATAGTGACTTAAACAAATTTTGTTTTTCCCTCAAAAAAAGATTCTTAGAGAAAGCAATGCAAATCTGTACAGGAGCTTCACAATGTCCTCACAATGTCTTCCTTTTACTTTGAACCTCACTCTCCATAAAGTTTGGCATTTATCTTCATGATCATAAGATGGTTGCTCTATCTCCTAGCAGTACATCCATACAAGAGAAAGGGGAAAAGGCAGAAAGCATATTTAGGTTAATTCTTTTCTCTTTCAAAAACTTTCCAGCAAGACTCACCAATGATATATCTACCTATATCTTGTTGGCCAAAATTGGATACTGCGGCTATGCATACTTTCAAAAAATGTAGGAAGCTAATCATTTAACCCGAGTACAGAGTCGACCTGGAAAGAGAAAAAAAAAAATTCACTTCTTTAAAGAAAAAGGGACAGATGACATTGATAAACAACTAGAATCTCTCATTCCTTATTAAAGGAATGTTTATGTTGTCTAAGATTAGCTAACTTACCCTTTGTCACAGAAAATTTTATATTCCCTTTACTTAACAGCACACAGATCTTTTTCTTTCAGACAGAAACTCAAATATCTTCTCCAGCTTTCTCTAATATATTACTTCTTCCCTTTCTCTTTTTCTTTAGGCAAGGGCACCCCCATACCTGAAATAAAACTGCTCAACAATAATCTTGATTTCAAGATGGAGAGTTGGGTTAATTTTCTGAAAAGTGGAGTAAAGAAAGGGCTCTGTTATGTTTTCTCAATTTGGGCCCATATGTTAAGCCTGAAGGCCTTCCTAGATGGTGCTAATGGTAAAGAATCTGCCTGCCAGTTCAGGAGACCCAAGAGACATGAGTTTGACCCCAGGATCAAAAAGATCCCCTGGAGTAGGAAACGGCAAGCCACTTCAGTATTCTTTCCTGGAAAATTCCATGGACAGAGGAGCCTGGTGGGCTACCGTCCTGAGGTTGCAAAGAGTTTGCTACAAGCGTGCACTCACTCATGCATTAAGCATGAAAGAGAGAAGGACTCACACCCTGGCCAATCATATGAATGAGTCAACTTCAGAGGCATTATTGATCTGCTCCTCATCAGGAAGGAAAGTAGTTCCTCTACCAGTATCAGAATGTATAAGTCTCCATCCCAATTATACACACGCAACCTCATACAGAACAATCGTGATCATGGATGAGGATCAACCACAGCAAACTTCTCCACCAATTCAGTCAAACCCAGATAGCCACAGTTCAGTTCAGTGGCTCAGTCATGTCCGACTCTTTGCGACCCCGTGGACTGCAGCACACCAGGCCTCTCTGTCCATCACCAACTCCCAGAGTTCACTCAGACTCATCATGTCCATAAAGTCGGTGAAGCCATTCAACCACCTCATCCTCTGTCGTCCCCTTCTCCTCCTGCCCTCAATCTTTCCCAGCATCAGGGTATTTTCCAATGAGTCAGCTCTTCACATCAGGTGGCCAAAATACTGGAGTTTCAGCTTCAATATCAGTACTTCCAATGAACACCCAGGACTGATCTCCTTTAGGATGGACTGGTTGGATCTCCTTGCAGTCCAAGGGACTTGCGAGAGTCTTCTCCAACACCACAGTTCAAAAGCATCAATTCTTCACCACTCAACTTTCTTCACAGTCCAACTCTCACATCCATACATGACCACAGGAAAAACCATAGCCTTGACTAGACAGACCTTAGTTGACAAAATAAGGTCTCTGCTTTTTAATGTGCTGTCTAGGTTGGTCATAACTTTACTTTCAAGAAGTAAGTGTCTTTTAATTTCATGGTTTCAATCACCATCTGCAGTGATTTTGGAGCCCAGAAAAATAAAGTCTGATACTGTTTCCACTGTTTCCCCATCTGTTTCCCATAAAGTCATGGGACCAGATGCCATGATCTTAGTTTTCTGAATGTTGAGCTTTAAGCCAACTTTTTCATTCTCCTCTTTCATTTTCATCAAGAGGCTTTTTAGCTCTTCTTCACTTGTTGCCATAAGGGTGGTGTCATCTGCATATCTGAGGTTATTAATGTTTCTCCCGGCAATCTTGATTCCAGCTTGTGGTTCACCCAGCCCAGTGTTTCTCATGATGTACTCTGCATATAAGCCAACTTTTTCATTCTCCTCTTTCATTTTCATCAAGAGGCTTTTTAGCTCTTCTTCACTTGTTGCCATAAGGGTGGTGTCATCTGCATATCTGAGGTTATTAATGTTTCTCCCGGCAATCTTGATTCCAGCTTGTGGTTCACCCAGCCCAGTGTTTCTCATGATGTACTCTGCATATAAGTTAAATAAGCAGATAGCTACAGCCTAATGATTTTGCCTGACATGAAACTGGAGTTACGTTTACAATATGGAACCTGTTTCTAGGCCACATTCAGGCTGAATATAAATTCATTACTTAAATAGAAATCTTTCTCTCTATGATATAATCTGTGTGATAGAAATCCTTCATTCTATAAATTTCTATGTGAAAGGTAGAGATTATTAGGATTTATTAGCATTAAAATTCCAACCTATCCTCATCAGTATGTTGAAAAGATTTTATAGAGAAGGAACCTGTAATTAATAGGAAAATATCCCATGTATAATGTATAAGGAGGATGGTTGACGGTAGTCTTTGAAGTCGTTCAAAATTGAGTTCAGTTTCAGATTTGGCCACTTCCATCTGTTCAAAATCTTGACATCTCAGTTTCCCATTTCTGGATGACACAGTAACACTTGCCTCATATGACTGTTATGTAGTTTGAATAATATTGGCATGGCCAAAAAGTTCATTTGGATTTTTAATAAGATGTTACGAATTAACATTTTGGACATTGCAATATAATAAACACAAATTCTTTAAGTAATGCTGGCTTAAGTTGCATGTTCAGTAAGTGGTTGCCACAGTTAACATAACTAAACTAGAAGGAAATGAAAAATATCTGTGTCTATAGGATTTATCTATATTTAGAAGAAACCAAAGTTTAGGAAATACTTTATGCATTTCTATAATACACACTGACAGTAAATACCATTTTACATAACATTCTCTTAAAATGTAATTTTGCATTTTTAAAAATATTCTGAATAGAGTCAGGTGAGTAATCAAAAAGTGTGTATGAGCAATAGATCCTTCCACCAAAGAAAAAAGTGACCTCTTTAAAATTTTCTTTAAAGTTATAAACATTTAAGGAAAAAATAAAAACTAAAAGTATTCTTGGGAAATAAAAAATGAAGATAGTTACTAAAGAGAGTTATCAAAGGAAATATATAAACACTGAAGAGTAATAAATAACTAATAGTAACCATATATCTTTCTTATGATAGAAACTTACTTAGAACAAAAGGATCCATTTCTGAGAAATCTAAGTATAAGGCATGCTTGGAGCATCTTACCATTGTGCAAATTAAGAGGAAGAGGATCACATGAACAGTGAAATACATCACCAGACTGTTTGAGTTTTTATGTTTTATTTTATGCTATAAACCAAAGAACCATAATGTGCTTTCAGAATTTAGCACTAGAATAATAAGAAATACCCAATATAAAACAACATAATAGGTACCCGTAATTGATAGAAACATGTTTGCACAAATGAAACTCATTCCTTATAACATCTCAAGATGAAAGTCTCTTTCAATTTTAAAGCAGCCTTTTTAGCTAAAAGGGCTCATTCAATATTTAAACAGCATCAACTTTTATCTTAAATAAACTGTAAATACTAAAACCTATTGTCTGAACCTGGACTGCTGCTGCTGCTGCTAAGTCGATTCAGTTGTATCTGACTCTGTGCGACCTCATAGACGGCAGCCCATCAGGCTCCCCCGTCCCTGGGATTCTCCAGGCAAGAACATTGGAGTGGGTTGCCATTTCCTTCTCCAATGCATGAAAGTAAAGAGTGAAAGTGAAGTCGCTCAGTCGTGTCCGACTCTTAGTGACCCCATGGACTGCAGCCTACCATGATCCTCCGTCCATGGGATTTTCCAGGCAAGAGTACTGGAGTGGGGTGCCATTGTCTTCTCTGCTGAACCTGGACAGTTTCATGTTTTGAAGAATTACTCATTGCAAATTGCCCTTTTGTCTCTTTCCAGATAACAATGATTTGAATCTAAAGGAAAGCTATGTTATTTGCTGTTTAAGTTGGCATTGATGATTTTCAGAATATGTTCTACTTCTAATATAATTAGGCATATAAATATATATTTCTTATGAATTCTATGCACAAAGATAAATGTGAACATGCCATTATCATGTAGAAGCATACACTCTAGTAAGTGAATGAGTCTGAAAAATAAGTTAATATTGGCATAAATATAATGAAAGAGTAAGGCAGGCACTGCTAGACTGGAGGAGAGAACAAATTTCCCAGCTATGCATGGGATGAGAAGGTAAACAGAAAGAAGAATTCAGGTTACTGTACAGTTTAGTACCTGGGAGAATGGGTGACCAGGTAAGAAACAAATGTAGAAAATAGTTTATCCCTTTTTTAGAGTAGATGGAAAAGGAAGGAAATTCTTAGAGTTACAGTCATGCAAATCCCAAGTAAGGAACCTCTTAGGTAGACACAGTAGATATTTATGAGTAAAGGGAAAGGTGTGGTTATGTTTCTAGGGGAGACGGGCTTTTACTATACCATTTGGAGGGCTTCAAATGGGGTAGTATAGATCTAAAGATAGATCTAAGATACATGTTATTTTATAGCTACAGACGAGAAAATCAAATGACACTGTTTGTTTATACAGTTGAAAAAATAAACTACAAAGAATATTTTAAAAATTAACACCCTAAGATAGAATTGTTCATATCAGGTGATACCATTGTTTCCTTTGTGGATAAGTAAATTTTAAACTTTTGTGTATTTTTTAAAAAATTAGATATAATTTGTAAATGATTTGATTTAATCTAGTTTTTTAATCTATTCAAATTGTATCTTTAATAGTCATATTTTCTAATTATATCTTATTAGAATAAATGGAAGAATAGCTTTTGTTTAATGATCTTATATCCTGAATCCTTAGTAAATTCACTTACTAATTCAATTGGATTTTTTGGTGGGTCATACTGAGATTTCTGTATTCACAAATATGTCATATATGAATACAGACTCCTGCCTCTCTGATGTCTCAGATGGTAAAGAATCTGATAGCAGTGTAGGAGAGCCGGGTTCAATTCCTGGGTGGGGAAGATAGCCTGGAGTATGAAACGACAACCCACTCCAATATGCTTGCCTGAAAAATTCCATGGACAGAATTAGTCTGGCAGACTATACAGTCTATGGGGTTGCAAAGAGTTGGAAATGACTAAGTGAGCATGCACACACATATTTATGTTCCCATGAATAAAGACTGCTTTAAATGTTCAGTTCAATGAGTTTTGCTAATTATATACATGTACCCAACAAGTAAGAAATGATAGACAACTTTTAAAAAATCATTCTAGAGGATGCTGTCTTGCAGCCTTCCAGCCAACCCCATCTCCCTGGAGGCATTAATTGTTCAGATTTCTATTACCACATATTTTTTTCTCCTGTTCTTAAATTCATATAAATGAAATAGTACAGCACGTTCTCTTTAATTCTGTTTTTATTTAGCATTATATTTTTGAAATTAATCTATCCCGTTGTCATACTCCTGAAGTTAATTTATTTTGTATTCTTGAGGAGTATTCTATTATAAGAAGACATCACAGTTTGTTCATTCATTCTCCTATTGATGTCTGTTTGGGCTGTTCCTAGTTAAGGACTATCATGACTAAAGTCATTTTAACCATTGTTTATAAATCTTTCTATGAACATATACTTTCGCCTTGGTAAATATCTAGGAGCACACTTACTTAGTTATACGGTATATTTGATTCATAAAATATTACAAAGTATCCTCCAAGGTGGTTGCATCATTTTTCATTTCCTATCAGGAATCTACGAGAGTTCTAGTTGCTCCACACCCAAACATATATTTAGTTATCAGTGGATTAAAAATATGTCATTGTGGCTTCAACTTGCATTGTCCGCATAATGAATGATGATTAAGCATTTTTTCATAAGTTTCTTGTCCATTTTTGTATTTTATTTGTGAAATTCCTATTCTACATAGTTATCCATTGCTCCCCTCACAAACCATCCCCCATGATTGGGCTATTCAATCTTCCTTTAATTTTAAAAAAAATTGATTTAATTATACTTTTTTTTTAGATAGATATGTTGGTAATATTTTCCTTCAATATGCGGCTTACATATTTCTGCATAAGCATAAATTTAAACTTTTTTATAAACTCCTAATATATTTTGTGTTTTATGATTAGAAATTTTTCAATTCTACTAGGAAATCTTTGCCTATATCAAGGTTAAGTATTTACATATTTTCACATTTTTTTTTTCTAGAAGCTTTATGGTGTTAGCCTTTAAATTTAGGTCCATGAGCAACTGAAAGTTATTTGGTGGAAAGGGTGAGGTAGGGTCAAGGTTCATCTCTCTATATGGATATCTACTTTTTCTAGCACAACTTGTTAAAAAGACTTTCCTTTCTCTCACTGAATTGACGTTGTGCCTTGGTCAAAATTAATTACCCAGATATGCATTGGTCTATTTCTGAGCTCTCCATCTGTTGCATTGATCTATTTCTTGTTCTTACTGCTGTAGCTTTATTACAATCTTGAAATCAGATAGTGTAAGTCTTCCAAATGTTACTTTTTTCAAAATTGTTTTTCATGTAAATTTTAAAATAGATTATTAGTTTCAAAGCTTTTACCAGAATTTTGATTGATGTTTTGTTGAATTTATAGATATTTTTATGGAGAAAGTACACTAACACTACTAACTCTTCCAATTCATGACCACTCATATATCTTTATTTCCTTAAATTTTCTCTGCCATTTTTGTTAAATTCATTCTCAAGGATATTAGATTTTCAATGTTATTATAAATTAAAAATAGAATATGACTATGAAACCATATTATTTCTAATATAATCAAGTTTAGACATTGTATATAATTTAATTTGTGGCAATTTATTGAGACATATTTTATGGCTAAGAATGTAGTCTATCTTGGCAAATGTTCCTGTGATTTAAAAAGAAAAATGTGCACTCTGCAGTTGTACAATGGAGTGCTAAGCAAATGTCAATAAAATTATTATTATTATTATTATTTGGTCGACTGTTTTATTTATTAGAAGAGAGAAGGAAATGGCAACCCACTCCAGTACTCTTTCCTGGAAAATCTCATGGACAGAGAAGCCTGATAGGCTACATTCCACGGGGTCACAAAGAGTTGGACATGACTAAGTGATGGCATGTTAAACTCCCCACTATGATTGTGGATATGTCTGTTTCTTCCTTATTTCTATCAACGTTTACTTAATGTATTTAAAATTATGTTATCAGGTACAATTACACTTAGAATTTTATTTGATCCTTTTACCATTATGAAATGTACTCATCTCTAGTAATAGAAACTCTGCTTGAAATATATCTTATTTGAAATTCATATAGCTATAACAGTTTTCTTATACTCACTTTTGCATGGTATAGCTTTTTCACTTTTTTCCTTTAAATCTTTTTATATATTTACAGTTAAATTTTGTTACTTATACATAGCATACAGCTGAGTCTTTTTTTTTTTTTTTAACCCAATCTGCATTTGTCTACCAACTGGTGTGTTTATTCTATTTTCATTTAGTGTAATCATTTATATGATTATATTTAGGTCTATCACTTTATTTTTTAAATTTATTCCATATGTTCTTTGCCTCTCTATTTCTCTTTTCCTGTTACTTTTTGGATTAATCAAGTATCATGTGGTTTTATATTTTATCTCCTCTATTAGCATTTTATCTAGTATCTCTCATGCTATCTTTTAGGTACTGTCTTAAAGAACATAAAATAATATTTATCAAAATATACCTTTAAAATTATTTGAATGCATTATAAACAACAGTGCATTTCCATTTATCCTGTTTCCTCCCTTTGTCTTTTTAAGGTCTTATATTTTACTTCTCCATATGCTACAAAACACACAGCACTTTGTGTCCCAAGCAAGGACACATCCTTCTCCTGTCAGTATGCTCCTAATGTCAGAGGCAAATCGATCTGACTTAGAGTTGTACTCCATCCATGCTTCATTGCAATTTTAGTTTACAATTACTACCAAATATTAATACTAAAAATCAGATAAAACTCTGAATAATTTTTTTTTTTTTACACAAAATCATTAACGTTCTAGATAGTTCCTATCCTGATACATACAACTCAACCTCAGACAACACCTTTAAGATTTTCTAGCCCCAGTTCCCCCAGCCAAAATGAGTAATTCTAGTCTCTATTTCACAGCATTAATTTGATAATTAAATCATATAACAACAAACATTGTTGAACTCAGCTTTTCTTTAAAAAAATTATTTTATTTTGGAGTATAGCCAACCAATAATGTTGTGTTGGTTTCAAGTGGACAGCAAAGGAACTCAGTCATGTATATATAGGTATCCATTCTCCCCTGAACTCCCCTCCCATCCAGCCTGCCACAATAATGTTGAGCACAGTTCTCTGTCCTCCACTGTAGGACTGAACTCAGCTCTTACCAGTACTAAAACTTACATATAATTTACTTGGGTTAACTAATTGAACCTTCACTATTATCTATTGATAACGAATAGAATGCATCTAGTATATTTTCTGTCACAGTTTTAAAGCTCAGAAGTCGTACCGGTGATAATTTTAATACTCCAGTGTAGGATGGTTTATTCAAGTAAGTTAGAAACCACGTTACATTCTTAGCCACCAACATCAACAAACACACAACAAACACCAGCAAACACACATTCCTTTATGTGTAAAAACACACACACACACACACCCTCACACACACCAGAAATCAGCACAACAATTTCAAATGTCTAACAAAATATCTCATTTGATCCTAAGAGCCCCATGAAGTAGGAAGGTTATATTTATAAAACACTTTAAAAAATGAATAAATGGAAGCATATCATAGGTTTGGTAATCTGCTAAAAATCCCATGAGAACTTCATGGGAGATATCAGACATGTAAACAGACACCTTGGCTAAGGCTCTTTTTTCTCTTAATTACACCCAGCAGTTTATTCTCTGAAGCAAATGATTTTCCTTTGTATTTTTCATTCCATTTCTCAAAGCCTCTCTGAAAATATCACTTTACTAGAATGTGTGACAGTGATTGGTGCCACCAAAAATTCATCATCTTCAGAAGATTATTTTATCACTTAATATTAGAATGGAAATTAGGATTTAATATATTGCTGATTTTATATATAACTTCCCACAAACAAAGCAGTAATAAATTATTGTGCCAGCCTAATAAGCAACTGAGGGCTCTAAGTAATCATAAATAGTAAGACTAACTTCACTATTAGCATTTTAATAATAATTTATAAAAACATAATGATGTTCTAATCAATCAAAAGTACACTATCAAAAGAGATTTGTTTGGGTAAAGGACTTACTCTAGCAGAAATGGAAGTTATAGTTTCAAATCCTATAGAAGCATCCCCCAAATGAATTTTGACACAGTCTACTCACTAAGAACAGAGAAAGAAACAGCTGGAATTCAAAACATTTAAAGACATATCTCAACATATATGAACTGCTCATCTTTTGTCAAGCATTTTCATAGTGGCCTATTTAAAAAATTAGTTATCTTGTAAAAAGAAACTTGTGAATTTCTGATAATCACATGCCTTGAATTGAGAGTATGCTATTCATTATGATTTAAAATGCTTCATCTCTGTTGAGTTTTAAAACAACCAAGGAAACAGATGTCAGACATCCAATGTTGCTATTCTCAATCAGAGATCATTTTTAGTTTAACTGTTCCTCCTCTCAGACTGTAATAAATTTGCTTTCACATTCATTTCTGGTCACAAGAATTGCAACCTCTAAAAAATGTGAAGCAAGCTGAGATTTGCAAATGCCCCAGACATTGTTATGCAAGGAAAATCTCTGTCTCGCCTAAAAGAAAGAATGTAGGTGTTAATTAGGAGTGTGTTTAAAGAATTCTCTAAGTTTTAAAAATAATAATTTTTTAAAAAGCAGTTTCTTAGAATGACTCTTCCTAAAATCATTGAATGAATGCAATGCTATGCTTTTGTAGAACAGGTTTAAAGAGGTGGCGTTGACTCAAAGACTATTCTCGTTGCTCTTTACTTCCCTGTTTGATAAATACATTTCCAAATGAAAAGGAAGGGGAAATGTTCATTGATATCTGCCTTAATGTTTATGTAGGTGAAGAACACAGATCCAGTACGTATGAGAAACAATAGGTAACAGAGAAGATGTGGCTGAGTATGCAGTTTAGTTCATTAAACTCATATAGACACAAGGAGATTTTCTCCAGGTTTACCAGAACTATTCTCCATCCCACAGACTGAAGAAATGAGTTCTAGATATGTAAACATTATTTATTTAATTCTTTCAAGTTTCTCATTTCTTTAGTAACTCATGCCTAGCATCTATAACACCTTTCTTGTAATTAAAAAAATATCAAACCAAAGCATAGAGCATGACTTAAGATTATTCTTCTCATCTTCTAGGGAATTTAGCTACTGAGATGACTTAGAAAGATCATATCAGGACAGTCTCGCCTATAACATCTGTGTGAAACAGGGATTCAGTGCAACAGTGTATAATACTCTTCCCATGCATTTTCCTTTTAACCTTGCTTGTATTTATGTGCATTTATATAAATCCACATGCAACGCCAGGGTCTAACAAATAACCATATTGCTGACAGTGACTGTTAGAAATGTATTTCAGAGAGGAAACAGCCTGTTCTTGAATTAAAATATTGTTTAATATTTACCAAGTTGTTCTACACCTTGCTTCTGAATCCTCTTGTCAAAAGCCACATGTGCCTTGCTATTTTCTGCATAAATTTGTAACAATGGAGTAATCTAATTGTTAGTTATTTGGTTATAGCCATCTGTGGCAGGCCAATTAGAGAGCAGCCTGGAATCGGTTGAAGCACTTGTGAGGCACAGTTTATTTATAACTTGATATTTATGGGGAACTCAGTAGTAAAATTCAGTCTCATAAAGGACCAAAGTTGCTGTTTCTGCAGTCTACAGTATATTGCACATAAAGGCCACTTCATCAATCATTCACGAGCTCAAGAGAAAGACCCGAGTTTTTAAAACAACATTTTTCACTTTAGGAAGGCAATAGTGGCAAGTAGTAGACTGAAAAAAAAAAAAAAAGCCCAACTCATTTTCATCCACATTTGGATAGGGGATTTAATATCAAACTGAAGGATCTTTAAAAAAAATTATTGGAGTATAGTTGATTTAACATATTATTCAAACTGAAACATCTCATGAGCAGCTCTACATAACTATCCCAAGTATAAGGGAAAAAAAGTTTTCAAATTGTTTCATCAAAAACTTAATCTAATCTATAGCTAATATCCTATCCCTCAATAAACTAGAAGAACACATCAGACTGAGATCAAGCCAGGAGAGGAGACAGTAACAGAGGAACACCAACACAAACAAGGAACTGTGTGCCTAATAATAGTTACTGCCGTTTTCTCAATCTGCCGGAGGTCGTTTTCGCTCAAGATGGAAGCTCAGCTGTATCTAAATCTGCAGAGACTGGTCAGGCTATAAATACAATTTAAGAGATAAGCACATATTTTTAAGACTATCCCCCCTTAATTTGAGGAGTAAAATTGCCTACAGGTATTGAGATACTTCCACTTACTACCTTGGCAGATATAATAACATCTGTTAAAGTTCAGTATAAATGAGATGCTATAAATTTTAAAAAGCAATTATTTGAACATTTTTAGTTTGATTATTAATATGGCATTTTTGATGAAGCATAGATATGATAAAATTACCATTACATTTTCTTGAACATCAGCTATGTTTCAAGCACTTTGACTGTTAAAGTTTCATACTTAAATTTTACAACAAATTTGTGGGACTGTTAATAGCATCTTCTTTTTAAAACTCACAAAATTGAAGGCTTTATTGGTTAAGAAATTTACTCAAAATCACACAGCTAGTAGTAGGTTTAATAGTAGCTGTCCTGAGTCAGCTCTTCCTAATAAAAAATTAATAATATGTACATTTATAAACATATAGGGGTTATCGTTATGTATATATAAATATAAGAACACAGTAAACAATAAAGATGTAGTATAGAAACATGAGCCTTTTGAAATATTGGCTTTCTCCATTTACACACAAATTAACCAAAAGATTAGACTGCAGAGCTAGATAATAGAGACAATTCCTAAATGTACCATATTTGGGGAGGTGCTTTCTAATCAGAATCACTACAGACGTAAAAATCCCCACTTGCAAAAAAAGCTGATAATTCTATAGCCCCATTCCAAATATAGTGAATCAGAATATCCAGAGAGCAATAATCATTAGAGTTCATCAAGAGATTCTGATGTTCAATTAAGTTGGGGAATCTGTTGATCCAAAGTCTCAAAGGTCTACTAGTATTTCCCTAAACTTTTATGTTCAGTAAGACTATTTTATTAAGCCCCAGACTTTGGTATAATTAGGACTAGGAAAAGAAAGCAATTCTATTTGCAAACTATCTTTTGGCAAGGTCATGTGCAAAGGTTTTAAACATAGGCAATCATGGTTTACTTACACCTTTAAAAGCCAAAACTCAGGGGTTCTGCTATATATATGCATATATAGGCTTTTTAATATTAGACTCCTCAGATGTTTCAGTAATGAATCTCATGGCTGCTATTCAGCCACATGTGATACCTATACAATTATATAAACCTGTGCTTCCATTTCTTTAGCTATAGATGAGTGCTTACACCACGTACATCATTAAGGAAAATTCTTGTAACATCGTCTATAAATTTGAAAAGCCTTTGTAATCATAAGCAGTTATGACTGTTGATTCATAATAGAATATTGAAGTTAAAAATATATACCAACTTCATTTATAGTTCTAAGATATAGCCTCAAGTGCCTCTCCTAGAGTCTTTTTATGAAAGCTATCTCACCATCATTCTTACCTGCTTAAGTACTGTCTGATTTCTCTTTGACTTTGGACAGTAAGTCATTATTTTCAACACTTTTTATATTTAAATATATTTTAAATACTTGATAAAAATGTAATCCCCTACAAAAATAATTAATGCATTAATGCATGTATTATCGGAGAAGGCAATGGCACCCCACTCCAGTACTCTTGCCTGGAAACTCCCATGGATGGAGGAGCCTGGTAGGCTGCAGTCCATGGGGTCGCTGAGTCAGACACGACTGAGCGACTTCACTTTCACGCATTGGAGAAGGAAATGGCAGCCCACTCCAGTGTTCTTGCCTGGAGAATCCCAGGGATGGCAGAGCCCAATGGGCTGCCATCTATGGGGTCGCACAGAGTCGGACACGACTGAAGCGACTTAGCGGCAGCAGCAGCAGCATGTATTATGGACACACATGTACAATATATATGTGAGTGCTTAGTCGTGTCTGACACTTTCTGACCCTCTGGACTGTAGCCCATCAGGCGCCTCTGTCCATGGGATTCTCCAGGCAGGAATACTGAAGTGGGTCGCCATTTCCTCTTCCAGGAGAATCTTCCCAACCCAGGGATTGAGCACACATGTCCCATTTCTCCTGCATGGCAGGTGGATTCTTTTACTGCTTCAGCCATCAGGGAAGCCCTAAGCCCCTATGGTATCAAATTGAAATCATTAATGATTACACTAAATATCATATCTTAATATTAGTATTTATACTGAACATTATTGAACAAGAGAAAATTTGAATTCATAAAACTAGTTGAGTCTCAACAATGCTTGTGTAAATCTTATTATAAAATATCACATAGTTTATAATGAAAAAATGGAGTAGTCTTTCTCAACCAAAGAAAACGTCAGTTATGATTGGAGATTTATGTCAAAATTCAAAGTCTAAGTCTCCACTAAAGTAAATGTGACAGTCTCCTTGTGTTGAAAAGCTGAAGAAAAGGAAAACTGACATATCAATGGGGGAAAACAGATATAAAACACCCAGTATGAATATGATGCAAAGCTAAGCAATTGCTTTTGTTGTGCCTAGCCAGAAAAATCCTAAGAAAATTTTATTTTATTTTTTTTAGGAAATTTTAAATTCCCTCCAAAATGTGATTATGTTTATGACATTCTCATTGTTATGGAATATACAAAACTTTATTAGAAGACAGTCCTCCACATTTTGGCATTTATGTGCACATTGTTGAGGACAGACACTGGTGGTGCCTCAGAATAACTTTTCAGAATGTTTGTATAGTAAACAACCTTGGAAGAAAGAAATACAGTCTCTCCCTCTGCAAAGGGCATATTTACTTAAACAGCTTTTAATATTAGAGATCGTCTCTCCCTTTGGAGTAAGGCATACTTACTGTCCACTGTGAGCACAAAATTTCTGTTCTGTAAAGCAATCCATCAAATGTGCAGATGTCCCCTGAATCTCTTCCTACTCTTTTGTGGAAATTGGGATTCAATAAACCTGATCCAAGAAAAGTGCTGATGTCCTTCCTTATGCTATTGCTGCGGGTAAAAAAATGTCCTGTTTTTCTGACCCAGGAGATTCATGCCTTCTGCCATGAAACTGTGGCACGGCTAACTTGTGAGCCAAGTAGGATGAAATCTTAGAACCGTCTCAATTCTTGACGTACTTTCCAGATAAATGTAGCTTAATGCCTTAGGCACACTTAAATAAATCTGAAACTTATATGTCTGAAGTAATGCTTCTTAAGTTTAAATTCAAACTTTGTTAACTATTACTGTTTTTTTTGAAACTGTCACCTAATCAGTCCAGGACTCAGCTGCTTCATCTGCAAAATAAGGGTTAATGATGTTTTTCCTGTCTCAGGATTGTTGTGATGAGTTGAATCAGTATGTGTAAAGTACTTTGAATAGTGTCTCACATTTAATAGATGTTTAATTAATGCTGATTATTACTATTTTTATAAAATTTGTGGGGATAAGAAAATGAAAAAAAAGTTGTCCATAATTTCACCATCAACTGTACAGGTTGTTATCATTTTGATAAATTTTTGGGGGTTTTGTTTTGACATTTACTTCCATAATTGTTAGCATATCTAGAATGACTCTTTGAAGAAAATCTTTTAAATATATATTACATACATTTAGACATTACTTCGCTGACTAAGGTCTGTCTAGTCAAGGCTATGGTTTTGCCAGTAGTCATGTATGGATGTGAGAGTTGGACTTTGAAGAAGGCTGAGCGCCGAAGAATTGATGCTTTTGAACTGTGGTGTTGGAGAAGACTCTTGAGAGTCCCTTGGACTGCAAGGAGATCCAACCAGTCCATTTTGAAGGAGATCAGCCCTGGGATTTCTTTGGAGGAAATGATGCTAAAGCTGAAACTCCAGTACTTTGGCTACCTCATGAGAAGAGTTGACTCATTGGAAAAGACTTTGATGCTGGGAGGGATTGGGGCAGGAGGAGAAGGGGACGACAGAGGATGAGATGGCTGGATGGCATCACTGACTCGATGGACGTGAATCTGAGTGAACTCCGTGAGTTGATGATGGACAGGGAGGCCTGGTGTGCTGCGATTCATGGGGTCGCAAAGAGTCGGACATGACTGAGCAACTGAACTGAACTGAACATTTAATTTAGGTACTTTTGATTGCAAAGAATAGAGATATACACAGTTTAAGCCTTGGCTCTCTGCCATTTTAAACAGAATAAAGATCATGGACAATAAGATTATCAAAATAGCCCAGAGAAACTAGAAATTTGGAGAAAGAGGCCATGAGTACTTGGTTTATTGAGGAATTTCAACTTTTTGAACTCTAAACACAAAACTGTGACATAAACTGCTCTTAATCTTGGTGTAACAAATTCTCCTTTTCATTCTTGGTGACATTTCATCAGATTCCATATGTTTTGTTTTTGTACACTTTAAATAAATGATGTTGCCCAATAATATAGAATATTCAAAGTCTTCACTATCCATACTTGATAGCAATTCACAAGTGCAGTTATATGGAATTGCATGAAAAGAGGAAGAGTTGAACTTGTTATACTTTCTTTGTGGACAAATTATCCAGGGGTGACAACAGGGAAGGGAAATGAAGAGGCAGGTATAGTATCTAACTGGTTGCCTGTAGAGGCTAGATATGACCCTCTTCTCTAATTTAGTCCAGTATACCCTGTTACTAACAGGCTCTCCATAGGTTGTGGGCATGATATTTTGGGAGTTATTTTAAGCGTTCCTCTTTCTTTTCTTGATGCAAGGAACCCTCTTAGAGAGAAGTATATGAATTTTCTTTCTTTTTCCATTCATAGAAGGCCTCCAATTCTCCTCTTTGTATGATGGTGTTCAGTTCAGTTCAGTCACTCAGTCGTGTCCGACTTTTTGCAATCCCATGAACCGCAGCATGCCAGGCCTCCCTGTCCACCACCAACTGCCAGAGTCTACCTAAATCCATGTTCATGGAGTTGGTGATGCCATCCAATCATCTCAGCCTCTGTCGTCCCCTTCTCCTCCTGCCCTCAATCTTTCCCAGCATCAGGGTCTTTTCCAGTGAGTCAGCTCTTCGCGTGAGGTGGCCAAAGTATTGGAGTTTCAGCTTCAGCATCAGTCCTTCCAATGTCCTTTAGGATGGACTGGTTGGATCTCCTTGCAGTCCAAGGGACTCTCAAGAGTCTTCTCCAACACCACAGTTCAAAAGCATCAATTCTTCGGCGCTCAGCCTTCTTCAAAGTCCAACTCTCACATCCATACACGACCTCTGGAAAAACCATAGCCTTGACTGGACGACCTGTGTCGGCAAAGTAACGTCTCTGCTTTTTAATGTGCTGTCTAGGTTGTTCATAGCTTTCCTTCCAAGGAGTAAGGGTCTTTTAATTTCATGGCTACAGTCACCATCTGCAGTGATTTGGAAGCCCCCAAAAATACAGTCAGATACTGTTTCCACTGTTTCCCCATCTATTTGCCATGAAGTGATGGGACCAGATGCCATCATCTTTGTTTTCTGATTGTTGAGCTTTAAGCCAAATTTTTTCACTCTCTTCTTTCACTTTCATCAAGAGGCTCTTTAGTTCTTCACTTTGTGCCATAAGGGTGGTGTCTGCGTATCTGAGGGTGTGATGGTGAGGTCTTGCGAAATTCTGCATCTTAACCTATGTACTTGAGATGTCCTTATGTAAGGCAAAATCTAATAGCAGTTCATGGACAGCATGGCACCTCCTCAAATAGACAGAGCATTTCTAGGCAAGAAGAAAGATCCTCTCCTAATTACTGTCCTTTGACAAGTTTCCCTCAGTTTTCTTTTTTCCTCAGTCTTCTTAAATAGACTGATATTGGCTCTACAGAGTACTGTGAGTGAAGAATGGTTGGGCAGATTCTTCAAGTATATGAAGTCTCCAGGGCAGCAGTCTGTTAGCATGGAGGTAGTTTATTGCTCTTCAGTGATACCTTTCTTCACTTGCCATCTTTGAATAGTTGAAAGAGTCTAACAATATCCTCATATAATTGCACCTTATCGCAGACTTAACAAAGACTATTTTAAGCATTAGATTATTTCATAAGCAGTATGAATTTGAGGCCTACTTTTGGAAAAGTATAGATTCAAAAGTATTCTATTACAAAAATGATTTCCTAATAAATGATTTCTAAGACTTTTCCTACAATCAATGACCTATTTTTGAGTGCTACTTCTCTACTTGGTTCCATTCCATATGCCCAGGACAAGGCAGGACATGACCAACACTTTTATCTTATTTGCTTATTATGTATTGTTGCTATTTTGTGTTTAATAGCAATAGTGGCACACGAATTAAGCAT
The DNA here is from genome assembly GCA_006410635.1 of Cephalophus harveyi. Taxonomy (NCBI): domain Eukaryota; kingdom Metazoa; phylum Chordata; class Mammalia; order Artiodactyla; family Bovidae; genus Cephalophus; species Cephalophus harveyi. The sequence continues at coordinate 188,106 of SJYT01063551.1, forward strand.
TTGCTATGTCCCCAAAGCTCTGATAAATATTGTAATCTATATCTCATTTAGTTTTCATGCTAATCCTGCTGCTGCTGCTGCTGCTGCTAAGTCGCTTCAGTCGTGTCCGACTCTGTGCGACCCCATAGACGGCAGCCCAACAGGCTCCCCCGTCCCTGGGATTCTCCAGGCAAGAACACTGGAGTGGGTTGCCATTTCCTTCTCCATTGTGTGAAAGCGAAAAGTGAAAGTGAAGTCGCTCAGTCACGACCGACTCCTAGCGACCCCATGGACTGCAGCCTACCAGGCTCCTCCATCCACGGGATTTTCCAGGCAAGAGTACTGGAGTGGCTTGCCATTGCCTTCTCCGATGCTAATCCTAGATAGTATTTTTTCATTATTTCCATTTTTTCATTTTTTCATTATTTCCTTTTAAAGATACAACTGACATTTAACACTGTTTAAGATTAAAATGCATAGCATGATAATTTGATGTATATATATCAAATCATATATGAATAGTCATAAAATGGTTAGTTGACATCCATCACCTCACAGAGATACCATTTTGCTGTTGTTTTATTTTAAATTAACAACTCTATGAAAATTATAAAATGATCTTTAGTAAAATAAATTAGGTAGAACAGTATCACACAGAGTGCTTCAGTTAAGAACAGCACAGTTTAACATAACAGGCAAATTTCAAGAACACAATTCTATTGTTATGAATAATTGAATCACATTTACAAACCAGTTTTAAATTTGTAGATATATATCCCTCATAATTAAAGCTGGGAATGCTCACACACTTATATACTCACACATGACATGACATAAAATGTCAACAAAAAATTTCTAAACACTTTATAGCAAATGTAAATAGAATTAGTAATCCTTTTCCATGAAGTAAAAATGTTCTTATCACAATTTCATTGTCTGTCTGTTCTTCAGTACCTAAGGCAGCATTGACTAATACATCTTGAGGTCAAAACAGTAGAATCGACGCCTTAGAGTTTAGAAATATGGAAGGTGATAGGAAGGTGAGCACAATGAATAATATATATCAGAATATGAATTGGTACATGGAAATTCTGTCTTCTAGTTATTTTCCTGAAAACAAATCTAATTCACAGCAAGGACTACTAATCGTAAAAAGACATAATCCATTTTTTTTTATTTTGTTTAAATGGTATTTCTCCGCAGGTGTTCAGCCACAAAAAGCTATGAACCTTTGGCTCCAATGTTGCGATAGTCTTCTTCAAGCTGTGCTTGCATGGATCAAGCTGCATCAGCCTCACATTAGGGAGTGTATCATTATGGTTTTATTCCCAATTGATGCAAAGTGGCCCTGTTGTAACAGGAAGCCTCACAGGGAGTTTACTGAGTAATTTCTTTTGCTTTCATGTTGTCACTCTGTGAATGTATCAGACAAATTCTTGTCTTTCTTATAGGTGAAGAGATGGGTAAAAGCTCAAATTTCTTTGGTCCTTTAGGAAGATGTAAAATGTAAGGTAAATTCTCATAGTATTATTGACTTGGAAAAGTTATTTGCAAACCTGAATGGAGAAAACCTGATGAATGATTGTCTGTGAAATATGAAATGGTTCCTAGTTATCTGGCAGCCCTGGACAACAAAATGTCTTTGCCCACATTTCTAACCACTATATTATGCAACTGTCGACTACATATCATTAGATATGATTTTGAAGGCCAAAGGAGCAATATTTCATGGATCCAAAAATCAGAAAGTGATTTAAAAGTCAACAACTCCCAACCTGAAAAAAATCTTGACCTCAGTTTCCAAAAGTAAATACAAAGAATACCTTAGACTTATCTCCAATGCATCCATCCATGTGACAGTTATTGACAATAATTGTTTTTTAATATTTGCAAAAATGTTCATGGTAGATTATAAAAGTTTGTTGGTATTAGTGACTTGGGAGAACTAACATTCTTTCTATTAGAGACTGCTAAATTGTTAAAGAAAAATAAGATGCCAAAGAAAGCTTCTTTTAGAAGTCCCAAGAGGGTAGCTACAAGAAGGACAAGGCTGATGTTTAGTTTCTCCTTTTGTGTGATCAAAGCATGAGCTAATTGGCCTGTAAGGACAAAATCTGATCCATTTTAGGACCCCCATAGAGCTGCCTTCTAGAGGAGAGAGAGCAGATTAAAGACAAACAGAGATCACTTGGGAATAGAGAGTGACTGTCTGAAAGCAGCACTTTTACATTTCAAATGATAAAACACCTGATAATCAAACATACAGTTAGCCATGCTTTGAAGTAGAAATGTTAAAGCAAATAAAATTGAATTACAAAAAGTTATAGAAAAAAAAAGTATGAAAGAATTTCATGAATAAAACTTTCAGGAATTAAGTGATTTAAACTAAAGTACAGAAAGGAAACAAGGACAGAAAACTTTTTTTTTTTTTTTTTTTGCTACTACTCCCATTCATTTTCTGTGATGTTCTCTTAGGACCAGGAATTATTTTTGGTGTTAACCTGAGGGCAAGGTTTCAGTCTCTGAAAGTTCTTTTTTCTTATGAAAACTAGGAAGGCTTAGGTTTATTTTAGTCTTTGATATATCTTTACAGCAAAAGATTTTGAAAACACTTCATCTGATCAAGTCTAGGGAACCCAATGCAAACTTTAGCAAGCACCCACAATAGTTGGATGTAATTCAACCAGTTAATTTTATTGGAAATATTTCTGTGCTAAAAAATGATTCTCTGCCCACCTTGATACACACACGTGCATGCACCTCACTTTGTACTCACACATTTTGGAGAGCCTGGTTATAGAGAGTGAAGAAAAGGTTTGCAGTAGAAAGAACTGCCTTCTCTGGGCTTCATATCTGAAGGCTTGGATCTCCTGAGATTCACAGGACATCTTTATTCCTGCTTGAATTTCTGTCTTGGCCTCATTCACATGGGCATTTCCTCACCACACACATCCTAATATCTTAAATTCCTTTCTCTCTTTTTTTTTTTTCAAGCCCTTGCTTATTGTCTCTGATTTCTGCTTTATTCAAAATTTAAACTGTTATCATAAAGATAGGACATCTTGGGTATTAAGAACATGTAGGCTTCACAGTTATACACATATAGATTGAAATCCAAGTCTAAAAAAACTGACCCATGATTATTAAATTATTTAGCTTCACAAATGATCAATTTTGTGTATGTGTGTATATATACATATGTTTGTTATTGCTGTTGTTTACTCACTAAGTTGTTTCTGACTCTTTTTCCAACTCCATGGACTGTAGCTCCCCAGACGCCCCTGTCCATGGGATTTACCAGGCAAGAATACTGAAGTGGATTGCCATTTCTTCTCCAGGGGATCTTCTTGACCCAAGAATCAAATCCACATCGTCTGCATTACAGGCAGATTCTTTACCTCTGAGCATCAGGCAAGCTTATTTAATTATCTTGCATCACAAATTATCAATTTCATATATATATAATTATGTAAATATGAATCTGAATATATGAGTATATACTTGTATAAATACCTACTACTTAGGATTAAATGATTTAAAATAGCAATATATATTAAACTCCCTGTATAGGATCTAAAATATAAGCAACTGTGAATAGTCACTGCTATTAACATATCTAGGTATCTCCCAACTCACTGACCTAATATTTTTCTCAACCCATTTGTAACTGATCGATGGACACTTTAACTCAGACTGAACGCATCATTTCTTGAATTGCCTTCAGTTCCACATTTTTAGGCCTAACCCTTGAAAGCACTTTTTCCTCATTCTTTCGTCCTTCATTCCTTCTTTTTAATCAGTGACCAAGTCACAGTGAATTTTCTGAAACAGTTCTCCACATGTCACAGAGTCTACTAAAAGTGCCTCCTACTTGAACTTCAGATTTTGGGAAATACTTTTAATCTTCAAAAGCACAGCTCAAAGAATATTACTACCTTGGTTGAAAAGTTTTGATGACCACAATATCTACTGATTTTGAAAAGAGTGGAATTTCTTCTATATATTTAAGGTCTTCACAACATCTTTCCTTAAACTTGATACTCTAAGCAGATAGAATTGTTTCCTTCCTTTTAAACATTTGTATCATCACCTCCATTTGTTATCTGATTTATTTGTATTTCCAAATATTTGGTGAATCAAATTTTATTGTAAAAAGCTGAATTCTGAAGACTTCTGGATGCAAAAGTGATTTAGAATATCAATCTATCAATTTTTAAAAGATTATTTTCTTATAGACCATTGTTTTAAGTCAAACAAATTAATTATCTTCCAAAATAATTATCTTAAAAGCTTACCTAGGAAATTGCTATTAAAAAAAAAAAAAAAGCTTAACAATGTATTCACATATATAGCTAAAATTAATAGAATTCACTGACACATTCTTATACAAAAGAAAGAAGAACTGGAAAAGGATGGGGGAAAAAAACTCAATTCTGAAAACATTTAAAGTACACCAAATGTTAAGAAGTAAAAACCCAATTTTGCTCAGGTTTAAGCAGCCTTTGGATGCAATGAGATCTGAATTGAAGTCATGAATAAGATTTTACATCCTCATTTTCCTAAAATGAATGATACAAACCTGTGCCTTTCTCAAATATCTTTAGAGGCCTCAAGGGCTTTCTCATTTAACACAACAATCCATTCCCACAGATTCTCTACTGCCATGGTTGGCACAGCAGTTTCAAGGTTTCATTACATTTCCAAAGGCCCCTGATATCTTACCATACCAATATTACATGATACCATGATTTCCTGATCTGTCTTGCTTTGCCACTTAAATAGCTCTTCAACAAAAAGCATGCCAATGTTTTCCAGTGAATTTAAAGAGGGACTAAGCAGGGGTCATGATGCCTCATTTTCCAAAGCATCTCTCTTTCCCTCTGACATTCAGGTTACAGTATAATCTGCAAGTTCTCACATGCAAAACTTTATTCTAGAAGGTCTCCATTGTTATTGTTTAGTTGCTAAATCATGTCCGACTCTTTGCAACCCTTTTAATTATCTTGCATCACAAATTATCAATTTCATATATATATAATTATGTAAATATGAATCTGAATATATGAGTATATACTTGTATAAATACCTACTACTTAGGATTAAATGATTTAAAATAGCAATATATATTAAACTCCCTGTATAGGATCTAAAATATAAGCAACTGTGAATAGTCACTGCTATTAACATATCTAGGTATCTCCCAACTCACTGACCTAATATTTTTCTCAACCCATTTGTAACTGATCGATGGACACTTTAACTCAGACTGAACGCATCATTTCTTGAATTGCCTTCAGTTCCACATTTTTAGGCCTAACCCTTGAAAGCACTTTTTCCTCATTCTTTCGTCCTTCATTCCTTCTTTTTAATCAGTAACCAAGTCACAGTGAATTTTCTGAAACAGTTCTCCACATGTCACAGAGTCTACTAAAAGTGCCTCCTACTTGAACTTCAGATTTTGGGAAATACTTTTAATCTTCAAAAGCACAGCTCAAAGAATATTACTACCTTGGTTGAAAAGTTTTGATGACCACAATATCTACTGATTTTGAAAAGAGTGGAATTTCTTCTATATATTTAAGGTCTTCACAACATCTTTCCTTAAACTTGATACTCTAAGCAGATAGAATTGTTTCCTTACTTTTAAACATTTGTATCATCACCTCCATTTGTTATCTGATTTATTTGTATTTCCAAATATTTGGTGAATCAAATTTTATTGTAAAAAGCTGAATTCTGAAGACTTCTGGATGCAAAAGTGATTTAGAATATCAATCTATCAATTTTTAAAAGATTATTTTCTTATAGACCATTGTTTTAAGTCAAACAAATTAATTATCTTCCAAAATAATTATCTTAAAAGCTTACCTAGGAAATTGCTATTAAAAAAAAAAAAAAAGCTTAACAATGTATTCACATATATAGCTAAAATTAATAGAATTCACTGACACATTCTTATACAAAAGAAAGAAGAACTGGAAAAGGATGGGGGAAAAAAACTCAATTCTGAAAACATTTAAAGTACACCAAATGTTAAGAAGTAAAAACCCAATTTTGCTCAGGTTTAAGCAGCCTTTGGATGCAATGACATCTGAATTGAAGTCATGAATAAGATTTTACATCCTCATTTTCCTAAAATGAATGATACAAACCTGTGCCTTTCTCAAATATCTTTAGAGGCCTCAAGGGCTTTCTCATTTAACACAACAATCCATTCCCACAGATTCTCTACTGCCATGGTTGGCACAGCAGTTTCAAGGTTTCATTACATTTCCAAAGGCCCCTGATATCTTACCATACCAATATTACATGATACCATGATTTCCTGATCTGTCTTGCTTTGCCACTTAAATAGCTCTTCAACAAAAAGCATGCCAATGTTTTCCAGTGAATTTAAAGAGGGACTAAGCAGGGGTCATGATGCCTCATTTTCCAAAGCATCTCTCTTTCCCTCTGACATTCAGGTTACAGTATAATCTGCAAGTTCTCACATGCAAAACTTTATTCTAGAAGGTCTCCATTGTTATTGTTTAGTTGCTAAATCATGTCCGACTCTTTGCAACCCTATGACCCGTAGCCCACCAGGCTCCTCTGTCCATGAGATTTCCCAGGCAAGAATACTGGAGTGGGTTGCCATTCCCTTCTCCAGGGGATCTTCCCGACCCAGGGATCAAACTGTCTCCTGCATTGACAGGTGGATTCTTTACCTCTGAGCCACCAGGGAAAACCATCCTGCGTGCAAATCAACTTGTGCATGTGAACACCTGTGTGCTGCCAGTCACTCATTTATCAGACAAATACTGAAGTCTACTTTGTACTCAGCTGGGAAAATTCCTGCTACTGATGAAAGCATACAGCATTTTTATCACTTAAAGCTAAGAAAAATGGAAGAATTATGCTAGCAACATATCATCTATGTTGTTTTCATTTTGTTTCTTCTAGCATAGTGAGCACCAATATAGATCATGTGGTATGTGAGAGGTTTATTGAATCAGTCTACCATACCACAAGCAGTGATTTGCAACCTTAGCTGAATTCCAGCTTGAATAAATCTCCAAGTTGGAATTCTGAACTAGAGAAGAGTTTCCAGTAATTGATTACAAATTATATTCACTCAGAAAGACTTATATATGTTTATCTGTGAGACATTTGGATACCATTCAATTAAAATTTGAGTCTCAACTATGGCTATTTACAAGGCAAAGACCTAATTACATGTTAAAGCTATGTAAATCAATTTTAATAAAATTTAATCATTCTGTACTGACATAAAGTTGGCTTGGCAAACAACTATGTCAATACAAGAAATCATGACTTCAGTTTTCTCCCATAAACAACAAGTATAGATTTTAGTTAATCTACCCATTACTTCTATTAAATGTGTCTCCAGTACAGACTTGTATATTGCTGGACAGATTCTGAAAATATACAATCCAATGATAATAATATTGGAGAAAAATTCTTTCTGAGTCTATTGTACTTTTACCTGTCTTACCAGTGTGGCACCAACTGCCCTTTATTCTAGACTATATTTATGAGACTATATATAGACCAAACAGCCTTAGAATAGGGAGACAGTATTTCTCTTCAGTGCAAAGGAAGTGTTTGCTTCCTTCCAAAGCTAGGAGCAGGCATGCTTTTCTATATATATATACGCACATATATCCATATATGTGTACATATATATATGTACACACATATATATGTGCATATATATATATATATATATACACACACACACATGTATGTATGTATGAGACTCAGTTACCCTAAGCTCATAGTTCTCCTGAAATGCCACCCACTGTGTATGTAATCATTCATTTGGGCCCATCTATGTCACTCTAGTAGGATTTAGGTTCAAGGGAAACTATGTATACATACATATTTTCATGATATTTACAGGGCTGTGAGTAACACAGTTCTTTGTCTCTGATCTAAGAGTCACATACATAACTTCTGCCAGGATTCATTAGAATATAACAGGCTTACTTGATAGCTTGCAAGATGAGTAAGAATGTAAGAACCTTCTTAGTTCATGATGTTTTGGGGGATGGGACTGTGATGCTGACAGACAAGGCCTGAAAAAAACCCTCACAGGCTGCATAACAAGATTTGAGGGGAGCCCATGGGAATCAACGGAGAAGGCAATGGCACCCCACTCCAGTACTCTTGCCTGGAAAATCCCATGGATGGAGGAGCCTGGTAGGCTGCAGTCCATGGAGTCATAAAGAGTCGAACATGACTGAGCGACTTCACTTTCACTTTTCACTTTCATGCATTGGAGAAGGAAATGGCACCCCACTCCAGTGTTCTTGCCTGGAGAATCCCAGGGACAGCGGAGCCTGGGGGGCTGCCATCTATGGGGTTGCACCGAGTCGGACACGACTGAAGTGACTTAGCAGCAGCAGCAGCAGCAGCATGGGAACCAATACTGGATGTGGAGATAATTAAACAAGAAGGCCATTAGACCATTATGGTTCTAATGCCATGATGGTTTATCTAAGAAAGCAAAACCAAAGGCTTGTGAAGGCCTCAAGTTTACATAATCGAAATACTAAAAACAACTTAGGCTTCCCCGGTGGCTCAGGGGGAAAGAACTTGCCTGCCAATACAGGAGACATGGGTTCAACCCTGGGTTGGGAAGACCCCTTGGAGAATGAACTGGCAACTCACTCCAATATTCTTGCCTGGGAAATCCGATGTATAGAGGAGTTAGGTGGGCTACAGTCCATGGGGTCACGAGAGAGTCGGACATGACTTATCAATGAAAACAAAAAACAACGAAGAATTACTAGTTACAAACAGACAACTGGGCTTTAAACTATAGCCAATTAAATAATTTCCTTCCTTTGCTTCTGTACTTTCTCTATATAAGTCTTTCTGCTGGTCTCTAGTGTCTACTACTTTCCCTTTTTGTTGGGTCTGGCCAAGGAACTGGGTTCTAAGCAATAGAATACTGGTGAAAAGAATAGATAAAATCTGTAAGCCCATGGAAACTTCTGGTAAATTTTGAAGGCATCAAAATTCAGCTGGCCTGAGGCAAATAATCCAGTAAAGACTCCAAAGCACCTGGGAAGGAATCAGCACATTTTTTTATAGAAAAAGACAGGTAGTCATTATTACAGGCTTTGCAAGATACACCAGGCCTCTACCACATATTATTCCTTTTTATTTTTCACAACCCTCTAAAAAAAGTGAAGAACAATCTTAGTTTCGGTGCTGTACCAAAAAACAAACAAACAAACAAAAATCAAAGTTTGGGTGGTTTTAACCCAAGGTAGATGTCAAGAGGTTTAGGGGGAAGGAACCCATATCAGTGCAGGGAGCAGAGACCTTGAGTATTAGTATACGACATGAGCTGGTGATTCCTTGAGATTATGAAATTATTGCTTTTTTTTTTATAATAGTCTATCTAATACTGTTATGATAATGTTTCTGACAAGTTAAATCTGATGATAAATTTCCTCAGATCATGAATAATTTGTTTAATTGAAGGGGAACATAAATTAAATTTATACTAATTCTAACCTTTAGAAAACACAGCAATATCAGACAAAGAATAGGTAATGATCTTTAGGAAGACAGAAGCACCTAAAAAACACCACACAACCCAGATAAATTGATTTTTTGCCTTTATTTTATTGACAGTTCTCAGATGGTAGATTTGCTCTCAAGTATTTTTTATTAAGCTGTTTTTATGCTAATTACTAACATATTTTAATAAATGTGATTGGATATATTAGCTCTGATGTCGCTTCTTTAGTATTTAGAACATGAGCAATGCATTTTTTAGAAATTTTTTAAAAATCCCATTTTGTTTGAAATGTCGACATCTTTTCTATCCATCTGCTAAAGGTAAGAACCACTTTCAATGAATGACTAACTGCTGCTCTCCTAACCATTAAACCAATGTCCTTCCAAACGTGGAACGCTATACAATATTTTAAAATCATAATATCCTTTGTGACCTAGGATGTGATTTCTTTAAAAGTTAAATGCTTATAAAATGTCAAGATACTCCATTAGCTCTAAATCACATGTACAGTAAAGCAGTATAAATCTATTCAGCACTTCAATACTTTAGACTTCACATTACATATATTTTTATACTCATATTATTCTGGTTAGAAATAAATCAGTTAGACTGATAGGCTGACACTGAAGATAGGCTAAAATATCATGCCCAAGACAAACAAGCTTTCTTGAATGTGGTCAAGGAGGTGAAATGCTTGAATATTGTTCTATCCTGCAAGGTTATGGTAACTTGGAAGATAAATGAAATTATCTTGACTGAAGGCTGAGAGAGAGCAAAGGACAGCTTGCCAGCATGGATCTTCTCATTAGAATGATGTGCAATTGTTTTGAATTCAGCTTTGTATTTTTCATCGTGTCCATACTGTAACTAACAAAATTAACAGTTGGTATTAGTATGCAATTACCTAGCTTTTAACTACACAGTTGCATTTCAATACACAACTTTAGTGTTTTTCTCTTCTTTTTTCTGTGCAATTGGTTGACTTCTGTTAGAATTTGCATCTAGTTGTGTATACAATAGTTTCAAGAAGAACTTTGGCAGCATTAAATAATCAATATTATAATAAAGATTGGAGAGGGAAATGGCAACCCACTCCAGTGTTCTTGCCTGGAGAATCCCATGGACAGAGGAGCCTGGTGGGCTACAGTCCATGCGGTCACAAAGAATCGGACACAACTGAAGTGACTTGACACATGATAAAAATGGATAATATCTATATGCCAAATTTGGCCAAATTTTTTCTAGATCATGAATAGTAGGAAAGATATTTCTTGAAGAACTACACACACATACATTAAATATGCACAGCATATATAAACATTACAATTTTTAATTGTCATGCATTAACAACCTTAGAGGCACGAACATGTATTAACAATATCATTGTGACTGTTAACAAATATATACACTCAAAAAAGGAGATAATATGAGCCCAAATCAAGCTTCTCTTAAAGGCAGGATCACACATAGTGTGTCTTACATACTTTTAGAGTTTAGGAGTGGATTGGAATTTTAGACAAAATAACAGTAAAAGACTGCAATTAGCAAGGCAAAGAACCAATTATAAGTAAGCTTTATTACTTATATATATAATTACTATATATTAAAAGAATGAAGAAATCAACACACAGAGGTTAAGTGTCTTCTCAAGTTCAGAGTTCACTGAAGAGAAGGATGAACTCTGATATAATCATTAAACTGTTTGACAATACCATCTCATGTGTTCAGAAAAGGTGACAATTCTGGGAACAGTATATGGCTTAAATATACTTTATTTCCAATATTTCTTTAGCACATGTATCATAAATTCTAAATGTGTTTTGTGGGTAAAATGAAAACTTTTAGCAAACATTAAAACATATGATTTAAATCTAATTTATCATCCAAGTAGCTGCTTTGCAAAAGTAACTACAGTCTGAGTCATCTGTATTCTGCTTGACTTTTATTAACAAATATGCTATTTGGAAATATAGTGTTCAGGTTATAAACATTCTAAAAAGCCCTGTTGGAATGCTATGTTTAAACGAGCTGAAAGAATATTGATATTGTTATTGTTTAGTTGCTAAGTCTAGTCTGACTCTCTGAGATCCCATAGACTGTAACCTGCTAGGCTCCTCATCCATGGGATTTCCCACGCAAGAACACTGGAGTGGGTTGCTATTTCCTCCTCCAGGGAATCTTCCCTACCCAGGGATCAAACCCGCATGTCTTGAAGATCCTGCATTGGCAGGCAGATTCTTTACTGCTGCATTACCTGAGAGCCCAAATGTGGGCATTACACGAACAAGAAACTAAAGGTAAGTACTTGAAGATAAAGTTGAACCTCCAAACTCTATATTGCAGAGGCTTGGAAAGCAGTGCAGGAGATGATGTCTGCTAAGCTGATGGTCATATGTCAGTAAGGGAAAAGACATGAATTTACACTTTACTCCATTGACTGGGTGGGATGAAGTTTAATACAGAGCTGAGGAGTGATCTCATTTACATGTGCTTAAGGTCTCAAAATGTCCACAAATAGCTATTAAACTTCCTTCTTTCCTTGTCTTATCTTCTTCCTGAAGTAACATGGAATGAAAGGAAACCTTTATGATAGTGTGGGGAGGAAAATGCAGGTAACTTATAGTCACAGAACTGTATGTTCATCTTTTGCTGATATTAAAGTACTGCTTCTAGTTCTATTGAGATGTTAAATAATGCAAAAAATAAATCTCCTGTGGCTAAGTTATCTCTCAAATCTTGTTATTAAATTATTTTGAACTTTGTATGTTTTAACAACACTTTGTAAATAATGACAACAGACTAATATTTGGGTGAATTTATCAAACTAAATCTTGAATTATTTCTCTATATATACCTAATTGAAATTTGAATTCAAACTATCTGAAATAGCATTGTTTTTTATGAAATAAGGTATGGATTTTGTTCTTCACCTCCACCTTTCACATGCTTTATTACTAGTTCTCTTACTTATTTTTCTCTTTTTCTGATTCCACTTTCTTCCTCTGCATAGTAACCATTATGGTCATGACTTAATATATATACAGTGGGTCCCAAGTTTTTTCCTATTGCAAAGGAAATTTCACAAAACAGATAGTGTGATGCCCCAAGAATCCATAACAAGTGAGAGAAAAGAAAATATTTGTTTTGTTATCAAAGGTTGATTTCCTCTAAGCAAAAGAAAGATTAACTCTTCCTATCTAATAAATTTCCTCATCTTCAGCAGCAGCCCATCTATTATACACCTTCTGTGGACCTAGAAATTGAGTTCAAAATAATTCCAAAAATATTCACATGTTATAACAACAAAGAAGAGCTCATAAATATTTCCTGGTATACGAAGGAATTTTTTCTCTGTTTCACTTGAGATTCTGCTACCTTTTTTGCTGATATTAAAGTACTGCTTCTAGTTCTATTGAGATGTTAAATAATGCAAAAAATAAATCTCCTGTGGCTAAGTTATCTCTCAAATCTTGTTATTAAATTATTTTGAACTTTGTATGTTTTAACAACACTTTGTAAATAATGACAACAGACTAATATTTGGGTGAATTTATCAAACTAAATCTTGAATTATTTCTCTATATATACCTAATTGAAATTTGAATTCAAACTATCTGAAATAGCATTGTTTTTTATGAAATAAGGTATGGATTTTGTTCTTCACCTCCACCTTTCACATGCTTTATTACTAGTTCTCTTACTTATTTTTCTCTTTTTCTGATTCCACTTTCTTCCTCTGCATAGTAACCATTATGGTCATGACTTAATATATATACAGTGGGTCCCAAGTTTTTTCCTATTGCAAAGGAAATTTCACAAAACAGATAGTGTGATGCCCCAAGAATCCATAACAAGTGAGAGAAAAGAAAATATTTGTTTTGTTATCAAAGGTTGATTTCCTCTAAGCAAAAGAAAGATTAACTCTTCCTATCTAATAAATTTCTTCATCTTCAGCAGCAGCCCATCTATTATACACCTTCTGTGGACCTAGAAATTGAGTTCAAAATAATTCCAAAAATATTCACATGTTATAACAACAAAGAAGAGCTCATAAATATTTCCTGGTATACGAAGGAATTTTTTCTCTGTTTCACTTGAGATTCTGCTACCTAGTACTGAGAATATATGGTGGGTCAAAAGAAGTTTGATTAGGGAAAACGGCAGGTATTGACCATACTTTCAGAGGTTAACATCCTGAAAAAACAAAGTTTTAAAAATGAAAGATTCAAAAAGACATGAAGAGACCTTAAATGTGTACTACTACATGAAAGAAGCCAAAGGCTACAAACTGTGTGATCCCAACCAAATGACTTTAGAAAAGGCAAAACTAGAGGTTCAGTGAACAGATCATTGGTTGCCAGGGGTTGAGTGGTTAACAGGGGTTGAGGGTCACAGAGGGATGAATAGCTGGAACATAGGGGATTTTTAGAGTGGTGAAAATATTCCATGATTCTGTATTGTGGATACATGTCATTATACATCTGTCTAACTCATAGAACGTATAACACCAAGAGTGAACTGTAATGTAAACTATGGACTTTGGGTGATTATGATGAATCGATGTAGAACGTATAACACCAAGAGTGAACTGTAATGTAAACTATGGACTTTGGGTGATTATGATGAATCGATGCAGGTTCATCAACTATAACAAATGTACCATTTTGGTGGTGATACTGATCATGGGGAAGTCTATGCATGTAGGGGGCAGGGGATTTATGAAAAATCTCTGTACTTAATTCTTAATTTGACTATGAAGCTAAAATTGCTCTTAAAAAAACAAGGTCTTAATAAAATGAAACATCTGAGCTTCTCCGGCGGCTCACTGGTGAAGAATCAGCTTGCCAATGCAGGAGACACAGGTTCTGTTCCTGGCCTGGAAAGATCACACTGCTGTGTAGCAACGAAGCCCCTGCACTACAGCTATTGAACCTATGTTCTAGAGACTGGGAGCCACAACTACCGAAGCCCATATGCTCTAGAACCCATGCTCTGCAATAAGAGAAGCCACTGTAATGAGACGCCCGTGCTGCCACAAAAGAGTAGCCCCCATTTGCCACAACTAGAGAAAATCCTGCACAGCAAAGAAGATCCAACAGAGCCAAAAATAAACAAACAACACTTAAAAAAATGAAAGATCCACTTTTATGCCTCAAAAGTTAGACAAGGTCCTACTACAGGTAAAATATTCATTGTTCAATTTTTAAATAGTGTAGCTGCAAATATGCTTGATAGACAATAACCTTATCTGTTTTTTCTCCACCAAGGCCCAGAAAACAGAGGCTGTAATGGGCTTCCCAGGTGGCTCGGTGGTAAAGAACTTACATGCAATGCAGGAGATGCATATTTGTAGCTATGAGTGAGGGAGTAAGTGAAAATTGTTCAGTCGTGTCCAACTCTTTGAGACCCCATGGACTGTAGCCCTCCAGGCTCCTCTGTCCATGGAATTCTCCAGGCAAGATACTGGAGTGACTTGCTGTTCCCCTCTCCAATTTGTAGCTATACTACTCAAAAATTGAATAATAAATATTTTGCTTCTAGTAGCACGTTGTCTAATTTGTGAGATATAAAAGTAGATCTATCATTCACTATTGTTTAATATAATCCATTAATTTATTTTCAGAATCTATTTAATCAATTATGATGCATAGCATGTGTATAAGACAAAAAAATCTACTTAACCACATTAACATATTTTTGTTATTAATTTAAAAATAAAAACAAATTAGCCTCTAAACTCAAAGGAAGTCTGGCCTAAAATAATTTAAACAATGCTATAGACCAGAGTTCTCTCTTAAATATCTCATCTCTCTTTGCACTTTTCACAAATCAATAATTAAATATTTACCTAAATATTGGAAAGTATATAATTGAAACAAAATAGCAGATATGTTCTGAACTGGACCATTATAGTGTTCTTCAAAAGCACATTTAAATGCCTGAAACACAATGGTTTCCACCAGACTTCTTGAGACAAATAGCACTGTGGGGATGAGAAGCTTGACTATGCATAGAAGAAACTGCCATTTACCTAACACTCTCCAGTCTGTCATTATTGCCCTGTGACAGCATTTTATCTGAGCACTTGACTCCCAGCTCCAAAAGAAGACTACATTTCTCCACTTCCCTTAGTAGGATGGTTATATGAATGTCTTACAACAAATGAATGAAAGTATACAGAAATTTATGCATGAAACCAGTTCCTTCAAACCCATGATAATCTTGAACTATCATGGGCCATTTTGGACCAAATCCATGAGGGCAACATTCCAGATTATTGTTATCCTGAACCAGTGGTGGCTTTCAGAATACCATCAACTATTCCTTCAAATTTCTAATGGAAGAGATGTAAATATGTATCTTAATTCAGGTATTGTTTTCAATATCTATATTGCACTCAACCAAGGAATGTCTTACCAACTTAACAATATATATATATCCTATTCTATCTAAATATTCAAGGGGAAAATATTAAGTATAGTTATGGTCATTCAGTTATGTCCGACTCTTTGTGACCCCATGAACTGTAGCCCACCAGGCTCCTCTGTCCATGGAATTCTCCAGGCAAGAATACTGGAGTGGGTTGCCATTCCCTCCTCCAGGGGATCTTCCCAACCCAGGGATCAGATCCGAGTCTCCTGCATTGGAGGCAGACTCTTTATTGTTTGAGCCACCAGAGAAGCCCTATTAAGTATAGTGTCCCCATAAAATGAAGCATGCGGCCATTACAAATTATATCTTTGAAAATAAGAATACCTTGTTGTAATTTAAACAAAACCACAGGATTTAATTTTCTAACATGATCTCAAATGTAAAAACACACAGAAAACTGTATGTAAGTAAAGCATCCAAAATATCAATTATGTTTTTACATGAGAATGTTTTAAATTAAATATTCCAAATAAATCCAAATAAAAAGGAGCAGGAATTATTTTCACAATTAGAAAAATTAGCCTTTTAAAATTATATTTTACCTTTTCTCTCAGGTATCTCTCATCTTTATTATGTCATTAAGTTTCCTAATATTGCAATGGAATTAAAGTCTACTTCTCGAGTGTCACCAAAGAGAGCTTCTACATGCTATATCCAGACATTTAATTTAGTTTCACAATTGTCAATTAGAAATAGCTACATTAATAGCGCTAAGCTAATAATGTGACTACTGATCATTTCCCTTCTTTCTTCAATTTTCCTCCACTGATTAGAGGTTGATACACCTTCCTGCAATGCTGCTGTAACTCTTGCTCCCACTTCCCTTTGTGTTTATCAAAGGACCAGGCTGCTGATAGATCATTAATATAGATTCTTACATTTTCCAATCAATGTCCTAACCCTTAGTGTTTTCCTCAACTGTAGTTGCTTTTCTCCTACTTGGGTGCTTGGTTCAAATGCTTCTGTCCAACGAAACCTAACCAGATTTCTCTAAACAGATTTTCATACATTCATTTGTGCAATAATATACTTCGACCACCTTCTACATTCAAACATATCAGAGGGCTGCTATTCAATGATAAATAAAAGAGATCTTTCTCATAGTTAAATACAAATGAGGAAGCAATTTTAAATAATCCAGATCTTTGAATACAATAGCTTATTTAGACCAGGAAAACAAGGATGTGGGTGATGGAAATAGGCTTATTTAGACTGAATGGTTGGTGGAGAAGGATTCCTCTTTGAGATGATAAGATTTGGACTGAAAACTAAATAATAAGGGGCTTTGCTAGTGGTTTAGTGGTAAACAATCTGTCTGCAATGCAGGAGACTCGGGGCTCCATGAATGGGTTGGGAAGATCCCCTGGAAGAGGTTATGGCAACCCAGGCCAGTATTCTTGCCTGGACAGAGAAACCTGGTGGGCTACAGTCCACAGGGTCACAAAGAGTCAGACACACCGAAGTGACTGAACATGCACGCACACTAAATAATAAAATAAGTTATTCTGGGTATATGCTTTCTATTATAAACAACTCATTATAGGAACTAGTGAACTGGATTTAAAGATTCTCAAGATCTGTGACCATATCTTTTCATTGTTATATTACAATAATTAGAGCAATATTTGCTCTATATGAGATAATCAATGATGTTTATTGAATACATCATACATAACTAAATAGTTTCTTCTCCTTCTACTGAAAGCTAGACAAAACTCAAAGAAAATTTTTTCTGCTCATACACTCAGCATAAGAATGATGATTTACACAGAAACACATCTGCAGAAATGAGAGTTAAAAATCACTGCTTAGCTAATATGTGCTTTGCCACTATTGGCATCTTATATACAGTAGCTAAATGATCACAGGAGAAGGAAATGGCAACCCACTCCAGTATTCTTGTCTGGAGAATCCTGTGGACAGAGGAGCCTGGTGGGCTGCTGTCCATGGGGTCACACACAGTCGGACACGACTGAAGTGACTTAGCATGCATGCATGCATTGGAGAAGAAAATGGCAACTCACTCCGGTATTCTTGCCTGGAGAATCCCAGGGACAGAGGAGCCTGGTGGGCTGCCGTCTATGGGGTCGCACAGAGTCGGACACGACTGAAGCGACTTAGCAGCAGCAGCAGCAGAGCATCACAACCATGTTCTCAGGCAAGTACCATGGCTCCCATTCTACAAACTTTGAAACACTGGTTCCAGAGATTTATAAAAGCTATCCAAGATCACAAGGCTGTTATGTGGTAATATCAGGATTTTAAACAAGGTTTACTTCAGGCACCAACTCCAATGTACTGTGTGTGCATCAGTCGCTCAGTCATGTCCCACTCTGCAAACCCATGGACTGTAGCCCGCCACACTCCTCTGTCCATGGAATTCTCCAGGCAAGAATACTAGATTGATGAGCCATTCACTTCTCCAGGGGATTTTCCTGACCCTGGGATTGAACCTATGTCTGCCATATTGCAAGCAGTTTCTTTACCGTCTGAGCCACGAGGGTAACCCCCTCCAATGTACTACTGGTTTTAAAAATGTGGCCCCAGAACAATAGCATCAGCAACCTGTGCAAATTTGTTATTAGAGGAAACTCATGGATCTCACTTCAGACCTACTAAATCAGAAACTAGGAGTGGGGTCCACAGTCCGCATTTCCAAGCCCTCCAAATGACTTGAATGTGCACTGCAGTTGAAAAACCATTCACTCTAAGACAACAACAAAAACACTAAATTTCTTACTCAGCTCAGGACTTTCTTCTGTTGTAAACTAATTTTGACATCCAGTGTAAAAGTTTATGTTCATTACAGAAAAAGCATCTGGAATGCACAAAGTGAATTTTCAAGAAAAAACATGTATCTATATGCTTTGGGGCATAAACATGTATTTATATGCTTTGGGGCATAAACATGTATTTATATGCTTTGGGGCATAAACAGGTAGAAAGTACTAAATTATATTCCTTGGCTAGAAGGTAAAGATTTTCCCCTGTCTCCATTCAGAGACTGAATTTATGTGAAACAGTTTTAGAAATTAGTAAGTAGTTTTTACACATCAAGATTATACTGTCTGTGATTAAAAAAAAAAAAAAAAAACAATGAGAAAGATATTTCTTAAGTTCTGAGCAAGAGATAAATGCCAGGAGGCTGAACAGAAATGTGATTAAATAGAATTTAGCAGTCTTAAAAATATGAGGGAAAACACATTTAAAAGTATTGATAATGTTCCCCTCAAAATTTTATATTATTAATCAAATGAAAATTTTAGAGCAATTTATAGTGATTTTTAAAAATGCTGTTTTGTTCAGAATAAATGAACAGATGTTGAATGGTCTTAAGTTTCAGATCACAAAACACCTTCCTTTATATGTACAATTTGTAGGAAATATAAAGCAAATCCATATTAAACAGAATTATCACAGGCTCTTTACCTGACTGAAACCATGTGTCCCTTATCATGTGACCTCAGGCAAGGGACAAAGAAGTCATTCGTCTCAAAATTACTTCATTTTGAGATGACTTCCAGTTTTCTTTTTGCATTAGAAATGAATGAACCAAAATATAAAATCTATGCTTCTGATTTTTAATTTTATCATGATTATAATACTCTCAAAAGTTTTCTTAGTTTTAGGTAAAGGTATAAGCGACAGTAAATACCCTATTCATTTAAACATAGGTATTATTTACATAGAACAAAAATAAATATTAGTGTTTCCCTGGATGTGGGATTGAAGAAGAGACCTCGATGTGGAATGGTTGATGCAGAAATGTGTGGATATCAATAAACATTGATCATGGGCTGAGACTGTCAATGATGGAGTTAAAAACAAGTGACAAAGAATAAGAGCCAAATGGGGAGAAAAACCTCAAGGAAGAAAATGAGATGGGATCAAGGTTAGACTTAGCATCAGTGACGGGAGGTAAGATATAAAAAATAGAAGCTTGTGGCTGAAAGACAAGTTTCCAAGTAAAAGCTGGTAGAGTAGCTACTATAAAAAAATAACTTATTCCTAAAACTGGAAGCAATTTCCCTCATATGATTTTTCATAAATGATAAATATTTTAAAATTTCCCTGTATTTTAATTAATTTCCCAGGAATACATACTATAAAATAAACAACTCCTATGCTTAGAAACAGAAAAAATAGTTACCAAGCTACTTTTATTTTCATTCTTCAAGATAACCTGTTTAAATTTACTTTATGACTGAATTCTTGGCACATTACCACCCATGGGCTCAAAATATTCAAAAACCTGTATCTTATTTATTCCATTTAAAGTGATAGAAAGGTGCAAAATGATAAATCCTATTGAAGGCAACTGTAAACAATATTTGATTCATATATACTGAAACTTGTTATAAGTAACAAATGATTTAGATAGAGCACATTTAACACTGTCTAGCAATGAACATTCATTATGGGAATATCACAGCAGATGAGACTGCGGTAGATAGTAAACCATCAATCAGATGTGACCCCACAACAAATTGTACCTCATCAACCGCTTTAATATGTCATGAAGCTTCCAAATAGACATCACTGAAGCATTTGTTAAGCCCAAACTACTTTTTCACTGACAAAGCTAAAGACATTTGGTATTTTCATTTATATGTAATATCAAAATGAATCGATGTGATCTAGTCAACCAAAACAGAATTTCTATAAGGATGGGCCATTGGAATTCAGACCTTAGTTTATTTACACAAATTACCTTAATGACGGTCTTTTATTTTTGACAAGTTTGCAAGATGAAGAATATATTTAGATGCTGAAATTCCAAAAAAAGTCAACATTATTATCATTTTAGTTACAAAAATATTTGTTTTTTGCTTAAGCACAATGGAAGTGAAAATGTCCTTTCCACTTATATTCCTATTATAAAACCAAGTATTAAAACCTTCCCAAATAATACTGCAAGAAGAGCAAAAATAAAAATAGCATAGTTGAATACTCATATACTCATACAGGCATGATAATTATACCATCAAGAAATGGTTCTTTGTGGTACAAAAAAATGCTTATTGCAAAAAACCAATAATCGAGCTTAGTCTTCTGATGTTAAAGAATCTCACTTATTTCTTCTGTCACATTAATTAGTTATGAACTTTGTTTATCTCTGCAATTAATTGGGATTATTTCTCTTTCTCCTGCAAATATGCATCAGTTCAGTTCAGTTCAGTCGCTCAGTCGTGTCCGACTCTTTGCGACCCCATGAATCGCAGCACGCCAGGCCTCCCTGTTCATCACCATCTCTCGGAGTTCACTCAGACTCACATCCATCGAGTCAGTGATGCCATCCAGCAAATATGCATAGTTCTGTTTTATTTTGTTTTAATCTGTTCTTCCGTAGACTACAAGGTGCTCATTTAGTTTCCACTCCACAGTGGCCCCTCTCAGTTGATGTCCATGTCTTATGTGATCCATAGCTTGAGGATCATCTTTCAAACATGGGTTTTAAAAAACCTACATAGATATAAGAAAATGATACTAGTATTTATTTGAAAGAATTGGACTTTCACATTCTAGCATTCAGAAAATGTCTTGGAGGTATACTGTGTATTTTGCATGATAAATTGGATGCCTGAAAGCTAGATTCTCTTGCTAGTTAGGCTTTTGAAAATATCCCAGTGTAATCACAGGGAAGACTGAGTGACAACCGTCTTAAGGAAATGTACTGCTCCTCCTGAGAAAGTAAATCAAAAGGACTTTGCAGAGGATTCAGAAAAGAGGGCTCTAGAGTCTATTCTTTTTTTTTTTTTTCTCTCCAATTAGAAGTACGTGTTTAACCTGAGGAAAATTGCTTTCAGAATTTCTATTAATTTTTACACAAAAATGTACCACGAAGCCCACTTCTTGCAAGTTCCTGCTAAGTGTGCCAAACCAGAAAGCAGGGCTCCCCACTAACAGTGAGCTGTTCCTCCAGCAGGTCATATAGGCAACTAAGACCAAGAAGGATGCTTTTCCACTACTGATTTCCCTGGCTAAGGAAATGGCATGTTTTCTGTTTTCTATAAAAGATGCTGAGGCTCTAGTCCTGGGTTCCTCTGCTATAGCCCCATCTGGCCCTGTTGTATTCGATGCCCTGTGGGATTTGAGGGCAGGAGAAATGAAGCTATCACACCCATGCTCGTGCTGTTTGCCATGCTATGCTGTGAGTGTACAATTTGTTAACTGGGTTGCTCTGACTCACTGAGTTTTCTTGTCTATTCTAGGGGACTCTTGAATTCTGGCAAACCAATCTTCTGGCAGCATAGACATTTGTTTCAGGGTCTTGTTACTTGTCACCATCCTTTAGGAGTCTGGGGATCTCTCATGACAACTAATGGCATAACTGATAAAAACAGAATGCTATATTATTAGTTTATATTAGAAAACTAACATGCTAATTTAGAGAAGATTCTTCAAAAGAGAATTTTAAAACATATATAATGCTCAATTCTTATCAGTTTTCTGATCACTACAATTAATATTCTGGAAATGATTTAACAGCATAGTCAACAAGATTCTGTTTTCATTTTATATAACCATACAATCTGACTGGTGAATGGGAACATAGAGGTCATTTTTCTTAGCAGGAAGCCATGCATGATTCCCTCAAACATTTAGTGACAATACATATCAATGTTCACAAGATATACACGTGATTTTCAGACCGCTATAGTCATTAAGACATCATATTGATATCTGAACGATCTGAAATCAGAGTTTTCTTAAGGCATCAATTAACTTAGCTAAGCTTTATTTTCCTTTCTTTAATCTTTTTTTTTTTTCTCTCCTTTTGGTGGAAAGGAAAAAAGCATTTAGGGCGACTCTTCCCTTTTTCTTTGAAGTATTAGGCTATCTTTTTCCATCTTTCCACATAACTCTGCAAAAAGTTATACGATTCTCTATTTTCCAGGCTAATCTGCCTCTGTTATCTGTTTCTTTGGTTGTTTTAGCATTCTTTATAAGAAAAGTGTTCCAAATTCTCAATACACAATTCACCATTGTCTGTGTGCAAGCATGCTAAGTTGCTTCAGACTCTTTGCAACCCTATGGAGTATAGCCTGCCAGGCTCCTCTCTCCCCGGGATTCTGCAGGCAAAAATACTGGAGTGGGTTGCCATGCCCTCCTCCAGGGTATGTTCCTGACCCAGGGATAGAACCAGAGTCTCTTATGTTTCCTGCATTGGCAGGCGGGTTCTTTATCACAAGCGCCACCTGGGAAGCCCCTCACCATTGTCTATGTGTTCTTTATGCCACTGTTGCAAAAAGCTTAATATCCAAAATATTTCTTCCCTAAAATCTTCATATTATATAACTATAACCTTAAGCATGAATTTACCTACATTTTCTTAACAATCACATCACATTGCCTGCTTAAATTATGATATTTTTCACATGAAATGATTTTAAGTCATTAAAAACATGAGTAGCTTAAGTCATTCAAAATTAATCTAAAATATTTGCATTTATGTGGCTAGATATTACCATGTTGGGCTCTAATCATCAGTGGGTTAGTTATTTAATAATTGTATGTAGAATCAAAAAATCATTTTTCAATGATGAAGTTTTGTTTCTTGTGTTATTTGAACTGTGACATTACTGACCATCATTATTAAATTTGAAAACTTTTTTCATGTAATTAAATTAAAAAGAAAATTGATTAAAATATATGCATCAAATGTTAAATTGGAAAGAAATTCATAAAATGTAAGCTGCTGCTGCTGTTACTTCAGTCGTATCCGACTCTGTGCAACCCCATAGACGGCTGACCAGTGGGCTCCCCCGTCCCTGGGATTCTCCAGGCAAGAGTACTGGAGTGAGTTGCCATTTCCTTCTCCAATGCATGAAAGTGAAAAGTGAAAGTGAAGTCACTCAATTGTGTCCAACTCTTCACGACCCCAGGGACTGCAGCCCACCAGGCTCCTCCATCCATGGGATTTTCCAGGCAAGAGTACTGGAGTAGGGTGCTGTCGCCTTCTCCGAAATGTAAGCTATGCATAACTAACAAATATTTTTTTATATGTATCTAATTCAAGTATATTGCAACCCCTATACAGTCCATGGAATTCTCCAGGCCAGAATACGGGAGTGGGTAGCATTTCCCTTCTCCAGGGTATCTTTCCAACTCAGGGATTGAACCTAGGTCTCTCGCATTGCAGGCAGATTCTTCACCAGCTGAGCCACAGGGGAAGCCCTACTAATAAATAAATTTAAATTAAAATAATACTATCGTGTCGTGTCAGTCGCTCAGTCGTGTCCGACTCTTTGCGACCCCGTGGACTGTAACCTACTAGGCTTCTCTGTCCATGGGATTCTCCAGGCAAGAATACTGGAGTGGGTTGCCATTTCCTTCTCCAGGGGATCTTCCCGACCCAGGGATCGAACCCGGGTCTCCCGCATTGGAGGCAGACGCTTTAACCTCTGAGCCACCAGGTTAAAATAATACTATGTTTGTATATAAAATCTTAAAAATAAATGATAATGTTATATTTTTTAAAAGTGCATTCCATTAGCCATTCAAATTCAGTTTGGGTCAACATGTAAATTTATACTCCTTTATGAAATGCTTAATGGCATTATGAATCAAGAGTCTTCAAATGATCACGACTTTTGAGATAATAGTCCTACTTCTAGAAACTTGGCCAAGGGAATGATTAGATTTATGCTCAAAGATATTTATAGCAGAATAATAGTATAAATTGGACATAAAGTAAAAGAAAATCAGATAAAAAGTTACACATGTAAGAAAACAATAATTCTGTATGCATATATTCCAAACTCTATGTATCATGTGGGCTTCCCAGGTGGTGTTAGTGGTAAGCATCCGCCTGCCAATGCAGGAGACACGAAACAAGGGTTTGACCCCTGGGTCAGGAAGATCCTCTGGAGGAGGGAATGGCAACCCACTCCAGTAGCCTTGCCCGGAGAATCCCATGGACAGAGGAGCCTGGCGGGCTACACTGCATGGGCTCACAGAGTTGGACACAACTTAGTGACTAAACCACCACCACCAAACAACTCCTATTTGCCAGATTAGGGTTCTCCAGAACATGCAGAATAAAACATTCAGTGTCACCAAAAATTCAGCACTGAAATATTTTTTCATGTTTTCCAACATACTTTGTTCTTGTTACCTAATATTCTTGCAATTATCTTTAAAGACACTAGGTTCATTTTTCAACTAGTTAGACATATTTTCTACAGTTCTCTCAGACTCAGAATAATTGTATCTTGAATAATAACCCTGTTCACTCTCACTTAAATCCACACAGCAGTTATTCAAGCTAATGCTATTCTTTTAGGGTCAAGGAATAATTATGCTTCCTTCCCAACTCCTTTCCAAATGTTTTAATATTGACTTATAGGAAAATTTGATTAATAATATCTTCATACCTCAAGTAGTATTCTTGGAAAAGAAGACAAGAAACATTTTTAACATTACCTACTCTGACCTACAGACTGATTAAAGGCACATCAAGGTATGTAATTCAAACTATAACATAACCTGATACCCAACACTCCCTAACACTGAGAAGGTAGATTTTAAATTACTTTTTAACTTAAACAACGGGACATGTTGGGTAAGAATGGAATAATCAGACTTCTCAACATATTCATGATTTTATTAACTTAATTATTTCTATATCTAGAAACGCCTTATCTAAAAAACAGCAAACTCTTTATAATCTACAATATGCTAAGTGTAAACTTTAAACTAGTTCTTTATTTTTCTCTTTTTGCTTTAGTATCTTAATAGTTGACATGTATAATGAAGACCTTGGCACTCTGTATTACCTTGAAATATGAGAATATATGAGTTTTCAGTGTAATATTAAATATAGTATTGCATTTAAGAGTACTTGAGGTTGTTTCAGAGGCGTTTCTATTAAGACTGATCTGTTTGTAGTATTTCTATTAACATGAAAGCTTAATTTATCAGAAAACCATATTCTTTGATCATAGCAGATAACAGGAAATTTGCATTTGTGAGGTTTTTTTTTTTTTTTCCCCAAGTAGATGGGGGGCGGAAAAAGCATTTGGGGATAAAAAAGTATCACTTGAAATCAAATTTTATTTTATCCATCAAGAAAAACTTCTGTTTTCATGTGCTTTTAAAAAATATCCAGTTTCATCTGGATATTTAGGTATAATTTACAAAATCCAAGTAAATTACCTTGGCTGTTGTTTTTTAGTCGCTAAGTCATGTTGGACTCTTGTGACCCCATGGACTGTGCCCCTGCCAGGCTCCTCTGTCCTTGGGATTCTCCAGGCAAGAATACTGGAGTGAGCTGCCATTTCCTTCTCCAAGGGATCTTCCCTACCCAGGGGCCAAACCCATGTCTCTTGCGTTGCAGGAAGATTCTGTATACTGAGCCACCCTTTTACATACCTTCAACTAATTATCACATAACAAACATGATATTAGGCAACTCAAAAAATTAAAGCAATTGTTAATTGGTTAAAAGATAGGGATTTCTGCCCTATGAACTTTCCAAATATCCATTTACAGAGACATTTAGGAAACATCCTTAGTAGTGGTACATTTTTTTTTGAATAATGAATTTTATCATCTAAGGTACATATAAATGACCCCATTGCCTAAGTTCTGACTGGGAAAGAGCACACAATTTCAGTCCAAGAAGAGCATCACGCCCCCTGTGTCAGTAGCATTGATTTATCATTTGTGGTTTTTGAGGCCAGAGAATTTAACTTGTTCATTTCTTAGTGTTTTACTCTTGACACCTCAAAGTGCTTCCCAAAGCACTCATGTGTTCTCTTTCAGTTTCTTCCTTTAAGCTGGGTTCTGATGGGCGGGAAAAACATATGGCATTGACCCTGACTAGTATGACATGAGGTTCACTCACGTGCCAAACTTATCAGTTGTGATAATGACAGGTAATTTTATTCAATCTACGCTGTAATCCTCAGTAGAACTTCCCCTATTTCTCCATGTTTATGTATTATTCAGACTAATAGTGACCCTGAAGTAGAAAAAGCTTCTTGTCTCTTAAAACTTTTATTGAGAGGAGCTCAAAACACACACAGTTAAGTGCTCTTCTGTGTGCATTTAATATAGACTGAAAAGCTGTTTGGTATTCATTTTAGATTCACTGGCAAAAAGACAGACAAAAAAGTGAGTGCTAGGAGTCAGGAAGATATATATGAAAAATTAAAAGTTTAAAATTAATTTGAACTTGTAATGTGCCACGTGGAAATCTAAAAATCAATTTCCAAATGGAACAGCTTGAAACTTTCTCTTGCCATCTGGTTTTGGACCTGGCTCATTCACTTCCAATTTTGCCCTGGTGAATACTCCAATTTTATATATACTACATGGGAACAATAATCTTCTTGCCACCTAAGTACATCTTGTTGTATTTGCTAAAAAAATGTAGTTGTTTTTGTTCTTTTCCTACACTACCAATATTTCCTGAGTGCCCTCTCAATCACAGACACACTTTATTTTAAATTAGATGTACCATTAGTATTTGATGTATGAGCTTATTGAATAGTGATTGCATTTTATTTGGTAAAATTTTTAAAACATACATCTTTAATGAGCCTAAAATACAGATTGATGAATCCAAATAAAGAGTGGGGTAAAAAGATTTGGCTATTTGAGTTGGAAAGTAAGAGAAAAAATAAGGCCCCATACATAGACTTTGGTTTAAATAAGATCATGAGAGGCAAGCATTGACACAATGCTGGCATGCAAGAAGTACTCAGGAAATGTTAGCAATTAACCTTTAGTGTGAGTGTGTGTGTGTGTGTGTGTGTGTGTGCACAAATTATAATATGCAAAAGGTTTGAATGCATTTAATTTTTTTTTTTTTTTTGAGGGCTTCCCTGATAGCTCGGTTGGTAAAGAATCCGCCTGCAATGCAGGACACCCTGGTTCCATTCCTGGGTCAGGAAGATCCACTGGAGAAGGGATAGGCCACCCACTCCAGTATTTTTGGGCTTTCCATGTGGCTCAGCTGGTAATTTCTTCAAAGAATTTTTTTTGAAGAAAATATTTATTGAAGAGCCACTGTTAGTTACTTGTTCCACACAAAATAACTCCGTGAATATGCTGAGCATTACAGATGAGATCAGACACATTCAAAGGGGTACGACTGTGGACAAGAATACTGAAGATTACAGGATTCAATAACTCCCCTTTGAGTATACAGTTAATAAATGGTAGAGATGTAAACAGAAATTTGATGTCTTTGTTATTCCTTGATGACACTCTCAAATAAATTTAGCAAGTGTGAACTACCACACCACAACATTATGTTAATTAGCTTTAAAGGCATCTGTAAGATATTGAAGCCAAATGATTATAATCAAAACTGTAGGGATTTAAGCTACAGTAGGATATATAGAAATGCATCTTCTCTATTAGTACTTCTCTAATAGTACATCTATTGATGATTTAGTTCTTAATAGTCCAGTCAAATCTGGCTGAAAGTGAATGACAGTTACAAGTAAAACTGACCTCTAGTGATTTCATCACATGTTTTTTAGCCTAATTATTAAATGTTAAATTTTTGCTTCAGAAAAACAGGCTACCACTTCCAAATTACTTAACTCATATACCCATCCACCTACCTAGATTCTTCAAACAGATGAATAAAATCTTACTTTTATATATACATAAGGCATTTAAAATTACAACAGTAAATTTTAAAGATCATCCAATAATTTAATTATGATGCTAAGAACTCTTTAGAACATATATTGAGGCTTCAAATGACATGTTTATATCCCTTTTAAACTTCTTTAAAAATGTATGACAACTGATAAATAGCTGAGAAATATTATAATCACATAATTTAGACTCACAGAGTTTAATCCAGCTCTTATAAAATATGGACTGTCTATACAGAGTATGGAATTCTTGTGGCTCAGATGGTAAAGAATCTGTCTGCAAAGCAGCAGACCTGGGCTCGATCCCTGGGTCATAAAGGTCCCCTGGAGAAGGAAATTGGCAACCGCTCTCGTATTCTTCCCTGGAGAATTCAATGGACATAGGAGTCTGGTGAGTTATAGTCCATGGGATAGCAAAGAGTCAGACATGAATGAACAACTAACCTTTTCACTTTCATACAAATCATAATCATATATACATATATACACTAATTTTTATATATACAAACTAAATTGTTATTGCAGTAATACAAAATATTTAATAGCTTTGTTGCAAAGTGTTTTGCATTGTCAAATAAACCATTCAAGAAGATGCTTTGCACACTACACATTATATAAGGCAAATAAACAGTTTTAAGTAACAGTGACATTATACTTTATTAATTCTTCACAATAAGAAATCAAATCACAACTCAAACTTTAATTCTAGCACACAATTTTGTGTCACTGCTTTTGTTTTTAAGCCATGAAAACATAAATGTTGCAAATGTAATAAGGCAGGAATTCTAGAGGTCTACAATCTAATGGGTACCTGCAAAATTATTCAGGTAATTTGCACCATGTTTTGGTCCCTAAATGCAGCAGTCATCACATGACATATCTTACCAAGACCTGCTACAGCCACTTGTTTCCAGTTCTATAAATTCTAGTTCACTCTCTGCCCAACTCTCAAAGCTATACTTAATGGATTCTGTTGTTACTTCCATTAATTCTCGACATGCTGCTCATGAGAATCAGATTGGTTACTTGATATTTAAAGAATCTGTCTGCAAAGCAGCAGACCTGGGCTCGATCCCTGGGTCATAAAGGTCCCCTGGAGAAGGAAATTGGCAACCGCTCTCGTATTCTTCCCTGGAGAATTCAATGGACATAGGAGTCTGGTGAGTTATAGTCCATGGGATAGCAAAGAGTCAGACATGAATGAACAACTAACCTTTTCACTTTCATACAAATCATAATCATATATACATATATACACTAATTTTTATATATACAAACTAAATTGTTATTGCAGTAATACAAAATATTTAATAGCTTTGTTGCAAAGTGTTTTGCATTGTCAAATAAACCATTCAAGAAGATGCTTTGCACACTACACATTATATAAGGCAAATAAACAGTTTTAAGTAACAGTGACATTATACTTTATTAATTCTTCACAATAAGAAATCAAATCACAACTCAAACTTTAATTCTAGAACACAATTTTGTGTCACTGCTTTTGTTTTTAAGCCATGAAAACATAAATGTTGCAAATGTAATAAGGCAGGAATTCTAGAGGTCTACAATCTAATGGGTACCTGCAAAATTATTCAGGTAATTTGCACCATGTTTTGGTCCCTAAATACAGCAGTCATCACATGACATATCTTACCAAGACCTGCTACAGCCACTTGTTTCCAGTTCTATAAATTCTAGTTCACTCTCTGCCCAACTCTCAAAGCTATACTTAATGGATTCTGTTGTTACTTCCATTAATTCTCGACATGCTGCTCATGAGAATCAGATTGGTTACTTGATATTCCCCAAATGTAGCATACTGTTGGCCTGGGTCAGCGGTCTGGCTACAAAATACACTATTCAATAACGTTAGGCAAATTGTTCATGTCAAATGTAGGGTCAAAAGTATGGTTTTTTCCAAGTAGTTATGTACTGATAGGAGAATTGGACCATAAAGAAGGATGGGCACTGAAGAATTGATGCTTTTGAATTAGGATGCTGGAGAAGACTCTTGACAGTCCACTGGACAACAAGGGGATCAAACCAGTCAATGCTCAAGGAAATCAACTCTGAATATTCCTTGGAAGGACTGAACCTGAAGCTCTAATACTTTTGATGAGAAGAGTTGACTCATTGGAAAAAACCCTGATGCTGGGAAAGATTGAGAGCAGGAGGAGAAGGGAGTGATAGAAGATGAAATGGTTGAATGGCATCATTGACTCAATGGACATGAGTCTGTGCAAACTCTGGGAGATTGTGAAGGACAGGGGAGCCTGGCATTCTATAGTCCATTGGGTCACGAATAGTCAGACATTACTTAGTGACTGAATAACAACAGTGACAAATATGGGTAACAGTATCTTTTGGATAGAGTTGATGCAAGTATTATGTTACAGAAATAGAGAATGCTCTTTTAGAACAGAAAATAAAACAAAAAACCTGCTCAGCTATATATAGCTCTGTATTTCCCTGGTCTCATTATTCTGGCTATTATCATCTGAAAAATCTTTCCCTTTTATATTTATCTATTTATTCAAAGCCTTAAAAAGCTACATACACATAATCTGCAGCTCATTTATTGTGCTGCTTGTTTTTCCAACTGTTTCTTTATGCCTATCTTCTCTGATCATTTAAATTATGTTTCTCTCAAGAGCATTCAATAAACATTTGTTTGATGAATGAATGTATATATTTTAGGTTTCCAGCTACACTTTATAAGCACAGTATAGGCATATAGATGGACATAAAAACATTTTACTAATAGTATGGTACACATTGATCTACCTTCAATGTACATAACATCTTTGGGGACTTTGCATGGAAATGCACAATTAGCAAAACTCTTTATCTGACAGTACATCAAATGTAAATCATCACACTTGGCCATCAACAACCTCAGCCCCAAATGTCTGCAAGTATCTCTCTACTGGTCCATGCAGTCCCTAAACAGGAGTGGGACATTCTGTTAGATAAATAAAAATCCGTACTGGGTAGCCAGAGGCAATTCTCAGGCCCCTATGGATTCTACAAGGCATTTCAGTTACATTCCTGATTGCCCTAAAATAAATTCTTTATTAGCTGCCAACTATTACATTAGAGAACGCCTGATGTGCCCCTGTCTCCAGAACAGAATCTTGGATTTTGCCCAGCTTGATAACTACTTCTTTGATGACAGAGTTTTTGACATTGATCTGAAAGGGATTCTACGAAGCATATGTAGGGTCTATCCTAATAGTCTATGTGGTGAACCCTTCATAAATTGACAGAAGGAATGCATTTTTATACTCATCCTGGCAACATGTCAAGAGCTATACACTGGCATTACTGAATTAACTCATTTAATCTTCATATTTTCCTGAATAATAATACCAGGCAAAAATTTTATCATGTGAGAATATACGCTTATTCATTTAGCATTTTTACAGAGACAGAATTCAAGATGTAGTTATTCAAATAAATGTTATTCATAAATGCATAGTTTTGTTGGTATGTATGTCTGCACACTATTGGATAACATCCCACCTATTTCTACAAAAAATAAAAATAAAAACACAAAACTTCATTACATAATGGAGTCTGAAACATATATGCAAGGCTAAATTTGATGTATAGATTTTTAGAAAAATTAGACTAGATTTCAAACTGAATCTGTTCAGTATAAATCACATCCTGACTCAAAACTAATGTGTTTACATCTTCCCTGGTGGCTCAGAGGTTAAAGCGTCTGCCTCCAATGCAGGAGACCCAGGTTCAATCCCTGGGTCGGGAAGATCCCCTGGAGAAGGAAATGGTAACCCACTAAAAAAAAAACAAAAACAGTATAAATCATCTAGGAGTTAATAAGTAATCTACAGAACAGTTTGAATGCTGGAGCTGAGCTCAATGAGGTTGATGTGATTTTGCGATAATATCAACAAGAAAATAAGTTCAGAATATAATGTGTATATTTGTAATTTTACTTCCTGCTACCCTTAGCCCTCTACCACTCAATAGCACCAAGGCCAACCTTAGTTTAGTTCTGCTGTTTTAACGTTACAGTCACTTACCTTACTTAGACAGCTGAAGGGAAAGAAAATTGCTTCTCCCACCTCCGACTTAGCCAAAAAGTTTAAAAATCATAAAATACAAGCTCCTAGAGGATAGGAATTTGTATGTATGTATATATAGGTTTTTATTGCTTTGGAGAAACCAATTTTTGAATGCCTCTTTAATAAGTAGCTTTCAAAAACTCAATGTGGAATGACTATAGCAATCCCTTTTATGTGGTGAAAATGTCTGTCCTTTGTAAGATACTAGTTCAGGAGTTTGGATCTTTGATTTGACTTTTACATTACAACTCTAGAATTGCGATCTTTCATATAATTTTCTTAAATTCTACTCCCAGACAAAGGTAACACTAAGGACTAATGTGGTTAAATGGCTAAAGGACAAATGAGATGAGGCCATGTTGCTGTTGTGTATTCACTTGGTTGTGTGCAAGTGTCTGCGACCCTGTGGGCTGAAGCCCACCAGGCCCCTCTGTCCATGGGATTTCCCAGGCAGGAGTACTGGAGTGGGTTGCTATTTCTTCCTGCAAGGGATCTTACCAACCCAGTGATCGGACCCCTCTCCCCTGCTTGGCAGCCAGATTCTTTACCGATGAGCCACCAGGGAACCCAGTTGAGGCACGGGCCCTGCTGAGCACTCTGGTCTCTGAAAATGTAACAAACTTCAGATGTAATGTGCTCGTTTTCTTTCCTTTTCAGAAATAATATCTCTTGTTTGGATGACCTTGGTTTCTTAACCAAACAAAAATCTTTAACACATAAAAGATTCCCCAGTCTCAAATGATCAAGGTTACTATTGGATTCACATAATCTTTAATTGGGACTTCCCAGGTGGTACAATGGTAAAGAATTGGCTGGCCATTGCAGGAGTAGTTGAGGCACGGGCCCTGCTGAGCACTCTGGTCTCTGAAAATGTAACAAACTTCAGATGTAATGTGCTCGTTTTCTTTCCTTTTCAGAAATAATATCTCTTGTTTGGATGACCTTGGTTTCTTAACCAAACAAAAATCTTTAACACATAAAAGATTCCCCAGTCTCAAATGATCAAGGTTACTATTGGATTCACATAATCTTTAATTGGGACTTCCCAGGTGGTACAATGGTAAAGAATTGGCTGGCCATTGCAGGAGGTACAAGAGACATGGGTTCCATCTCTGGATTGGGAAGATCCCCTGGAGTAGGAAATGGCAACCTACCATACTATTCTTTCATGCATGCGTGCACACACACACACACACACACACACACACACACACAATCTTTAAATGACTTAAGCAAACAGGCCTTATTATAAACTCTCATCACTTTCTGAATTTCTGTTTTGAAACTGTAATTCTTTATCAAGTAACAAGACCTGTGGATATAACTATATTTCATGTTCTTTTCTCCTTTTTTTAAATACTCACATAACTTTGAGGGGTGAAGGTTTGAATTTGAAAACTAAAAAGACAAAATTGCTCTCAGATGGAGACCTAATGTGAGCCATGGTCCATCCTGAAGCAAAAATTTTAT
Source organism: Cephalophus harveyi (assembly GCA_006410635.1). NCBI lineage: Eukaryota > Metazoa > Chordata > Mammalia > Artiodactyla > Bovidae > Cephalophus > Cephalophus harveyi. The sequence goes on from SJYT01063551.1 coordinate 222,227, forward strand.
GGCTCAGTTGTGTAAACCCTTTGAAAATGTAGCTTATAATGGAAGTGCTGAAATGGATTCATGAACCCCTTAAAATGGATTCATGAACCCCTCCATTAATATATCTAAGGTATTTCATTACTGTCAATGTATCTTACTTTTTAAAATTAAATAACCTCTTCAGAAATACTTATTTCTTTTTTAGGTGCCTGAGCAAAATTTTCTTTGTGGTATGTGGCTAATGAATCATCTCTCTGGAGTGGAGACAGGTAGGAACTGTTGTATACACACTTAGAGATATACACTCATATCCGACTGGGGTGGTGTGAACGGTACATTAATATTTGCAGATTACACTTTTACAGGTATATTCTGACTTTATAAAGGACATTCAGCTCACAAAACTATATTCTTTAAAATGGATCAGCACTCTGCTTCCTGGGCAGTAGTTTTCCCCATTTTGGGTAAAAGCGTGTTTTTCTATTTGCAAGTTAAATGTAAATAACTTCTTTCTAGCTACTTTCTAACATAAAGAACACATCAAACTCTTTCCAATTTCCCCAGCCCCCAATTTATCATCCAATACAAAATGTATTTTACGTAAATATTACATGAAATTTCATAATCACATAGCAACAAAAGTTACATTAATAATAAATAGATAAAATAAAATTTTGAGATTAAAAGTGAAAGAGTGAATTAGAATAAAAGTTAGACCTATATGCCTGTGGATAAGATGTACTCAGGTCATAATTTCTAAGACCAAGAAAAGTCTATTATGCTCAAGCACTAAGTTTTTCTTATCAAACGCTCACATACATTTTGCTGATTTTCTCTCAAATGCTGTTTTTCAAATAGCACTAGAGCACATGAGCAAATTTTTCAACAGATCTTAGTATGGCTGTTAAGCATACTCTTTGATTTCTGTATCTAAAAAATACTCTCATCTTTTTGAAATTATAGGAAAAAACACTCATTTCAGGCTTAGCTTTGGAATTTACTCTTCAGTTGTAGGGAAGATAAGGTATTAAATCTATTTATTGCATGCAGATGGAGATTAAATAATTTAAACAAATGAAAAACAGAAGTAGTTATTATACACAGTACAAAGAACACTCTACATTTTGTATGAATATTCATACTGCTCAGTTTCCAGATTCACTATCTCACATTATAAATTACTTTAGAACAACAACGTTGCTTTCTTTTTTTCCCTACTGCACTACTTCCTACATGAGTCTGCCAGAATTTTCCAAGTTTTAAAATACTATAAATACATTCACATTTTTCTATAACTAAAACTGAAATTTAAATGATATAGTAAATGTAAAGTGATAAAAATGATTCCCCAACATTAGAAAGGTAAGTTATAGCACCAATTCAGAGTTTTGTTTTTTTTTTTTAAGTGTAATTAATACCTAATGTCATTGAATATCTTGTTCCCAGCCTAATTTTTCAAATACTTTGCTCATGTATCAAATAATATTTATTGAACTTCTAGTAAGTGCAAGATTTCATGTTAATAAAAATGAATTAAAGACAAAATTTCTCTTCAAATAACTTGGGAAATGCCAAACATGTAAGACATATATACCCATATAAGACATGTATACCCATAAAAACTGACAGATGTCTAATCTAAATGAAATGTCCTAACATTCAAAATATTAAATATTACTTTCAGCACATGGTTGAGGGGTATTTGAGCTGGAGGTCAGGTGCTACTCTAGAGGTAAAGGGGCATTCCAGAAAAAACATCAAAGGCAAAATTATCCAATTATATTTCTTCAAACCAGGAAGTCTTAAATTACTTTAGTAATTGAGAAAGAGAAAATCATCAGTCTTCAATTTTATTCATGAAAATCTACTTCTTACACAATAACAAGGAATGCAAAATACTGGATTGTGTGAGGTGCTTACTAAAAGTAAATATTTTACTAGCTCATATAACTAGGAAAAACATCAGAAACAATATCATAAAAATAAGCTTATAGGTGTCATGTACCAGCACATAGTTAAATTATTTTAAGTTTTAAGGTAAAAAACAAACAAAAAATCTAACTCTAAATAATTGTCAATATGTTATACTGTTCCATCTGAAAATGTATGTACAATCTAAAGTAGCACCCTCTGAATATCACTGCTTCAATACACCATGGAGTAAAATAACATAATGGCATACAATGCTAATAAAACATTCTAACCCTTCACAGAGAGGGGGGGAAAACTGCCAGAGAGGTTTTCTTTGCTCAGCAAAAATAGACACGGACAACCAGCTGCTGTAATTTATAAAAGGAAGTATGAATGTTCTGTGAAAGAATCTTCTGAATTGTCAAAAGTTTTGATAACTTCATGCTCTGTTGCCATAGTTTAACTCATATCCTAACTGAGATGCCTGAATGATCTCAACAGACTCCTTCAGGAGATTCAAAGGAGTCAAGGTTAAATGAAAGTGCTGGGTGGTAATTAAGCACCACAGGGGGAGGGGTGTAGGCCCCGCCCCTTGCACAATAGGGGGGTGGCCCCGCCCCTTAGCTTGATCGGCAACTGTGCTGATTTACCAGTGTTTCAGCTACCCAGAGGGTTTGTTTAAACTATCCTCTTTTGTGCTTGCTTCACCCAATTTGCAACTTTTAATCTATCCTTCTATTTATACATATTTACATCCAAATGGCAATCTACTCCAGTACTATTGCCTGGAAAATCCCATGGACAGAGGAGCCTGGTAGGCTACAGTCCATGGGGTCACAAAGAGTCGGACACGACTGAGCGACTTCACTTCACTTCACATCCCATTTTCACCTTCGATAGAAATTATAGAAATAAAAGTTTAGCTTAAATTCTAATTTTCAATAGCAAAGTTTTTTTTATAAAAACGATACAATTTAAAGTCTCCTTTATGTTACATATATTGACCATCTGCAATGTAAACTTCACTGTAAAGTTATGCTCATTGAACTGAAGCTGTTTCAGTCTTTTAGCCCTTCTTCCTGGTAGAAGCAATTGAATGCAGAATAATTAGGTCCTTTAACCCTAATGAGTGTGATGCCAGCAGTGTATTTAGGATTTCTGGTTAGTTTATCATGAATGCAAACTTATGATCACTTATGCTATGCTCTGAACTAATCAGATGAGACATCCACTTTCCCTTGAGGTGTTCATATATTGTGATTAAATAGAAAAGCATGCACCTGAGGGAAAACTTGCTGGCCTACTAACCTATATTTGAGATTCATGTTCATTGATGAGATTAAAAATCCCTTGGTAGCCAACAATAATCAGCATTTTTTTTTCCAATCGTTCTAACAAGTCTGCTTACAGATACCTGTTTTGAGCTGCCAAGCCACATGCTGTCTGTTCCACTCCTCACAGGCTACGGCTAGCTATTCACTGATCTATGATGCTCTTTCCCAGTCCTGCCCCCATAACCCCTTCTCTCAGAATGGTGGCCCCTGTTAATACAACAAAAATGGAAATTGTCAGCGTGGGCAGGTTGCCATATGGAGGTTGACAGCTGCTCAATCAGATTAAGACAAATGCACATAGGCAATGTGAGTGGAAAAAAAAAAATCATTTAAAAAAAAAAAAAAAAACTTGTTTTCCTATTATTATTTTTCCTAGGATTTTAAGAAAAAGAATATCAATTTTAAAGATTGCTCTATAAAGCAGATAAGATTGAATCAGTGTTGATATAAAGCAAATTTTACAGGTAAACTAAACTTAAAAATTTTCTGTTTTGAACTTCAATCCTCTTTGCTTCTGGCCATTGTGTTTAACTTAAGAAGCCTCATTCTCCCTTTTCACCTCATCCAATTCATACACATACACTGCTAGGTATGTTACAAAATAATAAAGGCTCCTATTTCTGGAAAAGAAAATAATGCTGAAAAATTGTAAAAAATATGTTTTAAAAGGTTGCATAATATTCCAAGAGAAAAGTAACAGAATTTTAGAAGCCACACAACCATCAATAGCCAAGCTCATGAATAAATTAATATTTACAATATGTACATATGCATATCAAGGTAAAGCTACTTCATAGGAACTCAGACTCTGTGGAAAATATTTATGCAATGCATAGACAGTGACAAAAAAGAGCACTAAAAAAGGAGGTAATTTTAAAGTAAAGAACAGTAGACATGTTTAAAGTTATTGAATAATTTGCCTGACCTTCCTAAAATATACAAGACTCTTTTAACAATAAATCAAATATGTTGGCTATGATTGCCTATTCCTGAACTTGAACTTGACTGAATCATATTATCATTGTACAGCAGAGCTAACAAATTTTAGCTGAGCTAGAGTACATTAGAAAGAGTATATGCTCATATGAAATATTTCAGACCTGATTTACAAATGATATCTAGTGCCTTAAAGCTGTGTGCAATGTATAAATGCCTAGGAAAGCTTGCACTTTGAAATAAACCTTTGTGACTAAGTTAACAATTTTTCTAAAATCTTGCAGCTGTCTAATTTTCTCACTGGGTAGCTAAGCCTCCAAAGTCTATTGCTGAACTTATCATAGGAAATGATACTCTCACAGGGTAGAACTGCCTACTGTCTTCGAAAAATTTATATAGGAAGTACAAGTTAACACTCCTGACATCACCTAGTGTTGATAACAGCATACATCTCTAGATCCCAAGCCACCAAAAAGCTGCCATGCAGGCTAACATAAATAAGAACTTGCAATCTGCAAGGAAAAAAAAAAAAATCCATTGATAACATCAGGACATACAGTAATGTGGTGATAGAATTTACAAGGCCCAAAGGATAACTTGCAGCTCCCTCTCCGTGGGGCTGCAGCTGCACCAACCATCGAAGCTAAGTGCCCGTTGGAACTTTTCCTTCAAAGGTACAGTAGGTAGAATATTCGTAATACTTTTTATGGAACAAAAGGAGAAANATAGAATTTACAAGGCCCAAAGGATAACTTGCAGCTCCCTCTCCGTGGGGCTGCAGCTGCACCAACCATCGAAGCTAAGTGCCCGTTGGAACTTTTCCTTCAAAGGTACAGTAGGTAGAATATTCGTAATACTTTTTATGGAACAAAAGGAGAAACAGAAAGATCAAATTGAAGAGACACGTGTATTTAGAAAATCCTGCTGAGAGGTTGTGATCAATTATTAAAACTTCTTGTTAATGTTCATGCTTCTCTTTAACCTCACATTGGAGTGTTGACAGCCAAGCAAAAGTGGGCAGACCCAGAAACCCTTTCTAGAATAACATTCACAGACTGTCCAGAACATCTCTCCTGGGATATTTCTGCAATATCATTTAGGCTTAGAGCATTCACAGAACAGGTACCCTGATCACTGTGTTTAGTATAAACAAATAGTATTCAGGTTAAGCAGAATCAACTGAACTTCATGGTGGTGGGGTGGCGGGGGGAGAAGCAGGTCCAAAGTCTCAAAAATGCTCTCTCATCTCATAATGATTTTTCAACAGCAGAAGAAAATGGATTACAACACTCCAAAGTATTGAAAGGCTTGTTCTCATACAGCTGAATTTTTTCAATAAAGTTAATACAATTTATCTTTATTAATACATCAACACTGATGGAGTCAGCCAGAAAATTAGTCCTGGTGGCAATGTATTTCATAACATCCCTCGGATCATCTCACAAAATCTGCTAACAATTCAGGGATCTAACACAGAACCTGTTTCTTTTCTAATATAATGCAGCTTCCTAAGGATAACACATATAGCCTTGCACCAGAGCAACATGCATTTGGCTCTATATCTTTCCTGCTGGAAATGATCTTTGTCATGCTTTGCAAGTCCACAAAACCAAAAATTGCACAAAACATATTTATAACAATAACAGAGGAAAAAAAGAAGAAAAACTCTTCTTCCTAGCCATCTATAAAACACATCCTCTTTCTGGAAATAAGTTCCTGTACCTTTAGCTCTCCTCAAGTTCCCACTGACTAGCCTCACTAACTCCATTTAGATCTTTAACGCCAAACTTTCATCACTTACCCCCTTTCCAAGGCTTTCCTTTCCAGGGGGTCCGAGTCAGCTTGCTCAGAGTGGATCCAGAGAAAAAGAGCATCAAAATGAAGAGAAGTTCAAGCCGAGTAATCTTCCCCACTTTCTCGGATGATAACATTTCCACAAGTTAATGTCAGAAAATTTCTCACATCCTCTTCCCTCCCGATTATTAAAATCGCATTAATCATTGAAAAACCCGAGGTAGGTGTTGTTTTGCCATCTTTCTAACAGCTGAAGTAGCAGCTCCCTGATGCAGCCCTGAGCCAAAGCTACATTTCTCACGATCCGGCTCGTTCAGCCCACAGTCAGCACTCACTGCTGCTGCCCCAGGAGCTAGAAAATAATTTCTGATCTCCACTTTGCTTTCCGTGGGAATATATTCCTCTGCGTTCTGAGTGAGCCTGATTGAAAATGATAAAAACAGTGATGTCTGTGTCCAGCAGAAAAGAGAGAAGATGTCAGGATTGTGTGGAAAAGATGAGAAGCAGTTGTACTGACAGCTTTCAGGCTGCTGTGTGATCCTAACAGCCGTGCAACCAACCAAATTGCTCTTTTAAGAGTAATAAGGCTTCCGTGAAAGCCGGTGTCACTGCCACTTGGGTGGGTAGTGCTGGGCTTGAAAATCACCCAGGAACCGCCACAGATAACGACTGCTTCAGTCCCGCTTCAGAATATTAAGGGCTGAGCAAAATAGAGTATGCACAGAGAGTAGATAATCTATTGTGTGGATAATAGAGGAGGATTCGAGCAACGTTGTAGGGAAAGACGCTGAACTTAAAATCCATTTAATTTTTCCTTCCCTTCACCTCCTGACATTAAACGGGGATCGCATCTGCACTAATTATTCATAAAATGGTCTAAAATATTTATTGGAAGAGCATCAATCAGTGTAGGATTTTTATCCTGACAATAAAGCAGGCAGGGCAAGTTCTCAATAGTTTCAGTTCTCTACTGAATTCATGCCAGTTTCTTTGGGCATTTCTGTGTCACCTGCATGAACCCACAGTGAATACTCTTAAGCAAAGTTTTGGAAATAGCAACAGAGACGCTATNTCAATCAGTGTAGGATTTTTATCCTGACAATAAAGCAGGCAGGGCAAGTTCTCAATAGTTTCAGTTCTCTACGGAATTCATGCCAGTTTCTTTGGGCATTTCTGTGTCACCTGCATGAACCCACAGTGAATACTCTTAAGCAAAGTTTTGGAAATAGCAACAGAGACGCTATCTGTACTGTGCTAATCACACTTTCAGGGGAACATATTTTTTAAATTTGTTTGTGTACATCACCACGGAAATATGAAAAGCTAAGTGTCTTGGTCTTTTGTAATATATTTATGAAAACATTATTGCTCACAAGGTGTGGTTATAATTAGCATCTGAGCACATGACCATGCCCTTAGCAATGAGAAGGTGGGTGATTTGAAGGCAAATCAAATAAAAGTAATTTGGTCTCTACTGCCTGAAGTGAATTAGCATGATCGAAACATTCTGGCCAGTATTTGAAATCTGTCTTAGTATTATCTGTCTGGTCACTTATTCCTTTAATCAGTGAGCCACAATGCATGAATTATGCATTTGTTTACTTTAATCAATTGGTATATAATGATATAACTGCCAATTTTATGATGTTATCACTTTCAAACTGGATAATAAATTGCCATTTTCAAATCATGTTATTGGAAGAGGTACTTTTAGAAGAATAATTTTTCTTGATAAGATTAGTTATATTAAATTTGAAAATACAGTTATTAAAATTTGCTTTTATATAAAGCAAGCAGCAGTTGTCAAAGATGTATGGGATACACAAAACAAGCTGTCAGGTTAATCCTTAGTTTAAAAATAATAATCAATTTGTATTCAACTTTTAATTAATTTGAAAACTCCTGAGGGAAGTGAGGAAAGTTCATATCATGCTTATTGTATAAATAGTGAATTTAAAATTTGTGTCTCTGTATACTTTAAAATGGTAACTTTAAATTTAAGTTGGAAATCTATTTTCTTTTTACCAGTCATTCTTCTTTTTTTAACCTGTTCCTCTTCTCTCACAAGCATGTAAACAGATGTTGGTAAAATGAATCGGCCAACTCCCCCACCATCACTTTCTGAGGAGGATTCTAGACACAAACTTAATTACTGTTGACTGGCTCTATTCCTCTTGAAAGAAAGAATGTAAGTTTTCATAATTAGTAAGTTCTTTATTTTTCAGTAACCTAGGCCTTAGGTTAAACAGGAAAATGAGACATGGGTTTGGACACAACAAAAGGATGTTGGTAGAGATACATGGTATTTCAGAAAGGTCTGACAAGAATGAAGTTAATAGGAAAGGTATTCTTTCTTTCCTAAGTGATATAGTTGAATGGGTTGACTTGAGGACAATGTCAAGTTTAGATTTTCAAGAGTTTCTTCCTTTTTGGTGACCCTGTGACAACACCAGCTCTGGTGGAGAAATTAAACTTTGGTTGGAGGAACCAAATCACTATTGTTCATGGAAGGATAGCCACTCACCTGTAGAACTCATCTGACTGATGTGTGAAGTACTACTCAAACTTTCTAGACACTATAAAGAATTAAAGGAAATTTCAAATGAACGGGTATAGCAAAGAGAATGAATAAGGGTGCAGTAGGAAGAAAAAGAGAATTTTAGTGGAGGGGCCTGTTCACATGAGACACATTTCTAAACAGATACATCTGTTAAAATGTCTTACTTTAGTACAAGTACTAAATTAGCTAACTTGTTACAAAAATTAAGTACTTTACATGAATTAACTCATTTAATCCTTACAAAAACCCAATGAATTAGGAATGATAATCTCCACTTAGTACATTAAGAAACTGAGGAAAAGAGAGATGAAGTCACTCATCCAAGGTCAAGCGGGTGTTTGAACTCAAATAGCTCAGCTCTGAGTCTTTGGAAACCATTGTGCTATTCTCTCTGCTAAACTGTACTCTCTGAACTCTTAACCTTTCTGAACTGGCTGGCTCTGAAGTTTTTATATAAAAGAAGAGCAAATAATGACGGTCCACTCAATATGTGAAGAAATAATTATGTGCTTTACATGTCTTAGTTATTTCATCTTCACAACAACCTTGTGAAATGAACCCATTATTCATACTCTACAGATGATTATCTGTTCAATATCACATAATGAGTAAAAGATAGACCCAGAATTGAATATTGGGTGGTTTCAGATGGCTCAGGCGGTAAAGAATCTGTCTTCCAATGCAGGAGTCACAAGAGACGTGGGTTTGATCCCGAGGTTGGGAAGATCCCCTGGAGGAGGAAATGGTGACCCACTCAAACAGTCTTGCCTGGAAAATCCCATGAACAGAGGAGCCTGGCAGGCGAAGGTCCAGGGGGTCACAAAGAGTTGAACGTGACTGGGCACACAGGCATTCTGAGCTTATCATTCAGCTTCGGTTTCCAGAGTCTGGTCCATGGGTCTGGGTAACCATATGGGACTCAAGGCAGGCTGGGAAAGGAGAAAACTGAAGGGACTGTTATGACAACTGTGTCACTGAAGATTCTATTGGTTGTTAGCTTCAGAGAGGTATGCTGCTGCTGCTGCTGCTGCTGCTGAGTCGCTTCAGTCGTGTCCGACTCTGTGCAACCCCAGAGACAGCAGCCCACCAGGCTCCCCCGTCCCTGGGATTCTCCAGGCAAGAACACTGGAGTGGGGTGCCATTTCCTTCTCCAGTTCAGGAAAGTGAAAAGTGAAAGTGAAGTCTCTCAGTCATGTCTGCCTCAGCCACCCCATGGACTGCAGTCTGCCAGGCTCCTCCGTCCATGGAATCTTCCAGGCAAGAATACTGGAGTGGGGTGCCATTGCCTTCTCTGTCAGAGAGGTATAGGACTGGGAAACTTCCACAGAAGGTCCCCTGAGGGAGGCAATAAAAATACACTTCCTCACCACCTGCATATTATCTAAGGAAAATACAAAGAAAGAAAACCCGAGGAAGACTGAAGTCATGGATAGTTACAATGAAAGTGAAAGTGAAGTCGCTCAGTCGTGTCTGACTCTTTGCGACCCCTTGGACTATAGTCCAGCAGGCTCCTCCATCCATGGGATTCAGGCAAGAATACTGGAGTGGGTTGCCATTTCCTTTTCCAGGGAATCTTCTCGACCCAGGGATTGAACCCAGGTCTCCCACATTGCAGGCGGACACTTTAACCTGTGAGCCACCCACCTGCAGTGTAGGAGACCCGGGATCAATCCCTGGGGTGGAAAGATTCCCTGGAGAAGGAAATGGCAACCCATTCCAGTATTCTTGCCTGGAGAATCCCATGGACAGAGGAGCCTGTTGTGTTACAGTTCATGGGTTGCAAAGAGTTGGGCACAACTGAGCAACTAACATTGCTGTCTTAGTTTCAGGTATGCAGAAGAGTGAATCAGTTATACATAGTTATAATAGAACCTAATAAATGTCATAGCGCAGCTAATACTAAATTTTCAGGAAGACTGCCGAGAGAGAGAGTTCTATAAAGGTGGTCAGGACAGTAGTTTCTATTATTCATATGGGATATGCTCCAAGTCTTCCAGTGGATGCCTGAAAGCAAGGATAGTACTATACCCTATATATGCTCTGCTATGTTTTTATCCTATACATTCATGCTTGTGATAAAGTTTAATTTATAAATCAGGCATAGTAAGAGATTAGTAGCAATGACTAATAATAAAATGGAACGATTATAATAATAGGTAGTATAAAAGTTAAGTAAATGTGGTCTCTAGCAATTAAAAATTATTACATTATTTTTGGAATTTTTTCATATAATATTTTTGGACGACTGCTGACCACATGTAACTCAAACCACAGAAAACAAACCCATAGAGAAGGAGTGGGAGGGCTACTGTATTAAAACGAAGTGCAGTGAGATGGAAGAAAGGTTTTTTCAGCTAGGATGTTCCTAGCAGAGAAGATGGGTTTTTGCCTAAGAATCAAGTGGTTAAGCACATATTTTAGAACTAGGTCAAGTCAGGCAAGAGGCAAAGGATAATCCATACTGAGGGAATAGCATAAGTATAGTCACAGAGATGCAAGAAAGCCTGAATCCTTCCAAGAATTGCCATGAAGACAGAATGTCTAGGATATCTGAGCATATGGGTAAGTAGCAGGAGATGAGGTAGCAATAATAGGAAGGGGGTAGATTAAAATTTTAAAATATGCTTATTACCAAAGGTCTTAGGCTTTTCTCTTGGTGATAGGAAGTCAATAGTGAGTTTAAATCAAGGAAATTACATAATCCAAAATGAGTTAACAAAAACAACTCTTTGAAGGAGGGTGCAGAATGAAATTGGAAGCAGAAAAATCATTGCAAGCAAGATATAGTTGCAAGCTTAACTAAAACCATGGGAATAAATAGGAAGAAATTAATTTGAAATAAATTATAAGATTTAGTATCATAATTCATTAATTCAACAGACATTTAATAACCGAATATTTTGAGCCAGGCGAAATGCTAGGTATTTTAAGATGAAGAGGACAAGGGTAAATAAGATTCTATAATCAAGATGCTTATATCCTTAAGAAAATGGGGGCTAAGTAGTCACAGGGAGGAATGGAGCATTGTTGCAGTGTCTGAACGCTCTTCTTTAAAAATAGATTATTTATCAAAGAATAAAAACACTTTATAAAATAGATTCTCATCTGACCTACTAATATTTGCTCCAATTTTGATAGAGTTAAGCAAGACTTAGGTATCTTAGTAATTATATTCATTTTTATTCTAATAAAAGTATTAATTCTATTCTAACAAAATTCCCTAAGATTATGCTCAATAAATACCATCTTATTTATTTTCTTAACAAGGATATAATCTCACTAATCTCTGATGCTACATAATGGTGTAATGTCAGATGTTCTATTTTGCTTCTAATGATTGCAAATGGACAAGATAAACCTCTCCTGCTGAGTTTACAACCAAAAAGTGTTCCTAATTCTTCAAAAGAATAGTTGATCTTTGTGTCAACATATTTTCTTAATTTCACAGATTATGCTCACTCCGTGAGAAGTGATTGCAGACCAAGAAGATCGCATTCCTGAAAATTATCTTGAGTTTGGTAATTACATAACTAGGTGGTGTTTTTTTTTTTTTTTTTTTTTGGTTCTTAAAGCAAGGTAGTGAAACCTTTTTCCCCAGGGGACATTAGGCAATGTATGGAGACATGCCTTGGTTCTCACAATGAGTGTGTGAGAGGCTGTTACCATCTTATATGGTGGCTGGAGGGCAGGATGCTGCCCGCACCCTATAATTCAGAAGACAGTCCTTGCAACAAAGAGAGATCTGACTCAAAATGTCAATGGTGCCAAAACTGAGAACTTCTGAGGTACCTTCAGCTTGTTGGACCACAGGATGAAAATTCTTCTAGCCGCTGCTTCTCTTAAGTATAACAGAACAAATGCTCTTATTGACTGAAGTTCACAAGATAACCGCAGAACACTTCCAGGTGTTTTCCTACAGCACCAAGGTAAACTGCTCTATTTATATTTGTATGCTTCAAAAAAGCATCCCGCTTCTCTTGGTATAATTCACTTACAAGAAACCACTCATCTCCCTGAATATATAATATCAAGCCAAAGAATTGGTGGGTTTACTTCACTGGAGTGCTGAAAGGGACCCTGTGATGTGTGTGTATATCAGTAAAAATTCTGATTCTATTTCTCAAAACATCAGAGAAAATCATCAGAGCAGACTTAGCTCTCTGGGTTTCCAATGACTTTCCCTCTTACTAATCTGACAATGATTATTCTCGGCTAACTACAGGTTGTACTATCATCATTATATTTTATATACTCTATTAATAAGCCATTGGAAAAGTTTAGCTGGGATTTAATCAAGAAGAGGCTTGTAAATCAACCATAGTATTAGCTTGGTAACTCTTGAAAGACCACAGATAAGTTCATTAATACATTCATACACACATATACATATGTAAAGAGTTGTCATTAATTACTTCATTATTACTCTCTAGCTCTTCAGCATTCTATTTTGACTACACAAGCCAAAATACAGATCTGGATGGATCAGGGCTGCATTAAAAACACAGTTTAATCCTTTGTCCTTATGTTTTATTTAAACAGAAATGATGAAGTATTTGGTATACCCCTTCTATCTCAGTTTACTAGAAACACAAATTATTCCATGGGCTAAATAATAGAAACATCCTTTGAATTTTGTACTAATTACTGTGACATATATTAATTTTATTTCCAAGATCAAACAGGTTCAGTTACGTATGTAACAGTTCAAATATATACATATAAGATCTACAGTTAAGATGTGTGCATGTGTGCTCTCAGTTGAGTCCGACTTTTTGCAACCCCATGGACTGTAGCCTGCCAGGCCCCTCTGTCCATGGAATTTTCCAGGCAAGAATACAGGAAAGGGTTGCCATTTCCTACTCCAAAGGATCTTCCCCACCTAGGGATCAAACCCACGTCTGCTGCATCTCCTTCATCGGCAGGTGGATTCTTTACCACTGAGTCACCTGGGAAGTTCCATACTTATGGTATAGTTGAGAAATCAACTCTAGTTAAGTGAAATATGCACTTAACTAAAAGAAAAAAAAAATTGTTTTCACAGTTCTTGAGAAGTATTTCCAAAGAATTTCATTCATTCCTTTTGTGTCTGCCAGCAGTTTCTGCAGAGTGAACATCTCTGAATCCCTCTGATTTAAGACCGAGTGGTACCCAAGGATCACGGGCTTCAGGCATAAGTTATGCTATTAGCTTGCAATTAGAGACAATGACAAAGTAGCACTGAATCTGTAAAGAGATCAGAGCTCACTGACCTTTCAAATGAACTCCTAATACTGCATTTCGTTTTTATTCTCTTTCATTTAAAAACTCAAGTGGAGCCTAATATGTCTTTATTTCAGGTTTCACTACATAATATGCTTTTAAAAATTTCAGCTGAGAAAGGCAGCTTGATATTTTGTTCTACATAAGCTTGTTTTGTAGAGGGATTTTATTTTTGCATTTTTAATAGCTCCCAGTAGTTGAGTATATGCCAAGACTTGTCAGGGTCCCAAAGGGGGAGAATCTCAGTCGGCACTTAGATTTAGGCTAATTTGAAGCTCTGAAGAGAAATTCTAAGTGTTGGTGGGTCCATGAATCATCTGGGATATTATGTAGCCAAAGCTAGCTATAAACAACACTGTAAAGTGGTTTTCATTCTGAGTAGACATGTGACCAGCCAAAATTTGGGGGCTCCATTCTTTTGAGAAACAAATGAGTTTATTAGGCTACAACGCTGCAGTTTTGATTCAGTAAGCTATGTGTGGAAGCTGGGCACATGTGTTTTGAAAAAAATCTCCTCCATGTGTCTCTGATATGCTATTCCAGTGTTCAACAATTATCTTGAAACAAAAAGCTTATCTGTGTTTGCTATCCAGACCATTATGTTTATATACATATTGATAAAAGGAAATTAGAGTCAATTTTAAATGTTTTGAATAAAATTTAGTATATTTTGGGAGTTCAGAGAAAAATTAATTTTCAGGCTATGTTAAGTCATATTGAACCTAAATTGGAAATGATTAGAGACTTCTCTGTAAAGAAGGTGGAATATGGGTCCCGGAGAATTATCTCAGTGATTTTCTAGAGAATAAGCCTTGGAATCTGGTCAAATATGCCTGAACCTATAAAATATACTTTTTCTTCATCTGAAGTATTTTCTTGGGCTTATGTAAAGTTCATTTAAAGGACAGTGCCAGATAGGTTGCCACGGTCTATTGACTATGCTACATCAACTACATAAAACATTTCATATCTACAGGAGATATCAACAGGATGTTTTTAAAAGAAATATTATTGCTTTTTAGTATTGTACAATAAATTTACTCTAACATGTGATATCTTTCCCTCAAAAATATAGAATCAAAATAGTCTTTTGAGATGAACAGCTAGAAAGTCACTAAATTACAATGTTGCAGAGTCCCATGAGGATGTCGGCAGAGTATGTATTCATATATTATATATATGGTTGAATCTGCTCGGGCTCTCCCCAGAGGGTTCTTGAGTCCCCAGGAATACTGAGTATTGGTTCAGTTTTTAGTTATAACGTAGATCTCCCAAGAATATGTGTCTATACTATGAACATTGAAGACACTAAATACAATAAACTGCAATTCTCATATCATTTGCAAGTTGAAAAAGAGTATACATTTTAAACAAATTGAAAGTAATATTCAAGAAATGTAAAACTGAATATTTTCATAATATTTTCTACCTGCTATGATAAATTTTTATTAGCAATTCAGAATTGCTGAAGGATTGACTGTAGGCTTTTCATACAGCTATATATCAGTAAATAATTAAATTTCAAATGCCACAGACAAAAAAACAACAGTAGTATAAAAGATAGTTTATTTTTCTCTCATGAAAAAGTCTGGATACAGGCAATTGAGTTTTGATCAGTAAAGTTCTGAGACATTCAGGCTCTTTGTATCTTTTTTATCTAAATTTATTGAAGTAGAGTTGAGAATTAAAATTGTATATTTTTAAGGTGCACAATTTGATGATTCTATATATGTATACATTGTAAAATATTCACCATGAGCAAGGTAATTAACACATCCAACACCTCACAGTTACTTTCTGTGTTTAAATGGAGATGATATCCCTCAACAGGGATATCATCTCCATTTTCAGAAAAAGTCCAGATTCAATAAGCTTTCTCCATCTGTAGATAACAAGTCAGCCAGAAGGAGGACTAGGTTAAGGGGGTAAAATAAACAGAGGTGGAAAAAACTATCTCAGAGAAAGATTAAGGAAAATCGCTACATGCCACTTTTGCTTACCAGGAACTGGCCATGTTTTTTGATGAAACTAGCTATATCAGTTCAGTTCAGTTCAGTCACTCAGTCGTGTCCGACTCTTTGCGACCCCATGAATCGCAGCACGCCAGGCCTCCCTGTCCATCAACAACTCCTGGAGTTCACTCAGACTCACGTCCATCAAGTCCGTGATGCCATCCAGCCATCTCATCCTCTGTTGTCCCCTTCTCCTCCTGACCCCAATCCTTCCCAGCATCAGAGTCTTTTCCAATGAGTCAACTCTTCGCATGAGGTGGCCAAAGTACTGGAGTTTCAGCTTTAGCATCATTCCTTCCAAAGAAATCCCAGGGCTGATCTCCTTCAGAATGGACTGGTTGGATCTCCTTGCAGTCCAAGGGACTCTCAAGAGTCTTCTCCAACACACAGTTCAAAAGCATCAATTCGTATTCAAATGCTTTAGATGCTCTTAATTTCCAATCATTCATCCTAATACTCCCCTTCAACATAATGACAAAAAGTATTTTCTTTCTTATGAAGAAATTTTTTTTGAATATTAGGAAATGTTTGTTTGTGCCCCTCGAGTCTCATCCCCACAATCACCTAATCAAATAATGTGCTTTTCACAGAGACAAATTTCAGATTCATTATCATCAAATTAATCTCTTTCCTTTGGATTTCTTGATACTATTAAATCAATCTTAACGTCTGATTCAACAATATTCATCCTAAAGCACAAGGCATTCTTCATTTCTTCTTTCTCCCTAATTCCAGTTGAAATAGACATAGCAAAAATGGCCTGTCAGCTGTTCACAGTACGCTCCACCTTTCAGTCCCCACCCACCGAGTTCCCTTTGCTTAGACGGAGAGTGTGTCATATGACAAAAACTGTGGCTCACAATTACTTTTACAGTTCATTTGTCCTGTGTCCTCTAGCATTAAGCCTAATGATTTTGACAAGAAAAGCATCACCTGGCTCCATTTCCTATTCTGTTCGATGTCAATTTAACATGGCCATGGGGACTGTTCATTAGCCTCTGAAATTTCCAGGAAGAGGCATTTTTTTTTCTCTTGCTTTCACTTTAAATCATTTAAACTATTTTAAAACAACTTGAAAATAACATTTTAAATAATTATGCCTAATAATATAATTTATATACACACATTGATGTATTAATACACAGATATATGCATATGTGCATATATAAGCACTAATTCCTAAGTGGGAGAATTTGTTAATTAATCACCCTTAAAAGTAAAATAGCTTGCCATTAGTCAAGCCTCAGGTTAATTAATTCACCAGATGATGAGTGATATAAGTCCTAGTGCTTTCTTCCTAACTACTTACTATTCCATCCAGAAGACATGCTCAATATATCACTCATTGAGCAGCCTAGCTTCTGCTTCTGTAGATGCTGAATTTTAGCACTAGGTCTGATACCAGTTTCTTGGAATAAAAGATATGGAATGCAATTTTTCTTTGGCATAGACCTATTTAAAATTGGTGAGAAGAGTAGGACCATTTAGTATTGAATAAATGAACAATTTAGGGAGCAGCTACCGCCTCCCATCAAGGTTGAAGTAGATTTCTTCTAAATAATAGCAACCAGTCTAGTCAGTGAAGTCTGTATGCCTGCAACCATGACATTCTTAACAGCTCCACCTAATGAAGTAAGTCACTGAAATGTTTCTTTTAGGTAATTTTTAGGTAAATTGAATGCCTGACCTTGTGTCAATTGCTCCATTTTTGCCCTTGGCTAACTGTCACTTAGTGACTGGCTCCCAACTGCTTAAGGAACACATAGGGAAGAGAGAAATCAAAACTTTAGACACCAACTTTCAAGTCTATCTGACACCTTGTTCTCAAACTCCAGGCTGATATACCTAACTGCTTATTCAACATTCTACACTGGGAAATGATAGTAGTGAGAATTTTAGGATGATTCCCATGACTTTCACCTTTTCATTCTCTCCTACTTCAATGTTACTTCTCTGATTATGTTCTCATATTGCAAAAAGAAAAATTATATGAGTGGAACTAAACAAATCACAATAGATCTTTAAAAGCAGAGAGCTTTCTCTAGCTGGCAACAGAAGAAGAATGCGGATGGTGAAGTCAGACAGATGTGAGTCAGGAGAAGAATTTGATGGAGCATTATGGTGATGAAGATGGAAGGACCATGAACAATGACTGGACAGTGACCCCTCTCAGTTCTACAACCACAAGGAACTGAGTTTTGATAACATCCTGAATTAACCTAGAAATGGATTATTTCCCATAATCAACAAATAAGAGCCCAGTTTGTATAGATCCTTGATTTTTCCATTGTGAAACCTTTAGCAAAGGACCCATCTGGACTTCGGACCTAGAGAAATATGAGTTAATAATTGAGTGCCATTTTAAGAGGCTAAGATAGTGGTAATTTGTCATGCATCCTTAGACAAGTAACACAGAAATCTAATAAATATCTCAGACTCAACCTGTTGAATAAACAACTTCTTGCATTTCCTCTCAGTCACATTTCTGTAGGTTTTTGCTTTATTTAACGGCAGCTTCATCATTGCAGCTGTTCAGGCAAGAAAATTTGGACATTATTCTCAAATCCTCTCTTACTCTCTAAACCATTATGAAATCAATCTCAGATCTCTTGAATCAATGTCTATAAAATGTCCAGAATCTAATCTATAAAATATCTAGAATATTCACGACTCCACTCTTATCTGAGCCACTGACTTCTTCCATCTTCCATTACAAGAGCCAAATAACAAGTCTTTGCACCTCAACCCTAGACCATCTTCTTCCTACATATATTGTCAATACAGTTGATAGACAAATCTTTTAAAAACTTCAGTCATATTACATCTTTCTCTGCATCATCTACCCATTTAACTTAGTGTAAAAGCCAAAGCTCAGGCAATGACCTGGAACATTTTTCATGATCTGTCTTTTACCCGTCCAGTTTGACTTCATCTTTTCCTATTCTTCTCACTCATTCTGCACCAGTTTCCTGGTCTCCTTAAAAGTAAAAGAATCATGTCAAAGAAAACATGTTTGCTTTAGAGTGTTTGTTCTAATGGTCCTTTTATTTCTAACTTCAGCTTCATCAAATCCATCATATGCTTCAGGGTTTTGCTCAGATTCATCCTCTCAATGGCATGCATGCCTACTACCCTAGATGCATGATGTCTGTCCTCACTCCTAGCACTCTAGATCTTCCATATTTTTAAAAAAAATTTCCTATAACATTTCAACTTAACTTTCAACATGCTGTTTACTTTACTTCTTTACTGTGTTTTGTATTTATTTCCCATTTCCCCTTAAATAGAATATGAACTCCTTGAAAACAGGAGTTTTTGTTATTAATAGTTTTAATTTGCTCAGATTCATCCTCTCAATGGCATGCATGCCTACTACCCTAGATGCATGATGTCTGTCCTCACTCCTAGCACTCTAGATCTTCCATATTTTTTTAAAAAAATTTCCTATAACATTTCAACTTAACTTTCAACATGCTGTTTACTTTACTTCTTTACTGTGTTTTGTATTTATTTCCCATTTCCCCTTAAATAGAATATAAACTCCTTGAAAACAGGAGTTTTTGTTATTAATAGTTTTATTAACTGATGTATGTATCTAAAGCACTTGGATATTTACTAAGCTTACAAAAGAAACTTAGTAAATTTTTTTTTTTTAATATTTGTTAACAAATGAATGAAATGCAAGCACTTTGGGACACCTACAAAAGGAGAACACCACTTATAGACCTGAAGCTCTGGATCACTTCTGACAAGGCATGTTCAAAGGGACGCTGAATTATGATTGTGAAGCTAGAGTTGCCTTGAACACATTAATCTAGCCATAAACCTAATTTCAACAAATAACAAAGTTTGATATTGCATCTCCATTTTGCATGTTGGTGATAGAAAAATACATGCATTCCTGGCTTTACTACTCATTAACAGCGAGACTGATAAATTTTTTTAATCATTCTGTGTCTAATCTTTATTTTTAAAAATAAAGATAACAAATATGTCCTAGAGGGCTGTTTTGAAGTTAAAAGAGATAACAGATTAAAAACGAGCATGTTGGTGATAGAAAAATACATGCAGTCCTGGCTTTACTACTCATTAACAGCGAGACTGATAAAATTTTTTAATCATTCTGTGTCTAATCTTTATTTTTAAAAATAAAGATAACAAATATGTCCTAGGGGGCTGTTTTGAAGTTAAAAGAGATAACAGATTAAAAATATGGGGCAGGAGTATGTACTCTAAGAATATTAGATTTCTCCCAGTCTGTGTATTCTTTGACTTCAAATTGTTGAATGATTGCCAAGAGGCTGAATCTATCTAAATGATACCATCTGATTCCATGTCCTCTATTTTAGGGCATTTTTCAAATACTCTCCCTCATGCTGATTCCAGGATGAGACTCAATAAGGTTCCTAGAGATGTAATTTAGAGACCTTGACCCTACCTCCAGAGTTGTAGTCTGGAACCTCAAGTTTCCTGGGTCTCTCCTTGAACCAAATTTTCACTACATAATCCACTCTCATCTCCACTAACTTCTCTCCCTCCCAGTTTCTCTCTCTCCTTTACTTTCTCCCCCACCCTTGTACAATCCCATCTAACTCATCTTTGTGTCTCCTGCAAAGCACCTGGACTAGATCTTTGCACTGAGGACACTCACTTAGGAAGTGACCCACACTTCTAGTTCCACCATGATGGCATATTGTGGAGAATCCTGTAGTATCTCATGAACTTTATTCCTTTGTTTCAGGCCTGGAACAGGGAGGATTTTTTTCCGGGAACTCTAGCTGCAGTCTCTGATGGCCTCCACCTGGGATCAGGCATATCTTAAAGTACATCTGCTCCGTGGAATAAATTCGGACAATCTATGTGACTATCTCTGCCCCTTGTTTATGCATATATGCTCTTCTTTTATGGCTGTTATCCTTTAAAAATTATATATATATATATATATATATATATTATAGCATTCAGACAGGAATTAGAGCAATAGCTTGAAACACAGTTTCCCTTCTAAACACATTCCTTCATTTGCTTGTTTTTAACACATAGGGAAGAGAGAAATCAAAACTTTAGACACCAACTTTCAAGTCTATCTGACACCTTGTTCTCAAACTCCAGGCTGATATACCTAACTGCTTATTCAACATTCTACACTGGGAAATGATAGTAGTGAGAATTTTAGGATGATTCCCATGACTTTCACCTTTTCATTCTCTCCTACTTCAATGTTACTTCTCTGATTATGTTCTCATATTGCAAAAAGAAAAATTATATGAGTGGAACTAAACAAATCACAATAGATCTTTAAAAGCAGAGAGCTTTCTCTAGCTGGCAACAGAAGAAGAATGCGGATGGTGAAGTCAGACAGATGTGAGTCAGGAGAAGAATTTGATGGAGCATTATGGTGATGAAGATGGAAGGACCATGAACAATGACTGGACAGTGACCCCTCTCAGTTCTACAACCACAAGGAACTGAGTTTTGATAACATCCTGAATTAACCTAGAAATGGATTATTTCCCATAATCAACAAATAAGAGCCCAGTTTGTATAGATCCTTGATTTTTCCATTGTGAAACCTTTAGCAAAGGGCCCATCTGGACTTCGGACCTAGAGAAATATGAGTTAATAATTGAGTGCCATTTTAAGAGGCTAAGATAGTGGTAATTTGTCATGCATCCTTAGACAAGTAACACAGAAATCTAATAAATATCTCAGACTCAACCTGTTGAATAAACAACTCCTTGCATTTCCTCTCAGTCACATTTCTGTAGGTTTTTGCTTTATTTAACGGCAGCTTCATCATTGCAGCTGTTCAGGCAAGAAAATTTGGACATTATTCTCAAATCCTCTCTTACTCTCTAAACCATTATGAAATCAATCTCAGATCTCTTGAATCAATGTCTATAAAATGTCCAGAATCTAATCTATAAAATATCTAGAATATTCACGACTCCACTCTTATCTGAGCCACTGACTTCTTCCATCTTTCATTACAAGAGCCAAATAACAAGTCTTTGCACCTCAACCCTAGACCATCTTCTTCCTACATATATTGTCAACACAGTTGATAGACAAATCTTTTAAAAACTTCAGTCATATTACATCTTTCTCTGCATCATCTACCCATTTAACTTAGTGTAAAAGCCAAAGCTCAGGCAATGACCTGGAACATTTTTCATGATCTGTCTTTTACCCGTCCAGTTTGACTTCATCTTTTCCTATTCTTCTCACTCATTCTGCACCAGTTTCCTGGTCTCCTTAAAAGTAAAAGAATCATGTCAAAGAAAACATGTTTGCTTTAGAGTGTTTGCTCTAATGGTCCTTTTATTTCTAACTTCAGCTTCATCAAATCCATCATTTGCTTCAGGGTTTTGCTCAGATTCATCCTCTCAATGGCATGCATGCCTACTACCCTAGATGCATGATGTCTGTCCTCACTCCTAGCACTCTAGATCTTCCATATTTTTAAAAAAAATTTCCTATAACATTTCAACTTAACTTTCAACATGCTGTTTACTTTACTTCTTTACTGTGTTTTGTATTTATTTCCCATTTCCCCTTAAATAGAATATGAACTCCTTGAAAACAGGAGTTTTTGTTATTAATAGTTTTACTAACTGAAGTATATGTGTCTAAAGCACTTGCATATTTACTAAGCTTACAAAAGAAGTTTAGTAAATATTTCTTAACAAATGAATGAAATGCAAGCACTTTGGGACACCTACAAAAGGAGAACACACCACTTATAGACCTGAAGCTCTGGATCACTTCTGACAAGGCATGTTCAAAGGGACGCTGAATTATGGTTGTGAAGCTAGAGTTGCCTTGAACACGTTAATCTAGCCATAAACCTAATTTCAACAAATAACAAAGTATGATATTGCATCTTCCTTTTGCATGTTGGTGATAGAAAAATACATGCAGTCCTGGCTTTACTACTCATTAACAGCGAGACTGATAAAATTTTTTAATCATTCTGTGTCTAATCTTTATTTTTAAAAATAAAGATAACAAATATGTCCTAGGGGGCTGTTTTGAAGTTAAAAGAGATCACAGATTAAAAATATGGGGCAGGAGTATGTACTCTAAGAATATTAGATTTCTCCCAGTCTGTGTATTCTTTGACTTCAAATTGTTGAATGATTGCCAAGAGGCTGAATCTATCTAAATGATACCATCTGATTCCATGTCCTCTATTTTAGGGCATTTTTCAAATACTCTCCCTCATGCTCATTCCAGGATGTGACTCAATAAGGTTCCTAGAGATGTAATTTAGAGACCTTGCCCCTACCTCCAGAGTTGTAGTCTGGAACCTCAAGTTTCCTGGGTCTCTCCTTGAACCAAATTTACACTACATAATCCACTCTCATCTTCACTAACTTCTCTCCCTCCCAGTTTCTCTCTCTCCTTTACTTTCTCCCCGACCCTTGTACAATCCCATCTAACTCATCTTTGTGTCCCCTGCAAAGCACCTGGACTAGATCTTTGCACTGAGGACACTCACTTAGGAAGTGACCCACACTTCTAGTTCCACCATGATGGCATATTGTGGAGAATCCTGTAGTATCTCATGAACTCTATTCCTTTGTTTCAGGCCTGGAACAGGGAGGATTTTTTTCCGGGAACACTAGCTGCAGTCTCTGATGGCCTCCACCTGGGATCAGGCATATCTTAAAGTACATCTGCTCTGTGGAATAAATTCAGACAATCTATGTGACTATCTCTGCCCCTTGTTTATGCATATATGCTCTTCTTCTTTTATGGCTGTTATCCTTTAAAAATTATATATATATATATATATATAAAATAGCATTCAGACAGGAATTAGAGCAATAGCTTGAAACACAGTTTCCCTTCTAAACACATTCCTTCATTTGCTTGTTTTTCTCATAAGGCCCCTTTGGGAATTAAATATAATTTTTAGTGTTTTTCTCAAGGTTTTTTTTTTTTTTTTTTTACAAGCTGGAATCAAGATTGCCGGGAGAAATATCAATCACCTCAGATATGCAGATGACACCACCCTTATGGCAGAAGTGAAGAGGAACTAAAAAGCCTCTTGATGAAAGTGAAAGAGGAGAGTGAAACAGTTGGCTTAAAGCTCAACATTCAGAAAATGAAGATCATGGCATCCGGTCCCATCACTTCATGGGAAATAGATGGGGAAACAGTGGCTGACTTTATTGGGGGGCTCCAAAATCACTGCAGATGGTGATTGCAGCCATGGAATTAAAAGACGCCTACTCCTTGGAAGGAAATATATGACCAACCTAGATAGCAAATTCAAAAGCAGAGACATTATTTTGCCAACAAAGGTCCATCTAGTAAAGGTTATGGTTTTTCCTGTGGTCATGTATGGATGCAAGAGTTGGAGTGTGAAGAAAGCTGAGTGCTGAAGAATTGATGCTTTTGAAGTGTGGTCTTGGAGAAGACTCTTGAGAGTCCCTTGGACTGCAAGGAGATCCAACCAGTCAATTCTGAAGGAGATCAACCCTGGGATTTCTTTAGAAGGAATGATGCTAAAGCTGAAACTCTAGTACTTTGACCACCTCATGTGAAGAGTTGACTCATTGGAAAAGGCTCTGATGCTGGGAGGGATTGGGGGCAGGAGGAGAAGGTGATGATAGAGGATGAGATGGCTGGATGGCATCACCGATTCGATGGACTTGAGTTTGAGTGAACTCCAGGAGTTGGTGATGGACAGGGAGGCCTGGTGTGCTGCAATTCATGGGGTTGCAAAGAGTTGGACATGACTGAGCGACTGAATTGAACTGAAAGTTATTTTTTTAATCTTCCCTCTTTTCCCATAACCCCTATTCCATCAAGTCATCTAGTCACCTATTTTTTAAGACACTGAATACATAAAGTGACATCCAAGAAAGCAGCCAAATATTCAGGAGGTTAGGCGCTGGCACTGTATATAATTCCTTGAAGCATGGCCCTAATCCAGCATTAATGAGTCACAGTCCCATAGCGAACAGGAAATATTTATACAATGCTGACTCTATGCCAATACTCAGGTAGGGTACTAGAGGTAGGGTAGAAAGATAGACAGTGGACAAATAGAAGTATTTAAACAAACATAAATAAAATGTAATCAGAGAAAGGGGAAGGTGAGATTGATCTTAATTGCAGGGAGTGAGAAAAACAAAAAGCTTTTAAAAATATGCTACTGAAATAGGTCCTCTGAGGGTATGGAGAATTCAAATTTGTATTAATGGAAGCAGGAATTAATTGAACAAAGGTATGGAACTCTTGCAATAGTTTGTTGTGGTTGCNAAATGTAATCAGAGAAAGGGGAAGGTGAGATTGATCTTAATTGCAGGGAGTGAGAAAAACAAAAAGCTTTTAAAAATATGCTACTGAAATAGGTCCTCTGAGGGTATGGAGAATTCAAATTTGTATTAATGGAAGCAGGAATTAATTGAACAAAGGTATGGAACTCTTGCAATAGTTTGTTGTGGTTGCTGTAACAATTTTTGTTCTTGTTGTTGTTCAGTCATTATGTCATGTCCCACTCTTTGTGACCCCATGGTCTGCAATGTGCCAGGCTTCCCTGTCCTTCACCGTCTCCCAGAGTTTGCTCAAACTCAAGTCCATTGAATTGATAATGCCAAATTATTAATATTACAAATGTGGTAACTTAACAATAGGAACTTATTCTCTCACAGTTCTAGAGATCAGAAGTTTGAAATCTAGTTGCAGGACCATACTCTCTCACAGCTGTAGGGGGAGTCCTCCCTTGCCTTTTTCAGCTTCTGGTGGCCATCCACATTCTAGGCTGCCTTGGTTTATGGCCGCAGCTCTCCAATCTATGCCTTCATCACCATATTGTTCTGTCCCCTGTGTTTTGTTCTCCTCAGTGTGTGTCTCACAAGAACACAAACTCTTGTCATTGAATTCAGGGCCAACCCAAAAAAACCCATGTTGCTCTTAGCTCCAGATCTTTAGCTTTATTACATCTGTCAAGAGAAGGTATCATTGATGAGTTTTAGGCTTCCCTTTAGAGATCAGAAGTTTGAAATCTAGTTGCAGGACCATACTCTCTCACAGCTGTAGGGGGAGTCCTCCCTTGCCTTTTTCAGCTTCTGGTGGCCATCCACATTCTAGGCTGCCTTGGTTTATGGCCGCAGCTCTCCAATCTATGCCTTCATCTCCACATTGTTCTGTCCCCTGTGTTTTCTCCTCAGTGTGTGTCTCACAAGAACACAAACTCTTGTCATTGAATTCAGGGCCAACCCCAAAAAACCCATGTTGATCTTAGCTCCAGATCTTTAGCTTTATTACATCTGTCAAGACAAGGTATCATTGATGAGTCTTAGGCTTCCCTGGTGGCTCAGATAGGAAAGAATCTGCCTGCAATGCAGGTGATGTGGGTACAGTCCCTGGGTGGGGAAGATTCCTTGGAGAAGGGAATGGCTACCCACTCCAGTATTCTTTCCTGGGAAATCCCATGGACAGAGGAGCCTAATGGGTTACATACAGTCCATTGGGTTGCAAAGAGTTGAACACAACTGAGCAACTATCACTTTCACGTCACTTTTTTTCCCCAGGGACTTTAGGTGAATATCTTTGGGGGAACATATTTCAGCCTACAACAAAAGGGAATGAACTTTATGAGTGGCTGTATGACTGCTTAGCTGGGGTTGACGCATGGAGTTACATTCATGGTCAGTCAGTAAGGGCAGGCTATTCTTTGAAAGACCTACAGAGTCGAGTCTTATACTAGTATTCCTTACCTTGCTCCTGTTTTGAAAATCACTCATTTTTAAGCTAAAGAAGTGTGGTTATTGTAGAAACTTAACACTTCCTTCTTCATTTTTAAATGAGGTAATAGGCTCAGGCTCAAGAAGGTTAGACAATTTAGGCAAAGTCACATCAGCAATTAAGGGCACCCTAAGCAGCAAATTCAGATGCAAATACAGCCATTCAACATTTAATGTCTTCTAGATAAAAGCTTTTAAAGTGCACTTTTCATTTTCCCACAGATTGAAATTGAAAGCAAATATCTCTCTCTCTCTCCCTCTCTCTCTCTCTCACACACACACACACAAAATTCAGGAGAATGGCGTACACCATAGCTTCATCAATGAGTCCTTAAAGGGTCAGTCATAAAGAATATTCTCATAATTCTGAAACCAGAAGGAGGCTGGGCACAACCATTAAAAGAATGGCACTACCATTAAGAACAGGATATGTCATAAACTGGTTAGACCAACTAGGTCCAAGATGGTGGAAGATTTGACTGCCAATAGACCTCCACCCTATCATGATAAACGACACACGCACAGGTTCCATGACAATTCTGAAACTGACCGTAAAAGTCAGTAGTGCCCCAATTCTTGGGAATACCACTTCTTTTCCAAGAATATTCCTCCCATTTGTTGTTCTATGAAATTATCCAGCTCTTACAAAAACTAAGTACCTCCACAGCCAAGGGCCAATCTAGCCTCTGAGAAGGCCCACCTCTGTGGAGTGTGTATTTTTCCTAACTTGCTTTCACTCTTTTATGTCTCACTCTTGAATTTTTTCCTGCCAAGGACCCTCACTTGCTGGTTCATTCCTGGGATTCACTCAAGACCTGGAATGGCCATCCTCTCATGCTCAAGTTTTCCTACAACTTCACTATGCAGTGGAGGCTTTTCACCTGTGAGAATCAAGGATGTATATGTACTATAATACTTTCAATAACATATGGGAAGCAACTGAACATACACATACATTGTAATTTCATGTTTACATATCGGCTTCAGAGAAATAAGAACTTCTTAAGGGCAGAGACTGCACAACAACAACGACAAGCTTTGCCTCCAAATTTATATCCCTTTTAGGAGACACTTCATGAGCCTGGTTTTGACGGCTATTGCTGCTAAGTCGCTTCAGTCGTGTCTGACTCTGTGCGACCCCAGAGACGGCAGCCCACCAGGCTCCCCCATCCCTGGGATCCTCCAGGCAAGAATACTGGAGTGGGTTGCCATTTCCTTCTCCAATGCATGAAAGTGAAAAGTGAAAGTGAAGTCGCTCAGTCGTGTCCGACTCCTAGCAACCCCAAGTCCTGGTGGGACTGCAGCCTACCATGCTCCTCTGTCCATGGGATTTGCCAGGCAAGAGTACTGGAGTGGGGTGCCGTTGATGGCTATTAGAACATATGATTACCCTCCCAGTCCCCACTGCTGCTGCTGCTGCTGCTAAGTCACTTCAGTCGTGTCCAACTCTGTGCGACTCCATAGACGGCAGCCCATCAGGCTCCACCATCCCTGGGATTCTCCAGGCAAGAACACTGGAGTGGGGTGCCATTTCCCTCTCCAATGCACTACCACAATAAAATTACTCTGTGGTTTGAGATACAACTGTTTCAATAAGCAGTTTAAATTAAGAACATTACAGTCTCTTATTATGTCTCAGTTATGTTATTGGTGGAGTGTATGAGTCAAAGTCCACTCATTCTTGTTTTGAGATCCTATTGGCTGTTCCAAGTATATTTCTTCAGTGCCTCTTTACCTCAACTAGTGACTTAAACTTGACCTTATTCACACCCCATGAGCTGAGTAAGAAGGTCCTATCTAGATTAATGGCCTTCTGAATCTCACCTCTGATTTTCAGCAAGAGAGAAGTTTGGGAAATGTGACCTGCCTATAAATAAAAGGTCTTAGAGGCTTCAACACTCATGTAAAAACTACTTTTCATAAAGATACTTTTTCACCTTTATGTTATTCTTCACTTTGAAGAACCAAATTCATAATCAGAGTGCAAATACTTTTGCCCAGATCCATCTGACCATTCATTATTACCTGCAAGGCTAGTAGCCAGGTAAAAATCCAAGAAAAGTAATTCCAAATCTATGTACATTTTCCAGACAAATATTGCACCTGTCACAATATGCTACTTTTGGGAAAAAAAAAAAAACAAAACAGATGCTATCTCTTCACTTGCTGTGCAATATTGTGGCACACAACTTCATGTGTCAGAGTGTCAGAGCAGGCATGGAATCACCAACTCTAGTGTGCAAAAGCAAAATATCACTACAAAAAAAACAAAAAATAGGCTCCAGAGGAAATGATCTACATGGGGAGTGACATCTGGCTAATGTCTGGATGATGACTAATTGGGGCCATTTACAGTGACCTGGGTTTGATCCCTAGATCTGGAAGATACCCTGGAAAAAGGAAATGGCAATCAACTCCAATACCTTGCCTGGGAAATCCCATGAACAGAAGAGCCTGGTGGGCTGTAGTTCATGGGGTCACAAGAGTCAGACATGACTGAGTGACTAAACCACCACCACCATAGTGCGGAAAGCCATCAGCCGAGTGATGGTATCCTTTAAGCTACTGCATCAAACAGATGCACCACATCACATATCACTTGCTTATAGCCTCTTCCCAGCAACACTTAGTCCTCCCCATGAAGCAGAGACAATTATGTTCACCAAATATTTCACTTGTTCCCTCCATTGTTTAGGCCTTTGGATGTTGAATGGAGCCCTATGTACCATGCACTAAAATAATGTATATAAATTCTGGACTGAGGAAAGGCATATATGTGGGTTTCTCCACTCTCTTCTTATGCCACAGGGGAAAGGGAAGATCAGTGCTTTACAAAGTATAGCTCCAGGATGATGGAGCATTCGCCATATTGGATTTTTGAGTGATTGATGAAGTAGAACTATGTGCATCCCCTCTGCTCAACTCATGCATGCACCATAAGCAAGAAATAAACTTTGGTTTAAGCCACTGAGATTTTAAGGGCCTTTCTTCTAAACTCTCTGAGTCAAGTATATAGAACAAATGCCACATCATGGTAAAAGGAAAACTGGGAGTAATAGAAAGAACATGCTCAATCACTTCAGTCACGTCTGAGGCTTTGCAACCCCATGGACCATAGACCTCCACATTCCTCTGTCTGTGGGATTTTCCTGGCCAGAATACTGGAGTGACTGCCATGCCCTCCTCCAGGGGAATCTGCCTGACTCAGGGATCAAACACGCGTCTCTTACATTTCCTGCATTGAAGGAAAATTCTTTACCCCTGAGCCACCTGGGAAGCCCAGAAAGAATAGGAACTCAAAAGAAAAAATAGGAGCTCAGAGAAAAGTCACGTGTCCTTGACCTTGCAAATCCAAGGAACTTGTAACCCTACCAAAGTTTGAAAAGGTGATCCTGAAGCTACAGAGAGATTTCTTGGAATCTTGGCCCTTTCAGAGGGTCACCCCGGAAAAAGTTACATCCCTACAGCTCATGAAAGCCAAGACTGCCTGGGAAGGACCCTTCGGCCAATCAGTCAGGATCAGTCAGAGCGGCTGCCCTGCTCTCCTCCTCTCTGATTTCAACATGGATTTTCCTCCTTCTTATCTTTTTGGATTCAGAGCCCCATTCTCGTGTACCAGCTGGAATGGTTGCCTTTGTTCCCTCTCGCGTGGACCATCTTTTCTGACTCACTCCCAGCAGATGGGCCTGCAGAGTCTCTGCTTCCGTCTGGCCTTCTGGCCTCGAGTGTCATTTCTGCCTAGCAAGGGAGGGGCTCCCTGCCTGTGCGGCTCTCTCATTGGAGGGATTAGATTTAGTTCCTTGATGAAAATGTTTGATTTTTCTGAACACTTATTTTGCCCTTTCGAAGGACACGCTTTCTAATTCTCATAAGAACACATGCTAGCCGACAGGAAGCCAGCTTCACTCCTGAGACCTTTCGGGTCTCAGTGGATTCTCGTTTGTGTGTTATTGCTGTTCCTGATTGCCTGCGGTTTAATACCCTTGTACACTTTCCTCTTCTCTGATGAGAGAAGTGTAACACCTAAGGAGACTTTTTTCTTCACTAAAAAAAAATTTTTTTTTTGGTTAACTGAAGGTGACTTTGAAAAATTTAGTGTCATAACAAACCGAAGATAAATATAGTCTGAAAAAAAAATGAGCACTTTCTGGCATATGACATTCAGAAACCTCGTCTTCTGAAAATCATTAAATAGTGCTGCTATTTACCATAGTTTTAGGTAATAAGGTAGGTTAATCAGATCTCTACAACAATGTAAATTGAAATAAAACCGTGATGTTAAGCTTGCTTTGATATTGGAAAAAATAGAGAAATTGAAGGAATCCTATGAACTATTATATTTAAAAATCATTAAAAATTATTGTCTTTTATTCAGTAAAATTTCTCCAAACTGCATGAAGGTCTTTTCCTTTCTTATTCAGAATGTGAGATGAGTCTGTCATTCTTTGTACCTTCCTTTAAACTTGAAACCCAGATCATTCACTTGGATAAGGCATACTTGTCCACTTTGCCCCCAGTCACTGATGACCCTTAATGGCCCTTCTCAAAGCACAGAGAAGAGGTGGACTAAAGAAACTCCATTCTTCAAGGGTAAAGGTTGCAGCTTTAAACATTTCTTTTCTTTTTTAACTTTGTATTTTATGTAGGAGTATAGCAAATATACATGGGATGACTGTACAAAAAAGATCTTAATGAACCTGATTATTACAATGTTGTGGTCAGTCACCAAGGTCAGATATTGTGGAGTGTAAAGTCAAGTGAACCTTAGGAAGCACTGCTGTTAATAAAGCTAGTGGATGCAATGGATTTCCAGTAGAATTATTCCAAACATTAAAGGATGATGCCATCAAAGTGTGGCATGTCACTAAACCTGGAAGACCTAGCAGTGGCCACAGGACTGAAGAAGGTAAATCCTCATCCCAATTACCAAGAAAGGTAGTACTAAAGAATGTTTTAACCATCAGACAATTGCAGTCATCTCCTATGCTAGTAAGGTTGTGTTTAAAATCTTGCATGCTAGGCTTCAGTATTATGTGAACCAAGAACTTCCAGATGTCCAAGCTGGGCTTAGAAAAGGCAGAGGAACCAGAGATCAAACTGCAAACATTCACTGGATCATAGAGGAAGCAAGGGAATTCCAGAAAACCATCTACCTCTGTTTCATCAATACGCTAAAGCCTATGACTGTGTGGATCATACCAAACTGTGGAAAGCTCCTAAAGACATGGGAACACCACAACCCACACATCTTTCCTGTCTCCTGAGAAACCTGTATGCAGTTCAAGAAGCAACAGTTAGAACCCTGTATGGAACAACTGATTGGTTCAAGACTGAGGAAGGGATATGACAGGGTTGTCTGCTGTCACCCAGTTTGTTTAACCAATATGCTGAGCACATCATGAGAAAACCTGTATGCAGTTCAAGAAGCAACAGTTAGAACCCTGTATGGAACAACTGATTGGTTCAAGACTGAGGAAGGGATATGACAGGGTTGTCTGCTGTCACCCAGTTTGTTTAACCAATATGCTGAGCACATCATGAGAAATGTTGGGCTGAAACTGAAGTCGCTCAGTTGTGTCCAACTCTTAGCGACGCCATGGACTGCAGCCTACCAGGCTCCTCCATCCATGGGATTTTCCAGACAAGAGTACTGGAATGGGTCGCCATTGCCTTCTCCATACTAGCTGCTGCTGCCGCTAAGTTGCTTCAGTCGTGTCCGACTCTGTGCGACCCCATCGATGGCAGCCCACCAGGCTCCCCTGTCCTGGGGATTCTCCAGGCAAGGACACTGGAGTGGGCTGCCATCTCCTTCTCCAATGCATGAAAGTGAAAAGCGAAAATCCAGGCTCCTCCATCCATGGGATTTTCCAGACAAGAGTACTGGAATGGGTCGCCATTGCCTTCTCCATACTAGCTGCTGCCGCCGCTAAGTTGCTTCAGTCGTGTCCGACTCTGTGCGACCCCATCGATGGCAGCCCACCAGGCTCCCCTGTCCTTGGGATTCTCCAGGCAAGAACACTGGAGTGGGCTGCCATCTCCTTCTCCAATGCATGAAAGTGAAAAGCGAAAGTGAAGTCATGTCTGACTCCCAGCGACCCCATGGACTGCAGCCTACCAGGCTCCTCTGTCCATGGGATTTTCCATGCAAGAGTGCTGGAGTGGGGTGCCACTGCCATGTTGGGCTGGGTGAGTTACAAATTGGAATCACGACAGGAGGGAGAAACATCAACAACCTCAGATATGTGGATGATACCACTCTAATGGTAGAAAGCTAAGGGGAACTACAGAGCCTCCTGATGAGGGTGGAGGAAGAGTGAAAGAGCTAGCTTAAAACTAAGCATTAATAAAACTAAGATCATGGTATCCGGCCCCATTATTTCATGGCAAATAGAAGGAGAAAAAGAGGAAGTTGTGACAGACTTCCTCCTCTTGGGCTCTAAAATCACTGCAGATAGTGACTGCAGCCATGAAATAGGAAGATGATTGCTTTTTGGCAGGAAAGCTATGACAAAACTAGACAGTGTGCTGAAAAGTAGAGACATTACTCTGCCAACAAATGATCATATATCGAGGTTATGGTCTTCCCAGAAGTCATGTATAGTTGCCAGAGCTGGACCATAAAGAAGGCAGAGTGCTAAAGAATTGATGCCTTCAAACTGTGAGGCTGGAGAAGACTCCTGATAGTCCCTTGTCAGCAAAAAGATCAATCTCAAGGGAAATCAACCCTGAATATTCATTGGAAGGACTGATGCTAAAGCTGAAGCTCCAGCATTTTGGTTTTCTGATGTGAACAGCCAACTCATTGGAAAAGTCCCTGATGCTGGGAAAGACTGAGGGCAGAAGGAGAAAAGGGCGTTAGAGGATGAGATGGTTGGATGGCACCACTGATGCAATGGGCATGAACTTGGGCAAAGTCTGGGAGATGATGAAGGACAGAGAGGCCTGGTCTTTTTTGGTTATCTGTTTTAAATATAACAACGTGCGGACATGGGTTTGATCCCTGGTCTGGGAAGATCCCACAGGCTGCTGGGCAACTCACTCTGTGCACCACAATTACTGCACCTGGGCTGCAGAACCCCTGTTTTGTAACAAGAGAAGCCACTTCAGTGAGAAGCCTGTGCAACACAACTGGAGAGTGGCCCCTGCTTGTCACAACTAGAGAAAGACCATGCACAACAGTGAAGAACCAACAAAGTCAAAATAAATGATAAATATAAATATAGTAGTGTATACATATAGATCTCAAACTCCCTAATTATTCCTTCCTCCCTAGTTAAATATTTGCTTTTAATCATGCTTGACAGAATCTTCATCTATGATATACTGTTAATAAACACTTAATTGAACTGTTTCTCTAATAGTGCAGCATAAGGAAATGTAGGTATTTTCCTGATGGTTGACAGCAGTATGCAGGTAGGTGTTGGAGGCAGCGCTTCCTTCCTGAGCTGGTCTGTGTGATGCTGACATCATGTACTAATGTCACCATCACTAGCCTGTTGACTTCCTGATTATTTTAACTAATATATTGCACTGGACTTTATTTTTAGAGCAGACCAATTAAAAAGTATGTATGTAATGTTTTCAGGTAGTTCTGAATTAGGATTATGAGAAAGGACAGCAGAGAAATGTAGACAGAAACTTATCTCCAGTGATTTAGAAACTTTTTAATAAGTTATTATTATTATAAGCAGAAGAACCCTTTTCAATTAGCAACAGCTAACTTTTGAGTACTTTTGTTGTGGCAGAGACTATTCTAATTTCTTTTTATATGTTAACTCATTTAATACCCATAGTCCAAGAAACTAAACCATTTTACACATGCAAAAAATCAGTGCACCTAGCTAATTGACAGTGGGGTGGAATTTGACTCCAGCCAATATGGTTCTGGTCCTCTTAACTACTATGTTCTACTACTCCATTGGACAACAAGGAAATCAAACCAGTTAATACTAAAGGAAATCAGTCCTGAATATCTATTGGAAGGACTGATGCTGAAGCTGAAGCTCCAATACTCTGGCTATCTCATGTGAAGAGTCGACTTATTGGAAGAGACCCTGATGCTGGGAAAGATTCAAGGCAGGAGGAGAAGGAGATGACAGAGGATGAGATGCTTGGACGGCATCACTGACTCAATGGACACGAGTGTGAGCAAACTCCAGGAGGTGGTGAAGGACAGGGAAGCCTGTCATGCTGCAGTTCATGGGGTTGCAGAATCGGACACAACTTAGCAACTGGACAACCATAACGTGTAGAATATATATATAGATATAAATATATATTTATATATCAGCAGGACTTTGCTGATGGAGGTAGGAGATCTCAGGTCTAGAGCGTGTGTGCTCTTTTTGCAGTGGAACGTTGCAGAGGAAGTTTCAAATTCAGCAGAGCTGACTTTAATAACCTGCTTAAGAACAGACCACAGGGCTTCCCAGGGACAAACAGCATGGCAGAAAGATGTGAACATCCAGTGGGAAAGGCCAGAAATTTAAAATACTGGGCCCACCAGTAGAAAAAAGAAATCAAACAATAACCTAGAGAAATATTCAGTATTTTCCCAGGGAATGCTCTACTAATAGGTTCTTCCTTATCTTAATTGGTCATTTAGCATTTTTATATTTCTTGAATCAAAATTTATTTTCAAAGAATTGGTAGTCTTGAAATAATTCTTCTACATCTCATAAAGACTAGGTATGTGCACTACCAGGATTGACAAATCAAATTTTAAGATATATTTTTAAATACAAAGTTCACTTTAAAGTAAGTGATAAAAATTTTCAATAGAGCAGTTTTCCTCAAAAGATAAGACTAGAAATCTTTTTCTTTCTTTCTTTTTTTTTTTTAACAGCTTTAGTGGATCTTATATGTATACCTATCTTCCTTTCCCAG
Organism: Cephalophus harveyi; assembly: GCA_006410635.1. Classification (NCBI taxonomy): domain Eukaryota; kingdom Metazoa; phylum Chordata; class Mammalia; order Artiodactyla; family Bovidae; genus Cephalophus; species Cephalophus harveyi. Next base: position 257,658 of record SJYT01063551.1, read on the forward strand.
CTGCTTTCTGAAAGGATCAAATTATGAGTACAAAAATAGTAATGATAACATTACAGAACACTTACTATGAGCCAAAGACTCTTCTAAGCTCAGCTAAACATTTTACATTATTTAATTCTCACAGGAACCTTATGAGGTACATTGATCATCCTTATTTTACAGGTGAGGAAACTGAAGCCTGAACATGTTGAGATAAAAGACAAGGGAGTCAAAATCAGGAAGTGTGGCTTCAGAGAGTACATTCTTAACCACTATGTAATACCACCTTTCAACAAGCAACCCACCAAAAAATAGCAATCAATTAATAGAGAGAATAGTGAAATGGAAATAGGTATTGAGAGTTCTCTAGTGCAATAATTATAAAGGTCTCCTTTACATTTATTAAGGTTAAGACTCAGTCTTAGCCTGTCCAAAACTGAATTAATCATCTTCTCTCTGAAGCTTCCTTTTTTATCTTTTATTCCTCTATTTCAGTCAGGATAGATTAGGTTATGGCATAGTAACAAAAGATCCTGTTAGTTCAGTGACTTAGAGGTGCTAATTTTAAGCCAGTGAGGGCTTTGTGGCATGTGATCTTGCTTGTGGGGTCTAGATGAATTGAGTAATGTCCATTTGGAATATTTCCAGCCTCAGGGCAAACAAGACATTGTGAATCAAGTGCTTGCTCTCAAAGCTTTCTCATTGAAACATGGCAGTCCACACGGTCACATGGTCACAAGTGAATCAATAGGTCAAGGATGCAAATTTACAGCAGAGAAAGGAACAAATGTTAGTGAGCAACAATGTATTCAATGGAAATCCCCACTGTAAGATATTAAAACTGCCACTCACATAAGCTAGAAACCTGGTATTTATCCCTCATTGTATTTCTTCATCACCTTCCATAAGGAAATAATACTTAAGACATCTATAGTCCTCATTCTAATCACTTCTCTCTACCATTCACTTGCTGTCATTTCCAGTGCTCTCTCAGATCTCAAATTCTTTCTCATAGTCTTGGCAATATTTTTCTAACAGCCTTTCACCCTCTATTCAGCCTCATCCAGTTTTGATCATCACCCACAATGTCACCAAAGTCATGTTGATAAATTAATTTTTCTCCATTGATTACAATTCTTTGGTATTTTTGTCTTCTACAGAGTTGATATAAAAAGCATCCCCTTGCCAAGTTTGTTACCATACCACCCAGCCAAACCCCATGAAACTCCACCTAAATTTTCACAATTCATTGAGCACACCATGACATTTTATGTTCCTTATACTTAAATGAGGCTGTTTTGTCTACAGAGCTGCCTACATCTTGTGTTTGCCAGGAAAAAAATCCATTTCAATAAGTATAACTTCTTTTGTGAAATGCATACAACTATATGAAAAAAGTGACAGAGAAGGGGCTTAATGAGTGAGAGAATAAAAAAAAAAACCAGAAGATTCTGCTAAGATATGCAAACAAGAAAAGAGAATTGGGGAGAAAGGTTAACGTCAATGTTTGATTAGAGACTAAATTATAAGAGTCTGTAAGTTTACATTCAAACTTTGTTTTACAACATGAAAATTAGTGTCTCTATTAGCAAAAAGCAATCTCTTATTTCCATGCCTTTTATTTTATCTTTTTTTAACTTTTATTTTGTATTGGAATACAGCTGATTAGCAATGTTGTGACAGCTTCAGGTGAACAGAGAGGGGACACAGCTAAGTCGCTTCAGTTGTGTCCAACTCTTTGTGGCCCTATGGACTGTAGCCCGCCAGACTCTTCTATCCATGGGATTCTCCAGGCAAGAATACTGGAGTGGGTTACCATGCCCACTGAGTGGGTTCCCCACCCAAGGACTGAACTGCAGTCTCCTGTGTTTCCTGCATTGCAGGGGATTCTTTACTTCTGAGTCACCTGGGAAGGCCCATACATGTATCCATTGTCCCCCAAACTCACCTCCCATTCAGATTGCTGCTTAACATTGAGCAGAGTTCCCTGTGCTATACAGTAAGTCCATGCCCTTGCTTTTAAAATTAGGTTGACATAAAGGGATGTGATCTTTGATTTAGAGAGAAAATGGCATGTTTTTCAGAAACTTTATTTCCCTCAAGTTCCTGGGGTCTTTAAATCAAAATATTGTTTAAATGTTTATTACAACATTTAAATATTTATATGTTAAATACTAAATATTTATAGCAATAAAGTAAATTTTCAACTTTTGGAATCTATCTCTAACTCCTGTTCTGCTGGAAATAAAGAGTCACAATGTATTCTTCCTCTGAGAGATACATAAAAACAAAAATTTGTCACTACTCTTGATTTAATACGATAGTAGAGAACCACCATTGTAATTGAGTTAATGTTCTTGAGTTACTTATAACTGCTGTTGCTGTTGCTGAGTCGCTTCAGTCATGTCCGACCCTGTGCGACCCCATGGACGGCAGCCCATCAGGCTCCCCCGTCCCTGGGATTCTCAAGGCAAGAACACTGGAGTGGGTTGCCGATTCCTTCTCCAATGCATGAAAGTGAAAAGTGAAACTGAAGTCACTCAGTTGTGTCTGACTCTTAGCGACTCCATGGACTATAGCCCACCAGGCTCCTCCGTCCATGGGATTTTCCAAGCAAGAGTACTGGAGTGGGGTGCCACTGCCTTCTCCAGGTGTTTAAAAATAAAATTATTTTTATATAGAAACTAGAATATACATATATATATTATAAATATTATATGTGGTTATAATATATATATATAATATATTATATGTGGATAGCACTTATCCAGTGAAGGACTGCTTGGATTTTTCAATTGAATTTACTAGAATGATATAACAGCAACAAAAAATTTGTTCTGAACAAGGTAAATTCTCCTTGTTCCATAGGAATTGATCTCTTTTATTAAGCTTGGATGTTATGTTTCAGACTTGCCTCTGGACTCAAATATTATTTTTCCAGATATAATTGTGCAGAAAGCATGATGGAATGGATAGGCTTGTAGGACAAAAATGATTTGTTAAAAGTCTTTGAAAGGAGCAACTGAAAAACAAAAGGATCAGTTTCAACAGTGAGATTGGATTATGGTTTAATGTAGCTAGAAAGCATTTAATTCTCTCTAAAATTAAAAAAATAATAATATAAAACAAAAATTTCAGGTTTGTCCCAGTGACATAACTGTGGCAGGTGAGAAAATGTGCCAGCTAGAATGAGGTGAGATGCAATGTGCATGATGAGTTGGAATCAGATGAAGAATTAAGTGAAGAAAAAGGTTAGGCTCCTTTGAACAAAATTAAATGTTGAGTCTAAACTGAAAATGATCAAGAGTTTCCAGGATTGTTTTTTACCAATAGGATCTGATGACCAAAATATATTTTTGAGAAAACAGTTGAAAAATCATTTAAAATCAGAACAGCGTGGTATTTCACACTGAAAGAAGCTGTGTCAATGACACAAAAAGGTGAAAAATAAATGGATAATCCTCTCAATTACTTCATAAAATGGATGGATTCTATCTATCAAATATACATTGGAAAAAAAAAAAGGGAGATGCCGTTAGCAGGTTAAAATGATTAAGATTATCTCAGGACTCTTTACAGCAGTAAATAGCCAGTGTTCCCCAGAGTGCTCTGTACTCTCAAAGAACTATCAGGAATAACATAAACATCCAGGAAAGAACAGAATCTCATCAGGAGAATTAAAGGTAAAAGAGCCAAACTTCTCAACAGGAAAAATCTTTCACTCCAGAAATAGTATTCAGGATTAGTTTTATTGTCAAGGTAAAAGAATTCTAACAACAACAACAACAAAAACACAACTTTTCTCTGTTTAAACACTATCTTTTTCTAAACATGTTTGAAAAGTATCTTAATAGTATAACTAAAATACCTATAAATTTATAAAACAATAACGGGGAAAATATATAGTAAAGGGAAAGCAAGGACAAGGATATAAAATTTAATCTGAAATGAAGCTTATTCAATCAGAATAGCTGAATCATTTTGGTTTTATTCCAACAGTCAGTGTAAAAAGTGGGAAATGGTCATTATAATATTTAGCATTTATAGAATAAAATCTGAGCAATTGCTCAGAAGAAGTGATCCTAAGAAAGGTACTTCTTTGTAAGATTTTCATACTCCTCATTGCATGTAATAAAAGGGAAAAAAAGGAAACCTAAACATCTTTAAATCAAACACAATCAAGTTTCATAGGGATTTTATTTTTTAATTTAAAAAATACCATAAACTGGGATGATAACATTGTAGAAAACTTATAGTGATATAGAGACCAAGGGTACATTTTAGCATTCTGCATTTTAGCATTTCTTGAGGAATAGGTGAACTTCATATCCTTCAGGAACTCTGTCATAAATGTTGTTTCTGCCTATAAAATTTTAAATGGGGATTGGGTGACAATAAATTCAGAAATGTACTCTTGAAAGCATTTCAAGTGTAGCTATTTTCTGCTGCTAGATGAGTGAAGATCCATATATTATGAGTAAAAACATATGTTTTAGGCTTGAACTTATTTAGAAAAGCTGATTAGTTTTTATTGAAGTTGGGGCATCAAAATGTGCCAGGGCCTAAGGTAAAACTGGAGAAACCAAGGGGTTTAAAATACATATATTTCCAATAAATTAGAATTTAAGAATTAAGTTACCCACTTAAAATTGTTAGGACAAATAATTGTTTCCTGAGATAATTCTTAAAAGATCAGGTAACAAGGTCCAATCAATGGTCCCAAAATGAACTTCCTGGAGAATTTTGACAATTTGCTATAATTCTTAAGTGAATCAGCCAACTAGACTGGGCCACTGTCAAAAGCTGAGAATAGTCTAACAATGCAAAATATATTCTTCATTTATATCTTCATGACTGATACTGTAAATAACAGAAATATTGTCTAAGGATTCAAAATGCAGGGCAATATTATTACATGTTAAAATATTATTACATATCTACACACAATTGCACTCATCTCACATGCTAGTAAAGTAATGCTCAAAATTCTCCAAGTCCATGAAATTAAAAGATGCTTACTCCTTGGAAGAAAACTTATGACCAACCTAGATAGCATATTCAAAAGCAGAGACATTACTTTGCCGACTAAGGTCCATCTAGTCAAGGCTATGGTTTTTCCAGTGGTCATGTATGAATGTGAGAGTTGGACTGTGAAGGCTGAGTACTGAAGAATTGATGCTTTTGAACTGTGGTGTTGGAGAAGACTCTTGAGAGTCCCTTGGACTACAAGGAGATAGAACCAGTCCATTCTGAAGGAGATCAGCCCTGGGATTTCTTTGGAGGGAATGAGGCTAAAGCTGAAACTCCAGTACTTTGGCCACCTCATGTGATGAGTTGATTCATTGGAAAAGACTCTGATGCTGGGAGGGATTGGGGGCAGGAGGAGAAGGGGACGACAGAGGATGAGATGGCTGGATGGCATCACTGACTCGATGGCGATGAGTCTGAGTGAACTCCGTGAGTTGATGATGGACAGGGAGGCCTGGCGTGCTGCAATTCATGAGGTCACAGCGAGTCGGACATGACTGAGCGACTGAACTGAACTGAACTGACATATAAAATATTATCTACATGTAAAATGTAGAGCAGGTTGACAGTACTCTTGGGAATAAAATCACAATTAAACAATGGATGGACATGCAATTGTTGTTTCTGTGTAGACAAATAGTCTCTGATCAATATGCCAAAATTACTTTTGAAGAACTTAAGGATTCATAACACTCCTTTTACTGTATATTCAATGCCAACCAATGCAACAAAAATGAGGATTAAAGATATCAAGGCCTTTTCCATGAATGTCCACTACATAATGTAACTTTAAAAGCTGTCCTTGAAGAGCTTCCCAACAGTCCCATCAATTAAATATTTATTGAGTGCCCTCTAGGAGTTTGGCATTAGGTGAACTCCAGAAGGGCACAGACCAGAGAACACATAATCTTTTAATTTTTAGATCAGCCTAAGAAACAACTCTTTGTACTCACAATCTCATACACAGTAGGAATGATCTTTTCATACCCTCCTTATTGTATGTGAACAATGTTTGGTACTAAAATAAAGTGGTTCTCTAAAATGTATCAGAAAGAGAAGCATACTTTTTAAGATCAGAAAATTTTTGCAGAGACTATTCCTTGTGCCTTCAATTCAGATAATGGGAGAAATAAAGTCTGTTAATATAAGGAAATGTATCATTTCCCAGCAAAGAGACAGAATGTAAGCATAGAGACACAGGATGTTAGAATTTAGAGCAAATTTTGGCATAGTAAGTAGATTAGTAAGACTGCAGAAGTAGGCAATTATATCTGGCAGTGTATTAAGTATTGTGAAATCTCCTGTCTATATATACATATATTGAAGTATAGTTGATTTACAATGTTGTGTTAATTTCTGCAGTACAGCTGTTGCTGCTGCTAAGTTGCTTCAGTCGTGTCTGACTCTGTGCCACCCCATAGACGGCAGCCCACCAGGCTCTCCTTGTCCACGGGGATTCTCCAGGCAAGAACACTGGAGTGGGTTGCCATTTCCTCCTCCAATGCATGAAAGTGAAAAGTGAAAGTGAAGTCGCTCAGTCATGTCTGACTCTTAGCAACCCCATGGACTGCAGCCCACCAGACTCCTCCTTCATTTATCCATGAATATATTCTTTTTGGGGCTTCCCTGGTGGCTCAGACAGTAAAGAATCTGTCTACAATGTGGGAGACCTGAGTTAGATCCCTGGGTTGGGAAGATCTCCTGGAGGTGGGAATGAACATCCCCACTCCAGCATTCTTGCCTGGAGAATTCCCATGGACAGAGGAGCTTGGCAGGCAAGAGTCCATGGGGTCACAATAGTTGGACATGACTGAGCAACTAAACACACAGCACATATTCTTTTTTCATATTCTTTCCCATTATGGTTTGTCACAGAATGTTGAATACAGTTTCCTGTGTTATACAGCAGGACCTTGTTGCTTATTCTTTCTCTATATAATAGATTGCATCTGCTAATCCCAAACTCTCAGTCCTTCTCTCCCCTACCATTCCTCCCCCTTGGCAACCACAAGTCTGTTCTCTATGTCTGTCCTGTCAAACATTTTTAAAACATAACATTGATAGGTTTAACTCTATAACTAAGATGTATTTATTTTCATTTAGTTGGAAAAGAGATAAAAGCTTAAAGATGAAAAATCACTGTTAAATTTTGTTGCATTTACCTATAAATACAAACACACATACCCTACCATTGTAGACTTATAACTATGGAGTCCTAGCATGCATGCTTGTTTGATTGTTGTCATTGGTTTTTAGTCGCTAAGTCATATCTGACAATTTGCAACCCCATGGACTGCAGCACTCCAGGCTTCTCTGTCCTACACTATCTCCCAGAGTTTGCCCAGTTCATTGTATCATCAGAAATTGCCCAGATCATTAAAAATATTTTGCAAATATTGTCCTAGTGATTTCATAGTATTTCAACACCACAGCTTCATTGACTTTTCTTAATGGATGGATTTGCTGTTTGACTTATTTTTTTTTGGCATGACAAACTTTCTTGCCTAGAAAATCTTCTTGGCATCATTGACTTAGAGGCTATTTTGCTAAAGGTGCACACTGTCAACCATCTCCAGAAAGGCTGTGTGTGTGTGTTAGTCACTTAGTTATGTCCAACCCTTTGCGATCCCCTGGACTGTAGCCCACCAGGCTCCTTTGTCCATGGGATTCTCCAGGCAAGAATATTGGAGTGGGTTGTCATTTCCTTCTCCAGAAAGGCTGGTCTGGTGTAAATTTATACACACAGAATGTACAAAAATCCCCTGTATATCCAGGAATGTGTTGCAATGTGTCATTAAAGAATCTTTTGCTAGATTGAGAAAAATGGCATCTGTTTATGCACCAACTTGATAGGATTTTGAACCAAATGCCAAAGGAAAGAGAAACAGTTTGGGGAAGAACTTAAAGTAAATACAAATGCCTGCTGTTTTAGGTGAAAGTTGTAAAGATCTTTGAGAAATAAAACTGTTTCTGAAATGAAAGTAGAAGGATCACTTAAAACATACCATTTGGGAGAGATAGTCTGAAACAAGACTTGGAAAAGGAAGTGTAGTAGTCAGCTCCAGCTGCCATAATAAAATGCCACAAACTGGGAGACTTGAACCACAGAAATGTATTTCTCTCAGTTCTGGAAGCTAGAAATCCAAGATCAAGATACTGTCTGATGCAGTGTCTGGTGAGAGTTATCTTCCTGCCTCGCAGATGGCTGTCTTACTGCCTCTCCAAGTCTTTGCATGGTGAAGAGAGAGATTTCTTCCTAGTTGTACATGTCTACAGTCCTTTTGGATTATGACCACATGCTATGACCTTACACATTACCTCCTAAAGACTGTATCTCTAGACACAGCCGAAGTGGAGTTTGGAGGTGATAAAATTCAGTCTATGTCAGGAAGATACTTCACAATATTATAAATGAGACACTTCATAACTGCCTGCATGCATGCTCAGTCGCTTCAGTCACGCCCAACTCTTTGTGACCCCATGGACTTAGCCCATCAGGCTACTCTGTCCATGAGAATCTCCATGCAAGAATACTGGAATGTGCTGCCATGCCCTCCTCCAGGGGATCTTCCCGACTCAGGGATCAAATCTAGGTCTCCTACATCTCCTGCACTGCAGACAGATTCTCTACTGCTGAGCCACCCAGGGAAGCCCTCACAACTGCCGGGATAGGTATAAGTAGCAACATTGCTATCTTCAACAGGAAATGCAGAATGCTTTTCAGTAATATACTAACTTTGTAATATTCTATTACATCCCGGGAAAGGAGCTTTTACATGCCACAAGAGCAGGGGTGATAGAACATGTAAGATCTTGAAAACCAGGACGGTAAAGTTGTGAACCAACAACTAAGAGATATTATTGTAAATCCCAGGATTAGATGACGCACTTAAAGCAACAGCAGAGAGTGACATGTCAAGATCCCAGAGTAAGGATGGGACAGTTGTCAGGCTAGCAATCATCAACTGTATTCCTAAAATAAATCCTGAAAGAGTGATTAGAAGAAAGGAGGCACATTTGTAGTAAGGCTAAGAGAGAAGATTAACATGCCCAATTTATGAAACTTTGTTGTCATTTCTTAAACAAATCTTTATATTCCTGTTCAAGAGAAAGAATAATTTTGCCATGACTAAGCATTAGTTTATTGAGTAGAACACAAAAACCACAGACACATTAGGGACAATGTTGGCTTATTAAAGCTTTATATAATTCTTCATTAAATTCTAGGCCCTTAAATTTTGTTGTGTTTTCATTTGTAGAATGCCATATTTACTTATTATAGACAGAATACCCTCCTGCTCACATGCATGGAAATATCAAACACACTATGTTCTAGGAAGCTGAAGAATAAGCCTCTTGTTCTTCAACTATTAATATATAAGACACTTATATAAGATCATTTCTGAGACATGATAACCAATTTGTTCAAAATATACCTTCCACTTTTCATTTGTCATAGTGGTGGGAAGTCAATTGCCAGAGACAAACTAGAGAACTATTTTAATATGAACATCTGAGGAGAGAGTCTTGGTACATAGAAGTATTTGGAGCAATACTTTCAGAACATGATCCAAGAAATTAGAGCCTGAAGAGTATCTAATACTAGAGTGCTTTAAAGTGATATAAGCGTATTGAGCTCTGGTAGAAAGAAAAGTATATAATAATGGGAAGACAAATATCAAAAATGTATTAAGGTAACAGAGCTATATAATAAGCTCAACTAATTTTGAGGACTTCTGCAAAGTCCCCCCTGCAAGGCAGGAGACCCCTGTTTGATCCCTGGTTTGGGAAGATCTGCTAGAGAAGGATAGGCTACACACTGCAGTATTCTCGGGCTTCTCAGCTGGATAAAGAATCCACCTGCAATGTGATAGACCTGAGTTCGATTCCAGGGTGGGGAAGATTCCCTGGAGAAGAGAATGGCTCAGTTCAGTTCAGTCACTCAGTCGTGTCTGACTCTTTGCGACCCCATGAATCGCAGCACGCCAGGCCTCCCTGTCCATCACCAACTCCCGGAGTTCACTCAGACTCATGTCCATTGAGTCAGTGATGCCATCCAGCCATCTCATCCTCGGTCGTCCCCTTCTCCTCCTGCCCCCAATCCCTCCCAGCATCAGGGTCTTTTCCAATGAGTCAACTCTTCGCATGAGGTGGCCAAAGTACTGGAGTTTCAGCTTTAGCATCATTCCCTCCAAAGAAATCCCAGGGTTGATCTCCTTCAGAATGGACTGGTTGGATCTCCTTGCAGTCCAAGGGACTCTCAAGTCTTCTCCAACACCACAATTCAAAAGCATCAATTCTTCAGCGCTCAGCCTTCTTCACAGTCCAACTCTCACATCCATACATGACCACAGGAAAAACCATAGCCTTGACTAGACAGACCTTAGTCGGCAAAGTAATGTCTCTGCTTTTGAAAATGCTATCTAGGTTGGAGTACTTTGGCCACCTCATGCGAAGAGTTGACTCATTGGAAAAGACTCTGATGCTGGGAGGGATTGGGGGCAGGAGGAGAAGGGGACGACCGAGGATGAGATGGCTGGATGGCATCACGGACTCGATGGACGTGAGTCTGAGTGAACTCCGGGAGATGGTGATGAACAGGGAGGCCTGGCGTGCTGCGATTCATGGGGTCGCAAAGAGTCGGACACGACTGAGCGACTGAACTGAACTGAACTGAACTGAGATGGACCTTAGTCAGCAAAGTAATGTCTCTGCTTTTGAATATGCTATCTAGGTTGGTCATAACTTTTCTTCCAAGGAGTAAGCATCTTTTAATTTCATGGCTGCAGTCACCATCTGCAATGATTTTGGAGCCCCAAAAAATAAAGTCTGACACTGTTTCCACTGTTTCCCCATCTATTTCCCATGAAGTGATGGGACCGGATGCCATGATCTTCGTTTTCTGAATGTTGAGCTTTAAGCCAACTTTTTCACTCTCCTCTTTCACTTTCATCAAGAGGCTTTTGAGTTGCTCTTCACTTTCTGCCATAAAGGTGATGTCATCTGCATATCTGAGGTTATTGATATTTCTCCCGGCAATCTTGATTCCAGCTTGTGCTTCTTCTAGCCCAGCGTTTCTCATGATGTACTGAACATTAGCCATCCTTAAAATAGTCCTCAACTGTTCCGCAGCTCTCCTGCAGCCGCCAGTCATGTGGCCTTCCTCCTCCTCCCCTTCCTTCCAGATTACTCCCTGAGCTCTGAATTCTCCTCACACTATCATACACAGTATAATCGGCTTCCTCAGCCTCGATTTGCAACTCTGCTGCTTTCCACCCAAGCACGTTGAGGTGCTCAACTGAACATTAACTTGTGTGAAAGTACAAAGGTGAGGCAGAAAGCTTGGGATTTATTGTGTCAAGGTTCATTCACCCAAAAACCAATCCAAGTTTCTTTTCTTCAAAGTATATTCACCAAACTTCCACCCAACTTATAGCAAATGAGTATATAAAAACAGATACAGAATTGCATCAGCTTTTCACTTCTTGGTCAAAGGCTGAGGATCCAGAAACTGGAGAGAAAGTTAGATATTTTTTAGGTATCTGTTAAATTGATGGTTATTAAGACTGTGGTAAAAATATTTTAGAGGAAGCAATATGAATGAATAAGATATGAATGAAGTGATATGAATACATAAGGTATGTATTCAAAGGTAGAAAGTGATCAAAGGGTGGAATATCTTTCATGAATTTTTACCAAAGGGCTATATTATTTAACTATGTACATATAAAGTATAATTGTAATTTAAGGCTCTCTAAAAAATTCTTTATAGCAGACTTGGGCTGGATTCTGTAAATTCACTGAGATTGTGTGATTATTGTCGGATTGATTTGACTGAAAATCATGTAGAAAGCAATAGTAAACAAACTAAACTATGCCACCCTGTCTCCTTTATCCTGTGGCTTCAGAGGTTAAAGTGTTTGCCTCCAATGCGGGAGACCTGGGTTCGATCCCTGGGTCGGGAAGATCCCCTGGAGAAGGAAATGGCAATCCACTCCAGTATTCTTGCCTGGAGAATCCCATGGACAGAGAAGCCTAGTAGGTTACAGTCCACGGGGTCCCAAAGAGTCGGACACGACTGAGCGACTTCACCTTCATGGGATTCAGAGGACAAGAGGAGAGAAAAGTGATTATTCATTCTCCTGCTCCTTCCTGGTGGGCCATGACTTGTGTTCCTGTTAAGTATGGCCATAGCTTCCTTCCTGTGCCCAGGGAGCCCTAGAGGCGGTTCCAGTTCCCTCTCCTGTTGATTGGGGTGCTTCACTATCTCCATCTCTACTCTGCCCACACCTCTGCAAATAGTCCCTGAAAACACTCTTCGGTTTCCCCTTTGAGTGCCATACCATTTCCTGCCCCAGAACCCTGACTGCTGCTTTACAAAGGTAACTGTCAAAAGACATAAAATCATGCCTTTCATACAACTGCAAAATGAGCACATCTCTATCACGGTGTGTACTACTTTTAATATCTCATGATTTATCAATTGTATCTCATTGAAGCTGAAAAAAATAAAATGAACACACTGAAATTTTAATTAACACTTTCATTAAATGAGAGACTCAGAAAAGATACTACAACCAGTTCAAAGGGGAAGGCAAAAAAAAAAAAAAAAAATAGGATTACAGAAATGAATTTTTTAAAAAACTGGCTTTTCCCCTTAGGAGTCAGGAACCCTTCACCTCTAACTGATAGAACATATTTGCCTGGATATAGGCAAGAATATAGGTTTTTACAGGAGTCATGTACAGATGTGAGAGTTGGACCGTAAAGAAGGCTGAGTGTCAAAATATTATTGCTTTTGAATTGTGGTGCTGGAGAAGACTTTTAAGAATCTCTTGGACAGCAGGGAAATCCAACCAGTCAATCCTAAAGGAAATCAACCCTGAATATTCATTGGAAGGACTGATGCTGAAGCTCCAATACTTTGGCCACCTGATGTGAAGAGTCAACTCATTAGAAAAGACCCTGATGCTGGGAAAGATTGAGGGGAAGAGAAGGAGGGGGTGACAGAGGATGAGATGGTTGGATAGCATCACTGACTCAATGGACATGAGTTTGAGCAAGCTCCGGGAGATGGTGAAGGACAGAGAAGCCTGGCTTGCTGCAGTCCTTGGGGCCATAAGGAGTTGGACATGACTAAGTGACTGAAGACCAACAAGAAAGCAGGACTCTTTTTTTCTGTAAGTTGGCTAAGGCTGTTTTTTGTTTATTTTTTAAATCAATTTATTTTAATTGGAGGCTAATTACTTTAAAATATTGTGGTGGCTTTTGCCATACATTGACATGAGTCAGCCATGGGGGTACATGTCCCCCATCCTGAACCCCCCTCCTACATTCCCTCCCATCCCATCCCTCTGGGTTGTCCCAGTGCACCGGCCCTGAGTGCCCTGTCTCATGCATTGAACCAGGACTGGCAATCTCTTTCACATATGGTAATATACATGTTTCAATGCTATTCTCTCAAATCGTTCTACCCTTGCCTTCTCCCAGAGTCCAAAAGTCTGTTCTTTACATCTGTGTCTCTTTTGCTGTCTCGCATATAGGGTCATTGTTTCCATCTTTCTAAATTCCATATATATGTGTTAATATACTGTATTGGTGTTTTTCTTTCTGACTTACTTCACTGTGTATAATAGGCTCCAGTTTCATCCACCTCATTAGAACTGATTCAAATGCATTCTTTTTAATGGCTGAGTAATATTCCATTGTGTATATGTACCACAGCTTTCTTATCCATTCATCTGCTGATGGACATCTAGGTTGCTTCCATGTCCTCGCTATTGTAAACAGTGCTGTGATGAACACTGGGGTAACGTGCCTCTTTCAGTTCTGGTTTCCTCAGTGTGTATGCCCAGCAGTGGGATTGCTGGGTCACATGGCAGTTCTATTTCCAGTTTTTTAAGGAATCTCCACACTGTTCTCCATAGTGGCTGTACTAGTTTGCATTCGCACCAACAGTGTAAGAGGGTTCCCTTTTCTCTGCACCCTCTCCAGCATTTATTGCTTGTAAACTTTTTGATAGCAGCCATTCTGACCAGTGTGAGATGGTACCTCATTGTGGTTTTGATTTGCATTTCTCTGATCATGAGTGATATTGAGCATCTTTTCATGTGTTTGTTAGCCATCTGTATATCTTCTTTGGAGAAATGTCTGTTTAGTTCTTCGGCCCATTTTTTGATTGGGCCATTTATTTTTCTGGAATTGAGCTGCAGGAGCTGCTTGTATATTTTTGAGATTAATTCTTTGTCAGTTGCTTCATTTGTTATTATTTTCTCCCATTCCGAAGGCTGTCTATTCACCTTGCTTATAGTTTCCTTTGGTGTGCAAAAGCTTTTAAGTTTAATTAGGTCCCATTTGTTTATTTTTGCTTTTATTTCCATTACTCTGGGAGATGGGTCATAGAGGATCCTGCTGTGATTTATGTCAGAGAGTTTTGCCTATGTTTTCCTCTAAGAGTTGTATAGTTCCTGGTCTTATATTTAGATCTTTAATCCAATTTGAGTTTATTTTTGTGTATCTCTCTTTTCGAGATTTAGAAAAAAGAAACAAGTGCTCGCTTTGGCAGCACATATACTAAAATTGGAACGACACAGAGATTAGCATGGCCCCTGCACAAGAATGACACGCAAATTAATGAAGCATTCCATATTTTTATGGAAGCAACCTAGATGTCCATCAGCAGATGGATAAGAAAGCTGTGGTACATATACACAGTGGAATGTTACTCAGCCATTAAAAAGAATACATTTGAATCAGTTCTAATGAGGTGAATGAAACTGGAGCCTATTATACACAGTGAAGTCAATCAGAAAGAAAAACACCAATACAGTATATTAACACATATATATGGAATTTAGAAAGATGGAAACAATGACCCTATATGCGAGACAGCAAAAGAGACACAGATGTAAAGAACAGACTTTTGGACTCTGGGAGAAGGCAAGGGTAGGATGATTTGAGAGAATAGCATTGAAACATGTATATTACCTTATGTGAAAGAGATTGCCAGTCCTGGTTCAATGCATGAGACAGGGCGTTCAGGACCAGTTGCACTGGGATGACCCTGAGGGATGGGATGGGGAGGAGGGAGATAGGAGCAGGGTTCAGGATGGGGGACACATGTACACCTATGGCTGATTCATGTCAATGTATGGCAAAAACCACTACAATATTGTAAAGTAATTAGCCTCCAATTAAAATAAATTAATTAAAAAAGAAAAAAGATTCACCCATGACATATATTTAATATCTTAGAGAATCAAGTTGATGTTAAAAGGCAATAAAAATATTCTAAATCCAGCATTAGCTAGAAGACAGGCACATCCCATGCATTTTCTCTTTTAATTTCCCAGATCTTTTAACATTTTCTTTGAGTCAGTGGCCATATCAGTTGGGATTCAGGGCATAAAGTAAAAACCACTCTAGGTATTACTGCCATGAAGGGATTTAATTCAGGAAATTACATGTATACAACACAGACTAAAGTAGGCACTAGACAGGGCCTCTGGGGATAGTATCTAGAACAATCACTCATCCAGGAGTTTCTGGAAATTTAGGTGATGAAAAATACTTGTAGCTACAATCCATAGTCAAAAACAAGAAATGAGACCACCACCAGTTAACCCTTTCTAATACTCAGAAAGCTAGAAGACCCTCAACACTGAACCTTAGGTCTCCACAACCATGCTTGCTAGTAGAAATACTCACTGAGTCCACCTTGCAGATCTCAAATGAAGGTACATAATTCACAGAATCCAGTTCATGTGCAAAACCCCTAGCTGCAAGGGGAATCTGGAAGAGAATTCTTAGCTTTCCAGCCCTTCTTATTAAAGGGTGAAATAGAAGTTGGCAAGCCAATCCACAGATATCAGTCTCAATGGGCTTAGGCATTATTCATTTGTTTCCTAGCAGGAGTAGCTGGGCTGTTTGCGGTGGCAACAGGCAAAGGGAAACTGAAGAATTGTTGCTGCTTAAGAAAGAAATTGTCAGATTGCAGAAGTTTAACTCTTAAGAGTTTGGCTGACTCTTACTGCAGTCTTTTTGTTTTGTTACTGATTTAAAGAAGTCACTGTAACCAGACCAACATATGGTTGCTTCTGTGGATCAGCTACTAGAACTGGCAGATTATTCCCCATTCAGTTGTAAATGGGATTTTGCTTCTAGCAGGGCAGGTGTCTTAAAGGCATGGCCCATAGAGTAGCCTAAAAGGAATGTTATCTATCCTGTCATCCTCACATAGAACAAAGACTAAAATGTCCTGATGGTTCTTTATAGGCAAGTTTGAGGATGTTAGGAATTGGAAGTTGTTAAAGGTGAGTAGACTGGTGTCTCCTTTCTAGAAGCCTAGGTTATAATCCTTCCATATACTGTTTTACAGATGCAGAAATTAAACCAGTAGCGGTAAACAGAAAGTGGCAGATAAGTGACTTGAACCTTGAATGAAGATCGATTCCACAGACTCTTGCTACCCAGTGTATAATCTGTGGACTGCAGCGTCTGGAGCTCATTAGAAAAGTTGACTCTCAGGCTCTTTCCCAAGCTCTCTGAAGCAGCACCTGCAGCTTAATGTCTGCAGCTGATTCTCAGGCATGTTAAAGTGTGAGGAGGATGGCTTTTAACCACTTTGTTGATTTAAGACTTCCTAACAAAGTGGCTGGAGAAGGCAATGGCACCCCACTCCAGTGTTCTTGCCTGGAGAATCCCATGGACGGAGGAGCCTGGTAGGCTGCAGTCCATGAGGTCGCTAAGAGTCGGACACGACTGAGCAACTTCACTTTCACTTTCATGCACTGGAGAAGGAAATGGCAACCCGCTCCAGTGTTCATGCCTGGAGAATCCCAGGGATGGGGGAGCCTGGTGGGAGGCCGTCTATGGGGTCACACAGAGTCGGACACGACTAAAGCGACTTAGCAGCAGCAGCAACAAAGTGGGTATGGCTGTAAGCACCCTAGAACTTGTGTTCCATCAGCAATTTGATGACACCTTGGAATCCAACAGACCCCCAGTCTTTCTAGGGAAAGGTTCCCCTTTTATGGACTTTAGAGTCTTTCAGTCAATGCACTGTGACTCGTGGCAAGAAGAAAAGGGAGTTTTTCAACTGTTCCTGCATTGACAAATCTGGTCTAATATACATGATGTAACTCAAGCATGAATGGGCCTATGAGCACTTCCTCTTCTGCACAGCAATAAAGGTATGTAAGCAAGAGAACTACAACATGCCTTCCCACTGCAGGAAACCAAAGAATCTATCGTGTGGATGAAGAACTGAGGAATGGTTCAAAAAAGAATCCTCTCTATTTACACTCTTCCATTTCTTGGGGGGAAAAAAAGTCAATGAGTCAGTACATAGCAAATTTCAAGATACCAACATATGGACTTTGTGTGCATGCTCCAAGCCCGCATTATTTTCATTGTATTAAGGGTTTGAAACAGTTTGACATAAGACAGTCTTGTACAAAATGACCTATGCTGATGAACAGTTTAAATATAAGAGTTAGGCTCACAGTATTTTTTAGTGAAGGTTACTTGCACTTGCAGACTGTAGCTATAGCAGGTAAATCCAGGGGTATGAAAAACCTAGATGAGAAGACAGGTCAGCAACAGTTAAACTATATTTCCCCATCTGCGAAACGAGAAAGTAGAACTAGATTTCCATGTTTCCTTCCTATTTTAACATTTTATGGTTCTATATAACAAGTGTAATTATTAAAATAACATTTAGTGAACATTTTCTGATCCTCTAATTTATTCCTTTTAAGAACCCATGAGATTGGTACTAATATCAATCTTACTTTACAAATAGAGAAACTGGGGCACAGACATGTCAGTCACTCGTGGGGGTTATATTCTAAGAGGGGAAACTGATTCACACTCTAGCAGTCTGACTGCAGCCTCACTCTTACACACCCTATTCAGTGCCTCCTATTTTATTGCAAATATGTCTCTAACTTCCAAGCTCTTGTTACTGGTGCAGTGGAAACCTCACACCCAATAAGATATTTCCACACAGAGGCAGAGCCCTTGCCATAAATATTGAAGCTGTCCAGTGCTTTAGAAGCAGCTCTCAACCTTAGCTAGACATTAAGAGTCACCAGGGAAGCCTTAAATAGCATGGATGCCTGGATTCCACACTGAAGTTTCTGATGGAATCAGTCTGACATGAATTCTCGGCACTGGGTTTTTTTTTTTAATGTATTTTAGGAATTCAAATAGGCTGCCCAGATTGAGACTAGACTACTCCCAACTTTATAGGAATGGGGTTGGTTCTGAAGGCAAGTTCTACCCATGTAGGACCAGAAACTGACCTGATGTGTCAACCATTAATACTCTGACACAAGCTTTTTTAATGCTGCTAGTTATGTAATGGAGAAGGAAATGGCAACCCACTTCAGTATTGTTGCCTGGAAAATCCTATGACAGAGGAGCCTGGTGGGCTACAGTCCATGGGGTTGCAGAGTCAGACATGACTTACTGACTGCACACATGTATGTAGATTACCTGTTTGTCGGTACCATCTGTTGTTCTGGATAAGCTTCCTGTAAAAGGGCAGAGCCAGTGTCTTATTTGTATGTGTGTCCCCAGAGCCTGGTAATATCCCTATAAATTTTGTTCCCAGTTGGGAAGGAAATAATGAAACCACATCTAATCATCTCCATATAACAAGATCTTGACAGAACACTCACTTCAATCTGCTGGTTACTGTTGAACTGAATACTTATCTGCTAGGCTGTGAGATAGGGAAAGAAGCATACTCTCTTCCTAGAGTTTGAGATTTCTTGGGGATGTTCTAGGACAGTGTGTCAATGGTGTAAATTTTATCTGACCCTTGCTAACATGGATGTGTCTCTGCCCACTTCCATGATCCCAGGACAAGCAGCCTGACAAAGAGATGCTCCAGGGTCAGGGCATTTAAGCTTTACTAACTACTAGGAAAGTCACACTTCTCCTTCACTCCAGTATAGTCATCAACCATCACCCAGTTAACTTTTCCCTTTGTGGTCCACTTTGAACTGTGTTAGACCCATTTTCTCGCCCTGACTTGTTTTACAGTTCACTTACCTGTCCAGGATTTAACCAGGAATCCCTTGGTAACATTTCCCTCCTAAATGGGTCTGTTGGTAACACCTCTGCAGACCTGGCCTCAGCCACTGGCTCACAGCACTCTCAGACTCAGAGAGCTGGGCCAGAGAAGGCAAAACCTATTTTTAAGAGAAAGAAAAGTTACTTGCCACTTGACCACAATCAGAACGAGTGGTGGAATAGATGCCCCCGGCTTCACTGCAGTAACCACTCTTGAAATCATCCTGAAGTTCATTTTCTTTCTTTGAGGCTCAATGTAAGAGGTTGGACCACGGAAGTCCAAAGGACGGACCACTCATCCTTTGAGCTCGAGGGACTGCCTTTTATCATTTACTTCGGCTTCAAGCTCATCAAATAACCCTTCCACGTTCCTGCTTTCTTAGCCCTGGGAATGTATTTATGTGGAAGCTAGTTACCTACATTTCTCCATTTTTCTCCTTTAAAACAAAACAGCCCATCAGTCCCAGCCTGTTTTCCCACAATGTCCTCATTGTACTAGGGCTAAGTTTCTTACTAAGATGCTTTCATCCAGGGTAGAAGGCTCGAGGTTATCCTTATTTTCCTGGTCCGGACAATGTAAGACATTTCCCACCAACATCTACCCTACATTCTAGAATATTCTCAACCACAGGGGCACGACATAAGCCATAACTCTGCATGATATGCTGCGAGGTTGTAGCAAGTAATCTGCAACCAACAATTACGTGTCAGTGTTCACAGACAGGTCCAAGGGTCCCCTGTATGAATACCGCTATCACACTCAGGCATCTCTGTTTTTTTGTGAGGAAGAGAAGGAAGCAGAGTCCCAGGAGTCCCATAAAGCCCTACCATGACCTCTGCCAAGGGCATTTATGCCACAGCCCTAGCCAAACCAGTTTCTGATGCTCGTAATCACTGACTACACATCACTGCAGTGACTTATACTGGGTATACCCATGGGACTGTGGTTAATAGAGTCCCAGCCACTAGCCTGTCTAAAAAGTACCTATCACTCATTTCTTTAGATGGTTATCACCCGTCTGACCTTCAAAGACTAACAAGGCTAAGACATAATGTGTAATACCAAGTACAATGGAAAACTATTCCCTAAGAGACTGCACATTTTATACTGGAAAATTTATTCAGGCCAGGGCATGCTATATTGTCTGCACACTATATACATGCCTTCCCTTTATTAAAGTGTGACAATCCGGCTAGAGAAGTTTCAAAAAGCTGCTTAAATTTAAATGAAATCCATTGATGAAGAAAATATTTTCTGACCTGTCAATTCTGCCTAGTCAGTGCTTGGTGATCAGTATAATGAGGCAGGTCACAGCTGGACTGCTGTCACAGTGAAAGTGTGTTCTAAGAAGAAAGCAACTCAGCCATAAGAACTTTTTTCTTTGTGCCATGTGTCATTGCTAGCTGACACCCTATCCTTCAGAGGCATAATAAGCCCTTGAAGCAGATGAATCAATGCTTACACACAACCCCCAATTTGCAGGTATCTTGAACAAACCACCTTTAAGATCATTTTCTTTTGAAAATATTCTCAACAGTAAAGCCGAGAGGAAAAAAATCACATTTACATTGCATTTTGTGGAGCATTAATATCTTTGGCTGATCTGAGATTATTCTTAATGTCCCATAAATAAAAACACGAAAACCTTTATAATTCAGCTTGATGCAATAAAAAGAAAGGCAAGTCAGGTTATTTATAATTTCACATGTACAATGCTGTTTCTAAGCCACAAACACTTTCATAAAAAAATTTTTATTTCACACTTTTATACAAATATCCACAGGTATTTTCTAATCATGAAATAATTTTACAATGCTAGTTAGTATAAAAATGTATCAAATGCAAACAGACCAGTGACTTGACTTGAGATGACATTTTTAACAACTATAAACACCACTACATTCGTGTTTCTTTTGTTGGTGAACCACCCTTGCACCCCGCCCCCCTTTTTAGGACATTCATTTTTATAACAAAGGTCTATAAACACTTTCAAAATATCAGCTTCTCAGCAACCTATAAGCCAGTGCACTGGGTTCCAAGTTATCTAAGCAAGAAACTGAGATTTTAAAGATTGTTCTGACCTGTTTTAGAGAAATTTCTGTAAACAAAATATCATCTGTAAAACTATTTTTGTTTTGAAAATTCCAAAGCACAACTAATATCTTAAGGGCATAAGATTTCTGGGAGGAAAAAAAAAAAACGCAAAAGCATCAATGTCACATATAGCTGTATTTTGTTCTTTTAAAAGATTTTGAGATGCTATTTATACTACAGCCAAACAAATTAGCACCTGTTCGTTGCCGTACCCCCGTAACTTAACATTTTGAAGTACAGTAATGTTTAAAAATTTAGCTTTCCAGCTATTCAATCTCTATTGAATGTTTATAATAATAATTTCCTCCTCCCTCCCCTTCATCTTTAAAATTAAGCAATTTAAACTTCTTTTCAGAGTAGTTAAAAGTATTTTGGGGGATACAGACAGGGGAGGAAACAAAGCAAAAAACAGAACGTCGACTCATTGATTAAATGATTCCAATAATATTTTAAAACTTCAAAGCCATGATGTTCAGACTTTTGGTATCAGGTATTCAGTAGTCTTACACTGGATCGGTTTGGGTCCACCATCGGCACTCACCGTTTCTTTCAAGTCCTGAATATACAGTATTTTCAGCAGTGACTAAACTGCACTAAAGTCCAACAAACAATCCCATTATTTCCAAGAGTTCCTGATAGTTATAGCAAGAAAATCAGGAATATCACACAGGGCTCTAAATTAAAAAATATCTTCTGTCTTTAAGAATTAAACATCTCACAGTTAAATTCTGTTTCTTAAATGTTTTGGGTTTGGAGGGAGGGGATGAGTGCTGTCATGAAGGGAGTTAATAACTTAAACTTATCTGTAAAGTATAATAACTCTCTGCTATATTTATAAAGACTTACTATGTTCTTTAGGCAGTCAGTAATTGAGGTCCAACCAGTGACCTCTCATGTTCTGATTCTGATTGCTTAATCCAACCTGAAGGGCAAACTGGAGAATCTTTGGCCTGTTAGTCAATAACAAAACGGTTTGTAAAAAAGAAAAATAAATACCATATACAAATAAGTATAACTAGCATTCAAATCTGTTATGCCTGTGTGTTTTAGTGAAAGGGAAATGAAACCTGTCTGTATTTGGCGTGAGCAGGTATTCACACGTCTAGGAAATGGAAAAAGATGGCAGGATGGCAACATCACCTTCTATTGCACATTTAATTTACGGGAGCACTTTAGTTTGAACACGGTTACCCTGATGGCATAGGGTTGTGATGCAGGACAGTTAACTGGCATGTTCTCCCGTCCTATGAGAAGAACGCTGGCAGAGGCGGTGCCGAGGTTGGGACGGTCCCTCTGTTGGCGCAGGGGTCATGGTGCCTTCTTCCAGCTACACCTTTGGGAGGATGTCGCGTAAGAGTAACCGGGTAGGCCCTTTCCCAGCACAAGTAAGTCAAGAACAAAGGCAACCCGGAACGTTAAATTAAGGCAGTTAAAGAAAAATCCATTCCAACAGCCTTCAATTTGGCTGTGCAAAACAGGAGCCTCGGGCTACGTAACAATGTCCAGTTAAAACTGTAGGCCCGTACTGTTGTGCAGTCTGTCTGAAATCAGTATTCAAATACTGAACAGGGTTTTCAATCCATCTGAGTGTCTGGGTTGGGGAAAAAATAAAGCAGTTTGGGTACTGTGAAGCTTTTCTGGCCTCCCTAGGAGTAGCTTTCATTTTCATTCCACTTTGTGATCCACTGTTTTTTTTCAGGGTTATCATTATATTTTTCATCTTGGATCTCTCGCTCTTCTTTCCGGATCCTTACAGCATGGTATCGGGGAACGCTATCATCGTACCTAGAGCGTTTAAAGAATCCACACTGGAGACAGGGGGAGAGAGAAACAGACACAAATTAAGTAATTCCAAGAAGGGCAAGTCCACTAGATGGTAATATCTAAGCTTTCTGTTCAGCTATGCCTAAATTTGGACTGGGACAAAGAATAAAAGACATGGTTTTCTTTTAAGAAGGAACTAACAGGTCAAAAAGAAATAGTAATAGCCGGTGAGGATAAACAGAAGAGAACAGCTGTAAAACTGGAAGAAAAGTCCCTTTTCCCATCTTGTCTTTCCATCTTATTATAGCAATGTTAGTTACTTCTAAGAGTTGAAGAGTTTATGAAATAGTGCTTCCATTTTTTTATAATCACCATACTATATGTAAAAGATCTAACTTTCAGATTACTAGAACATCATGTTAATTTCAAGAACAACTTTTTTCAAGGTCATAAACCAAAGATTATTCCATGCCCCTCTTCCACTAACAAAATGGAAATCAGGTCACAAATATTTTACAAATTACTACTTGAAATGGGTGATTTAATCTCCTCTCCTTCGAGGCTCCAGTACCTCTTTCTTAATAGCTAAGATGTAATTTATACTGCGTGGATTTCCAAATGAAGCCTCCAAACTAAGCTGTTTCATTAATAAATCATGCAGTGACTGTGTCCTGCAATAAAATCATTCACCTCAAAGAATTTGAGAAACTATCACTAGACTGAATTTCAGAGCATCCTCTAATTTCTTTTCTTTTTGGCAAAAATACAGCACTTACACTTAGATTATTAATGAATATATATTTTATTAATCTTTAAAACATATTTAATCTGATCCAAAGTAGGTTTTTATTGGGAACATACCTGGAAATTCTTAAGTCAGATTGAATTTTTTTAATGAATAAAATATATATGTATTTTCTAAAAAGATGCCTTTAATTTCTAAATGCAGATAAAAGATGGATGAGGAAGATACTTAGAATATGTTGATTAATGTGTTTACTATGTCACATCAATAGGCACAGAACATTTGTTTTGAATGATGTTAAGCTATAAAAATGGCATGGGGCAAAATAAAATTATGTATAAGTTTATCACTAAATCAGTGAGGAAAATGGGACAAGAATTTTTGTTCTAAGGCCTTTTCTATTTTCTGCAAAAAAAGCCAAAACACCTATCTGTCACATAGTGTGACTATTGCCCCATTTAAACAAAGACGAAATCGGGGTGATACACAAACTGAAATGGAAATGCTGGGATTTATCATGACAGGGTCATGGGAAGGGGTTACAGGGGTAATTCTACCCTCTGGTGCCCACAGAAATGGAAAAAGGAATCGCTGCCAATTCCTGTTTCCATGGAGTTACAAATAAGAGAAGCCAAACATGAACTTAAAATCAGCTGAGACCCAGGGCTGAAAAAAATTTCTAGAAACATGGAACAAGATCAAACTCCATTACAACATTTTGAATAAACTGTCCACAGCATTTTTATATTAAACTTTTGTAAACTGAAGGCCATGTTGGCAAAGAATCATCTTCTGAAGTTGACCATAATGTCTTTCACCCCAGTAGTGAAGTTTGTTGTAATGGTCTTTGACTTGTAGTAGATATGCAGGGAAAGGAAGTTGCATGCTTAGCCAGCATAAAACAATTTCTGAGCAACAATAAAAGCATTCCAAGCCTTGCCCCATCACTTTATAGCACAAAAATCAAAAAGATGACAGTGAGAAAGCCTTCTCTTCAAGAGAAACACAATGTTTCCAACATGCAACAGGTTAATTAGGCAGTCAACACAAGCTTCTATCTGTGGGAAATTCCAAAATGGACAAGAAATCTGGCATGATTTCTTATGCATCTTTGAAATTCCAAGTGGTATGCTACATAGTAGATTAACAACACGTGGCAAACTGGTCAACTGTAGAGGTCTAATACCTCCTATGTGTACGTAGATTGCAGTTTTCTTCATTGCTGTGGGTGATGTCTATTAACAACAACAAAAAGCAACTCACCTGCAACGAAAGATTCTTTGTGCACTTTTTTTTTTTAAAAAAGTAAGCTTTCAAGTGAAATAAATGAAATAAAATAAATTCAAGCAAGGCAAGCCAGTGTGGACATTTGGAAAACATCTGTTAATGGGACACACACAGCAAGCTGTTGCTTTTAAAGTTAGCCACCACAACCATAGCAGGTTCCACAGCTAGCAATTAAAAAACATTGATCAATTACCAATTACAGAAGTAGATCAATACTACGCATCAGAAGTAAGCCTCTCTTTATCAGATGGCTGAGCATGGATCTCAGCCTTGTGATATGTGGCATCATAGTGATCTTTCTTATTTCTCTTGAAGAAACCACACTACAAGGAAGCAAGGTATTTAGTCAGTGTTACAGTTCTGTGTATAAAAGCTAAACAAAAGAAAAATCTCAGAGTTTAACCTGATTCCTACTTACAGCTTGCTTACAAAGAGACCACTATGGATCAACCAAAAGGGAACAGACCCCCTACCGTATGACACAGTGACATCAAGTGTGCTGTATACTCAGTTGCTAAGTCCTGTCTGACTCTTTATAAAGACTGCATGGACTATAGCCCACCAGGCTCCTCGGTCCATGGAATTTTCCAGGCAAGAACACTGGACTGGATTGTAATTTCCTTCTCCAGGGACTCTTCCTGACCCAGGGATCTGCTTGGCAGGCAGATTCTTTACCATGGCGCCACGTGGGAAGCCCCAGTGACGTCAATTAGCCCAACTCTATTACCAGAGGTCTCTGGTCAAATATTTATATGGATGACACTAGCAAATTGATTTTTCTATTTGTAACAAATCCTAAGGGCCAAAATCATTCTAAAAGGGAAAATATTTACACATCTGCTCATAGTTTTGGGTAGTTTCTTCTTGCGGGGCTTCCCAGGTAGCTCAGTGGTAAAGCATCTGCCTGCCAATGCAGGAGACACGGGTTCGATCCCTGGGTCAGGAGTATCCCCTGGAGGAGAAAATGTGTAATCCACTCTAGCATTCTTGCCTGGGAAATTTCACAGACAGAGGAGCCTGATGGGCTATAGTCCATCAGGACAGTTTCTTCTTGCAGGGGACATGGAGTCTAAAAATATGCAAAAGATTGACATCTGCAGTAAAGTGTAAAGAATAAATTCTCTAAGACTTAGCACAAATCCAAATAAAAGACACACTGAATATTTTTCTGTCCTTTTCAGTGAATTTGATGGGATAAGTGCCATCTACTTGAGGCCTTTGTGGGGTAAATCACAATATAAATTTGAACATACCATCATGAAATAATGATTGCTATCACTCTCCAAAATTCTGAGCCACCATGTAGCATTTAAGTGATAGTAATCTGTGCTCCTCATATTAGGTCACTCTAAATGAGTATAGAGGTATAGGAAAAGACTGTCCTTGTAGGACGAGCAATAGAAGGCCATCCTCAAATATCAAACTTCATACTCAGCTTTGGATATCAAAATAGTTTCCAGAGCATCTCCTGTATCGGCTGACTGTACTCAGACAAAACTACTATCTGAAATAAACATCAGGTAGGGCTGGCTGACTTCCCATGGGAGGATGGGTCTTGGCATAAGCAGATACCAAACTTCAATCACATGACTGGAGGACGCCCAAAAACTATCTCAAAATTATCTTGGCAAAAGGCAGTTACTTGGAAAAATAAAGCAAAAAGAGATGCCCAGTATTTGAAAGTGAGACTATCTTAAGTCCTTGTCCATTATACCTGGATCCAAAGAAAAGATAAGGATAGTTTGATCCTAGGGAGTTTCATCATCCTTTGCCTCTAGACCAGACATATTTGGAAACCCCAAATTTCTGGCCTTTTAGAAAAGTAATACACTGTATACATAATGTCACAGTAATTAAAACATTAGTATTCCTAATCTTTTAGAACTGAGTAAAGGATAGAGACTATAAATATCCTCTCTTCACATCATGTCAAGTTGAGTTGCCAAATAAGTCATTACAAACTTTGAGTTTTTGGGGATTGTTGATAAATAAGTCTGTGAATCTCCATTACTAACTGAGAATAACCCAAAATCTATAGGTGATAATTTTTGCCAAGAAAAGTATGTGACATCTCATACATTTTTTGTAATGTCGACTATTTACTGGTAGAAAGCAGAGGGAAGATACTACATTATATTTACAGGACCAGACTCTAATGAAATACATCATATTAAACACAGATCTTCCTTATGCTTGATACAGGCTATGGTGACCACTTTGAGATTCATTGATTTCATGTTTTCCTATTTCCTAATCTAGCTGCAACTGTAACAAGCCCCCATGGCTGCCATGAACATTTCTTTTCAACAAAAGTTGAAATTAATAGGGATACAGATTCTGATTAGGGTGATAACCAATCTGGCTTAGATTCAGAATTTGATTGTCAGTAAAGAAACGGTCATAGTGGTAAAAATTTTTTAAATTATTATCTGCCAAACATGCTATATTATATGGGAAAACACTGAAATTTACACACTTAAGAAATTCCTTATATAAATACTATTCCTTTATAAAATATTAGTTAGGTATTCAGATCTTCATTATATAATTCTTGAGTTTGCTGTATTTTAGAAAAATTTCATAGAAAAAAATGTTGGGGAAAAGCAGCAATGAAAAATGTATGTACTATCAGTGTTAATTTACTTTGAAAAGAAAACCTGAAATAAAGTTTATATCACAAAACTCAACGGCCAGATATGACTTACCTTCCACAGTAAAAATACTAATAGACCAAGCATCAAAATCCCAGCAAGAATGGCCACTAGGATGATCCACCAAGGTACTCCTGAATGTTGAGCTACAGTCTTTGAGGGAAACACAGTCACACGAACCTATGGGGCATAAAGGAAAGCAATACCATTACAAACTTGGGTGAGAATTAAACCCTGAGTTTGTATCACTAATTCTGCTTCTAGATACACTTGGTCAGTGTAGCCTACAGATGGATGATGTGTCTTTTTGGTGTGAATTCCTTTCCTTTAGTAATGGAATATTGCTTCAAGAGGCATTTCTTGGAGCTCTTTTCCCAGAACCTGGAAAATGCTGAATTATGTTTTGATGAAATAATTGCTTCTGTGCTAACTTATCTTTTATAAATTTTTATAATCAACAAAAGTAGAGGAAATTGTATAATGAACCATCATTTATTCATCAGCAAGTTTCAACAATTACCCAGAGGGATACAACCAATCTTGTCATATCTACATTAATATAACCTGGTATCTTTTTGAGAACAATCACCCTCTCTTAATTAAGCATTCAACAATGGCAACAAAAGAGTCCATTTATGCACAATTAGCCTACATTCCTCACTCATATTTTAAAGATGTTATGAAATATAAAAGAGGAATGGAGCTACATTACTGACACCATTCTAATTTTCCCTTAAGGTTGAAAGCAAGCAGGACCCAGTGGGGCCCTCTCAGCAGACCAAAGCTTTATGGTTCAAACCTGACAGTTACTTGGAACCACAGGATTGTGATGGTCATCTTTGAAAACAGAAGATTACCTCTTCCCCAGCACATAGCCCCTTCTTCTCTTCCCTAAGTAATCTCAGAACAAAACCGGGGGAGTTGGTTCTTTGGGACACGAGTTCACCTTCTTCCCAGGATTGCTAGCTTCCTCAATAAATCTCTCTTTTCTTTTACCTAACACTTGTCTCTCAGTATTGGATTCTTGGGTTATGGGAAGCCAAACCTGAGTTCAGCAACAGGAGAGCAAACTAAAGACCCTCGTAAAGAATAAAATTTCCTGAAATGGCTTGCTGTCATTTACTACGACAGTATGTACAGACAAACGGGACTCTGGATTCACTCAGAGGCAGCTTACAGCTTTAAGCAGCAGCTGATGGAAAAAGACTCTGATGCTGGGAGGGATTGGGGGCAGGAGGAAAAGGGGATGACAGAGGATGAGATGGCTGGATGGCATCATGGACTCGATGGACGTGAATCTGAGTGAACTCCTGGAGTTGGTGATGGACAGGGAGGCCTGGCCCGCTGCAATTCATGGGGTAGCAAAGAGTCTGACACGACTGAGCTACTGAACTGACTGACTGATGTGTTTAAGCTCTAAACACTTGAAAGCTGGCAAATACCAATTGAATATAAGTGTTTATTCAGAAATCTAAAAAGTTGCTTATGGTAATTTGCAACAACTTGGTTATGTGAGCTTAGAATTCAAGTGGATTTCTGTGATGCCAGAAGGTTTTTTCCAGGAAACTAATCTTCAAAGCTTATAAAAGACCTGGTGAAAGCTACAAATATGATTTTGTAAACTATACTGATTACTCATCTATCAGTTTGAAGTTTCTGCTGTTTTTGAATTTAAAGTGAAGGGTAAAGAAAACTTAAGAGGGAACAATTTAACTCCTAAGAAGTGTTTCTAGTTAAGTATTCTACATTAGTATTGAATTCTGGATGCTGCCTAAAATGCTTCCATGTCTTCACTGTGATTCAATACTACGATACTAGAACACTTAAAAAAAAAAAAAAAAACTCTTAAAGTACTTCTATCTATACTAGAAAACAAGTTTTCAACCTGCTCTTACAGAATATACTTAAAAGCAGGAACCGCTTTCCTTTAAACATCTTTAATAGGACAGAATTCACATTAAGAGTTTTCTAAACTCTAACCACATAAACACCGTTATCAGCTACTATGTTTCCTGTTATGGTCTCAATGAAGTTTCACTTAAGCTCTCAGCCCAGGGCAGGGCCTCCTGACTCACTTCCTCTTGCCTCCCTTTCCCCAACAGGTGTCCTAGCTTTAAGCTAAAACAACTCTTTCTTGAGATTATTTGTTGAAGCAGAGAGGTACCCATGAAGTAGGGGAGAGAGAATGGTGAAAGACCAGTAAAGAAATAATATAGTTGATGTGAGTGCTAAGTCAGACAATCCTAAACTAAAAAGATTACTTCAACTAGCCTACGCTTTGTCTTCCCAGGTACACAGTGGTAAAGAATCTGCCTGCCAGTACAGGAAACACAAGAGATGCAGGTTCAGTCCTTGGGTCCAGAAGTTCCCCTGGAGAAGGGACCCGCTACCCACTCCGGTATTCTTGCCTGCAGAATTCCAAGGACAGAGGAGCCCGGCGGGCTACAGTCCATGGGGTCACACAAAGTCGGGCACCACTTAGCAGCATGCGCACACACGTGCTTTATCTCATTTAACTCTGCTTCCCTAGTATGTAGCATAGGCAAGCCACACAGTATCCCTGGGGCAAGGTGATGACTTGGAAGGGCCATTCTCATTTTTAACAATAAGTCCTGATGAAGCCTTTTGAAGTGGAGAGTGGACACTGGTCCACAGACAGAGGAATCAGCCCTATCGCCGCGGTACCAGTCTTTCACACGGATGCTCCTAGAGGGAAACCACGCCCCAAAACGGCTGCAATCCGACAGCCATAATGGCTGAACAAGGTAGTTTTTTATTTTGTGGGGTTGGGGGTTGGGTGCAGTGTTGGCAGGAACTCAGCTGAGAGCTCTAAGCCCCAGGTCTGGCTACCATTCAAATCAGATCTTGAAGCCTTTTAGAAACTAAAACAAGTCACTGTGTCTCAGACTGAGGACGAATGCTAGGGTCTGGGCCACACATTTAAGGTTCAGATGTGCTCTGCAAATCTGGTGTGTGTCTGTGTGCAAGGCCACACCACAGGAAGGCAAGAGAGGCCGGTCAGCAAGATTTTATTGTTTGTTTCCTTAAACTGTCAACTCTGTGTGGGGTGTCTGTGTGTGCGTGTATGATAGTCACTCTCCAGCTGGGACTGAGAATAGGAGGAGGGGAGTGGAGCTGGCCTTAGAATCGGGTGGGGGAGACCAACTATGAGCTGAGATTCCCAGAGCTCTGGACACCTTGTCTCATCTCATCACAGCAACTGTTACTGATGAACAATGACAGGTTCAGGCGAGTAGAAACTACTCCAACTTCAAAAACAAACAAACAAAAAAACTGTTTTGCTTGCATTAAAATCTAGGCATTTCCACAGGGATGACCTGTGCACATGAACCTCATCCATCATGTGTCCATCAGAGGAAAAGGGTTTAATTCTGCTGATGCATTAAATTCCATCACCAGTGAGCAGTGCTGAGACCACATGAGTTTGCCCCCAGCCAAAACTGTTTCCCTAAATCACTCTTTAATGTAATATACTCCACTCTCATTGAACTTTAGTATAAGATATTCACCCAATGAAGGGATTTTCGTTCTCTTTTATGAACCTATTAAGGAAACCATCCCCTTAGTGAGTGTTCTTCATATTAGAAATTCATCTTATAGAAGAATCCACATCTCAAGTCCTTCTCTGAATTTAGAACCAAAAAATGAAAATCTCCTCCACCCTGAAGAATAACATGTCTACTTCCACTTATCACACTCATTCTCATCTTTGGCAGGTAGGAAGTTTAACCACTCTCTTCCTATTCCTTAGGAATGAAGTTCAGTTCAGTTGCTCAGTCGTGTCCGACTCTTTACAACCCCATGAACCGCCACATGCCAGGCCTCCCTGTCCATCACCAACTCCTGGAGTCTACCCAAACCCATGTCCATTGAGTCAGTGATGCCATCTAACCATCTCATCCTCCATCATCCCCTTCTCCTCCTGCCCTCAATCTTTCCCAGCATCAGGGTCTTTTCAAATGAGTCAGCTCTTCACGTCAGGTGGCCAAAGTATTGGAGTTTCAGCTTCAACATCAATTCTTCCAATAAACACCCAGGACTGGTCTCCTTTAGGATGGACTGGTTCCATCTCCTTGCAGTCCAAGAGTCTTCTCCAACACCACAGTTCAAAAGCATCAATTCCTCAGCACTCAGCTTTCTTCACAATCCAACTCTCACATCCATACATGACTACTGGAAAAAACCATAGCCTTGACAGACAGACCTTTGTTGGCAAAGTAACGTCTCTGCTTTCTAATATGCTGTCTAGGTTGGTCATAACTTTCCTTCCAAGGAGTCTTTTCATTTCATGGCTGCAATCACCATCTGCAATGATTTTGGAGCCCCCCAAAATAAAGTCAGCCACTGTTCCCACTGTTTCCCCATCTATTTGCTATGAAGTGATAGGACTGGATGCCATGATCTTCGTTTTTTGAATGCTGAGCTTTAAGTCAACTTTTTCACTCTCCTTCACTTTCATCAANCCATCTGCAATGATTTTGGAGCCCCCCAAAATAAAGTCAGCCACTGTTCCCACTGTTTCCCCATCTATTTGCTATGAAGTGATAGGACTGGATGCCATGATCTTCGTTTTTTGAATGCTGAGCTTTAAGCCAACTTTTTCACTCTCCTTCACTTTCATCAAGAGGCTCTTTAGTTCACTTTCTGCCATAAGGGTGGTGTCATCTGCATATCTGAAGTTACTGATATTTCTTCCGGCAATCTTGATTCCAGCTTGCTTCCTCCAGCCCAGAGTTTGGCATGATGTACTCTGCTTAGAAGTTAAATAAGCAGGGTGACAATATACAGCCTTGATGTACTCCCTTTCCTACTTGAAACCAGTCTGTTGTTCCATGTCCAGTTCTAACGGTTGCTTCCTGACCTGCATATAGGTTTCTCAAGAGGCAGGTCAGGTGGTCTGGTATTCCCATCTCTTTCAGAATTTTCCACAGTTTATTGTGATCCACAAAGTCGGTGGCTCAGAGGGTAAAGCGTCTGCCTGCAATGCAGGAGACCTGGGTTCGATCCCTGGGTCAGGAAGATCCCCTGGAGAAGGAAATGGCAAGCCACTCCAGTACTCTTGCCTGGAAAATCCCATAGACACAGAAGCGTGGTAGACTACAGTCCATGGGATCGCAGAGTCAGACACGACTGAGCGACTTCACTTGCACAAAGTCAAAGGCTTTGGCACAGTCAATAAAGCAGAAATAGATGTTTTTCTGGAACTCTTGCGTTTTCGATGATCCAGCGGATGTTGGCAATTTGACCTCTGGTTCCTCTGCCTTTTCTAAAACCAGCTTGAACATCTGGAAGTTCACATATTGCTGAGGCCTGGCTTGGAGAATTTTGAGCATTACTTTACTAGTGTGTGAGATGAGTGCAATTGTGCAGTAGTTTGATCATTCTTTGGCATTGCCTTTCTTTGGGAAGGAATGAAGTGGCGATATGTAAGTACAACCAATAAGAAACTTCCTCCTTCCTTGGCTGAATTCAACAAATCTCTCCTGGTTCACTCTCTCCTGTGTTCATTCAGCTGTGTCTCTTTGGGACCCCATGGACTGTGGCCCACAGGCTCCTCTGTCCATGGAATTTTCCAGGCAAGAATACTGGAGTGGGTTGCCATTTCCAACTCCAGGGGATCTTCCTGACCCAGGGGTTGAACCTGAAGCTCTTGTGTCTCCTACACTGGCAGGTGGATTCTTTACCACTGCACCACATGGCAAGCCCCACTCACTGCCTCATAGACCATGAAATTCCTAACAATTGACAATATCTTATTCAATTTTGCTTCTCTAGCACTTTTGTGAGGAAGGCTTCTCTGGCACTTCTGCAGTGCATCCATGGCTAATTGGCTTGTTAACTGGATCAATTTAATTGATGCTAAAATTTTAGTAACCATCTGGTTCAGTTGGGTGAAGAGCTCTCCCTGACTTTTCTTATAACAATATGTTAAATGTGTTTTTATTAAGAAATGAACACAGGTGGGAGGGAGATTCAAGAGGAAGAGAACATATGTATACCTCTGACTGATTCATGTTAATGTTTGGCAGAAACCAACACAATTCTGTAAAGCAATTATCCTTCAATTAAAAAATAAATATTTTAAAGAACTGAGCACAAAACTCTTAAAATTGGTTGGTTATAAGGAAATAAAGATTTTTTTAATCTTTTTAAAGCCAGGATTAGAGTAAAAGCAGTGGGAAAACATATCAACATTAAGACCAAAAGACAAGGCTGAATTATTCAACCTCCTTTGCTTCATGTCCCAAGAAAAATATCTAGACACTGGAAAAGACAGAGAATCAAGATAAAAATGAAATTGAAACCGTCAGTAAGTGAGAGAATAAAAAATGAAGGCCTTTTGACACTTGAAATAAGCTTGAATCTTTAGAACCCCCCCCCAAACTGTAGCTTAAAATACTAAAGAAACATGTAGATATGACAGCTGAGCTATTATATCTCAGAAATCAGTTAATAGAAAAGGTAACAGAACACTAGAGATTAAAAAGTCTCTGTTTTCAAAAGAAATGGGTTCTAGATATGAGACTAATCCATTTTCAAATCTACCAATTATTAAATAAATCAAGTAGCATTATAGCAAAGATTCCAATTCCCATTAGTAGGCGTGGGCTCTCAAAGCCCTGAGAACATGAAATGCCCGAGAGAACCTCATTTGCGTTTGTGACCCAGCCGCCAGTCTAGACACCATGGCCTTCAGTTCCATCATCGTCAAGAAAACAAGGGCACTTGATGAGAAGTCATGAGCCCAAGGTCTGGTCTTACCTCCACCCCACATGCTGGTCCTATGACCCTGAGGGACAGACAGCCTTCCTTGGACTCAGTTTTCTCATCTGAACTTGAGATTTGGGGACTTCATGGGGAGCAAGTATTTTAGAGTCAAAGAATAGGGGCCCAGAAGCCAGAATGGCATAGATTTCAATCCAGGACCCCAAATGGCACCCCCTGTCTATGCCTGCTTCCTTTTTTGTAAAGTGGGAACAATGTCTACCTTGGCATTCTCCTGCAGTTTAAATGATAGTATATGGGTAAAGCATCTACTGGATGATAGACATTTAATTAGTGCTTTATTAATGTTAGTTTCTTCCCTCTAAAGTTTTCTTCTCTTTGAAGCTCAATGATTCTCAGGATTGCTGATTAAAGCTACAGAAAGTTATAGCAACTGCCTTTAGTCAGAGAGGGAGAGAAAGGATTCTCAGGAAGGGTGTGGTTTGATGGACCTTATGATACCTTATTAGTAAAGGCAGAGGAACTTCTCTGGTGGTCCAGTGGTTAAGAATTTGCTTTCCAAAGCACAGGATGTGGGTTCAATCCCTGGTTGGGGAACTAAGATCCCACATGCCAAGGGGCAACTGAGCCCACATGCCACAACAAGCCTGTGCACAATTAAGACTCAGTGCACCCCAAAAATTAAATTTAATTTAAAATTTTTAAAAAGATGTAGA
The DNA here is from genome assembly GCA_006410635.1 of Cephalophus harveyi. NCBI lineage: Eukaryota > Metazoa > Chordata > Mammalia > Artiodactyla > Bovidae > Cephalophus > Cephalophus harveyi. Next base: position 292,749 of record SJYT01063551.1, read on the forward strand.
AAGGTAGGAGTAACCTGCAGAGACAACATAAGGTCATGGTGAGGGTACATCCTGGTTAAGTCTGGGACAGTCCTGGTTTACACCACATGCCCCAGCATCCTGCCCAGTTTAGCACTTGCCCAGACAAATGTCTGTATTCTAGTTGAGATGGTAAATTTTAATTAAGGGTCACTATATTCCAAAAACCAAGGTCATCAGGCAGACACAATGGATTTCAGCTGGTCAAAGGACTGAAGCCTAGACATTTGCCTTAAGTACATCAGTAGATCAGCTTTAGGACAGTAATTCTTCTCCATTCACTCTCTTTTGCAAAACACTCCCACCTGTGACCTCTAGTCATTTACTTTGAGAGCCTGATACAAGTCCCTGTGGGGCCAGACCCCCGACCCCCAACTAAGAACCCTTTACTATACACAAGCTTCTGCTGCTAATCCTGGTCAACAGTTTTCTTAATTACCTGGATGAAAACACCCAAGATATGGTTTTTAAAAGATAAAGCTTGCAAGGAAAGAAAGTTACCAGAGAGCAAATGATCAAGACTCAAAATTACATTGTAAGCCCAAACAACAGACCAAAAGTGAACCACGCAAGATGTGAGGATGCACTTAAAGGACTGTATTTACATTTTTAAAAACTGCTCAAGGGTGCGATGTGGGAAATACAGTTTGACAGCACATTCAGATGAAAACACCTGGGAAGTTTCAGTAGAACACACACAGAAAAACAGTAGCTGCCAGAAATGCAAACCATCTTCAGCAACCATTTAAAGACCACATTTTAGGCTGAACTAACAGAAGCTGGGAGGCTGTTAATGGGAAAGTTAAGCTGAACTAGGCAGACCACATGTCAGCTCTCCTTCCTGGAGCTGGCCCAGGAAGAGAAGAGATCTGGAACCTGTGCAGCTGCATCGGGCAGGACAGATAACTGAAGAGCTGGGTGGTCAGCTTGGAAGACAGTAAGAGAGGTATGTCCAAGAAAGCATGACAGTTTCCTTCAATTATTTCAAAGGCTGCTACATGGCCGAGAAGGAGGACTTATGTTGGGACTTGTTCAGGGGGCATAATCAGGAAATGATCTTAGAAGATTCAAGTCTCAATCCCTATATAGAGATGGTTTCTAAGAACTGCCACTGGCCATACACGCCAAGAGCTCCCCCATAGCGCAGTGAGGTTACCATCAGTGGGAGTACGCCAACATTGGCGTTGGCATGAGGGGCGGTACAAGATGTGGGATCTTTAGACTTAGGAGGTGCACTCCTCCTCTCCTTGAGCCAACAGCTCTCAAATCTGTCCCATCCACAGCAGAATGAGATGACCCGAGTCATGTCTTTCTTCCATGATTCTACTGAAATACAACTTGGGGTGGGTACCACCTTAAGACACGATCTGCTTTCTCTTTAAAGGGAGTATCAGTGCCATGAGAGAGATGAGTCCAGAACAGCGTGTCCTCAGGCCATGGGCGTGAGGTGGAGGAGAGAGATCAACTAAGTGAAGCCCACGGAATCCTAACCTGAGTGCCTGCGTTGGGCAGCTTGATATTCTCGGTGGCGGCAATGACATCAATGGAAGCCCTCACGAGAATGTCCAAGTAGTTCATCTTGGAGTATTCCTGTTTGGAGACAAAGTGAGTGAAAGCGGGAGTGAAAAGAGAAATGTTCTAGTAGGTGGCAGATGGCTTGGGGGACACAGCCTGCGGTTGGGGTCACACCTCCAGAAATGTGCTGTTCCATAACCTCGAGCGCAGAACCACGGAGGCCTTGCTGTCCAGCCCTCGCAGCGGGCACTTGATGTTCACACAGTTCACATTCACGCTGCAGTTCTAGGGAGAAAAAAGAACAGGAGTTACAGCACAGCGGTCTGGGGAAGGCCTTCCCGCCACCCCCTGGAAAACTCACAGCTCGTGAAAAATACTCACAAGGGTCTGATATTTTCTTTCAGAAAATAAAGAAAATTTTCTGCCATCATCTATCTGTCTTTCGGCAACTTCTCGTTTCCTTCTTGAGTTGTGAGCCTCCTGAAAAGAATTACTTCTGAAATACTTCCACCAAGTGTAATTTTTGGCATTACTTTATAAATCTCCTGTCCATAGGGTCATAGAGTTGGACACGACTGACGCGACTTAGCATGCATGCATGCATTGGAGAAGGAAATGGCAGCTCACTCCAGTATTCTTGCCTGGAGAATCCCAGGGATAGCAGGGCCTGGTGGGCTGCCGTCTACGGGGTCACACAGAGTCAGACACAACTGAAGCGACTTAGCAGCAGCAGCAGCAGTACAAATCTCCAGAGCACACCCTCCCAGATTATGCCAAATTCACGACTGATAATCTTCACCTTTCCGCCAGCACCAAGGTGCATAAATAATTTAAGTGTAAGATCACAAAGTGTTAATTACCAACCTCACTTCAACTTTATTTTTTAAGGTAATTTTCTTTCATTCCAACCTTAAAACTCAGAGTGAGACAAAGGCTTTCTTTGTTCTGCTGTCTCCTCACCAAACTGTGAGCATCCTGAGACCAGGAACCAATCTCATTTCTTTACCCCTAAGCACTTAGATCAGTACCTAACATAACTGTAAAAAGTCAGCACATCCTGAATGAGTGACACGGAAAGAGGAAAAGGGAAAGTAGAAAAAGATCGAGCATGATTTATTCAAAGGAAAATACTGAAAACTAAGCCAAGGAAGACGCTTTAAAATTTCATTTTTCAGACTTCCCCAGTGGTACAATGGATAAGAATCCAGCTGCCAATGCAGGGGACACAGGTTCAATCCCTGGTCCGGGAAGCTCTCACGTGCCTCAGAGCAACTAAAGCGCATGTGCCACAACCACTGAGCCCAGGCCCTAGAGCCTGCCAGCTGCAACCAGGGAGCCCATGCACCCATGCTCCACAATAAGAGAAGCCACTGGAAAGAGAAGCCCATGCACGGCAAGAAGAGTAGCCCCCGCTCACCACAGCTAGAAGAAAGCCATGAGTAGCAACAAAGACCCAGCAAAACCAAAAACAGATAAATAAACTGCATTTTTCTTAATGATTAGGAATAATGGACCATCTTGTGTCTCCAAGTTGATGAATATAAACCACCAACTATGAACACTGGTCACACCCAGTCACCTTAGAATTTGAAAGAAACAGACTTGCAATAACAAAGCAAGTCTTTATCAAAATGGAGCATAAATGATAGACCAGATAGTTACTTAAGTGTGGAGCAGTCCAGAGAGAAGTTAACAGTGCAGGCTTTGAAAACAAGCAGGGCTGTGCATGAATGCACCGCTCTCATAACTGCTGAGTGACTCTGAGAAGGTTAATCTCTCCGATTTTTAATGTCCTCATCTATGAAATGGTGGGGATAAGACAAATACCTCATCAGACGATCAAGAGAATGAAATGAGAAAATGCAAACCAAATGCTTAGCATGGTGCTTGAGACATAACAAGTACTCAATAAATATTTTCTATTTTAAAAAGAATGAAAAGTCTTCAAGGTCACTTGCTAAGGTGCAAGTATGTTCTGTAATGCTTGATTCTACTGGGAGTTAACACTGGCTGGCCCATCCCCAAGGCATGCCCTTATATGTCACACTGGGCCTTCAAACTTCAGAAAATGTTGTTTGCTTCAACATGCACAAAATGACCCTGACTTATATGCCACAGTGGTCCCTAATCAGCAGAAATCCTCAGCCTGACTTGGTTACTCACAACAAAACAGAAACTATGACACCAAAGGAAAAAAAAATCCAACATGTCAGAATGTCAGTTTCCCAAGGCAAGCAATGATTTCCCCCTTCTCTCATATTAACATCTATGGAGACATGAGACAGATGCGTCAACATACCGTTAGTTTCAGGAAGTTTATTTCATCCTGTGGCTCACAAGTTATTTTTTCCAATCCTTTTGATTCTACTTTCACCAAATAAAGCAACCATTTGCCGTTGCTAATTTCTTTTGGCCACTGGATATTCAAGGTTGCTGTGCCGAGGTTTTTAAGAGGTTTGCCCAAGTTAATTACCTGTTAGAAAATAATATGTATTATCTCAGTGTAATTCTCTCAACATAAAATTAAGTAAGCAGTTCCTACTGCCAAGAAAAAAAAGCCAAAATATCTGGCATAATCCAACAATAAAAGCGCAGGCTCCAAAAGTGGACTTTGGATAGGGCACTCAAAATAGAGATTTGTGTTTAAAGATTCTTGTCAATAAAAATAGGGGGGGAAAAAGATCAAAGAGAAATAATTGTTCCCTCAATCCAGGAACAACTTCTGTGTGCAACAGAATCTGCCAGGCTCTCAAAATGCCTAGGGAAAAGTCACGTGTGTTCTCGTATCGCTCTGTAACCACTCTGCTTTGCAGGCAACACAGCCAGGGTGGCCACGGTGCAGCCATAACCTGCTTCTGGAAGCCCCACCTACTGCAAAAGTGAAGCTGCCTCTGTCCTAACCACAGGGCGGGAGCTTGGGATAACAACGGGAGACACCCAGCGTAGGGCCATTCTGGCAGCCATGAACCCACGAGTCCAAGCTGGGGACAGGGCAGGGAGCAACTCCGTGCAACAGAAATCAAAAGAGTGTGTGTGAAAGGCTGCTCCAGAGCCCACAGACCTCTCTGCAGCCACATCTGCACAGGTGTCATAATCACCGCCACCCACTAGCTGTCACAGTCCTGTCTGTAAAGCTAAGAGATGCTTTCAGAGGAGAATTCCACCTCTTCATCCTGCTAGAGTCAAGGGTGGACCCATTTTTGCTATTTCAGACTTTCACCTCAACAACGGTCACTATGCTTTCAGGAATATGATTTGAGCCACACAGACCTGAACCTGCGTATGAGTTATGAGTCACCTCTGTACCATGCACTTATGTTCATTTGACTGGACTGAAGAGCCACTGTGACTACCTACTTGGGAATGGGTCAGAGCAATCATTAGTCTTCCTTACGGGTATACGTCAAACCCACACTCACCATCACAAAACTGCTTGGGAAAGGTCAGTGAACATTAACCATAAGCAATAAGAGAGATGACCTTATAACAGAGGAAGAAATAAATCATTCACACATTCTAAAGCCAAATAGCATTTTGAGATTTTTGTTTTATAGACAGACTCTGGGGAGAAAAAAATCTAATATTTCTTTGTCTCAACACCACATTTATTATTAATACATTAAATCTCCCTAAGAAGAAAAAGACCAAACTGAATTTGATTCTGAACAAAGTCCTATGCTGAATGAAGTTGTGGTTCTCCATTCTGAAAGACAACTTTCACACTAAGCCACTATGCCTGTTTAAAAACTGGCAAGCTCCCTTTATCACGCTTATTTATTGTTACTTATTAAAACTACATATTCAAGATCATATACAGCATAGGTTAGCTTCTGATACACAGACTGGAAGGGCCAACTGCAACCGCTTACCCTGAACTCGTACTCAATTAAACTTCCCGCGTCCTCTTCAGATTTCATCGCTTGCTCACCAACTACTGTACCTCCAAAATACACCTGGGAAGGTTTAGCAACTCTGTTAAATTAAAAAACACCAGTTTTAGTGAGAATTGTAAATGGTTCTTTCAGACACTGATTTGTTATGCTAAACACAAACACTTACCCGGAGACCGATAAAAGCAGTTCAATAACCACTTTTGCTGTAGCTGTAATTGAAGCCAAATTATCTTGATTGCTTGTTCTGAAAAAATGAAAGGGAAACAATAGGGTTTTATTATAACAGTCAGTTTTCTCATTAAATTACACTTCTTTTTTGAGTTAGATAAAGGCCAATTCATTGACTGGCTGTGTTTTCATGAAATAATTCTGAATGGAAGGTTGAGAGAATCTCTTACGTTTCCAACTTCAGATTAATATCCAGATCTGTGGTGTCAAAGGTGACCTCAGTTGTACTTAAAATCAAATAAAAAGTAACCTAAGAAACAGAAATAGCTGTTACCATAGGCTGAACATATTGACACTGCAATGGTATTTTCAAAATTAAAATACAGTATGTAAAGGCGTCACCTACACTGGAATTTCTTTTAAAAGGATTCCCAAGCTCACAGTCTGCTTGTGAGCCATTCTGGTTGGCAACACAACTCAACTGCTTCTCCTGTAACAGAAAAACAGACCAGATCACAAAACATTCACTTACCACACAGTGTTTTTTTTCTTTCCCCCCTCCAAGCTGGTCTCTTAAAATACTTACAGGGAAAGCCCTCAGTTCTCTATATGCAGAATAAGTCAGAGTGTCTGGAAAAGTGGCAATGAGTTTAGCTTCGTGAGCGTCGTCACCATCTTTGGTGGGATTCTTTGGGTTAGAAGGGCTGTTCGTCACTGTTATTTCTAAAGCAATGTCCTTTTGATCTTTTAGAACTAGTTCTGGTACACCTTTTTGACTATTACCAAAGAAAAAAAGGAAAACAACAAAGTTCTCAATAGATTTGCAATAACCCTTCACAAAAAGTCACTGCAAAGCCAGAGCCATTTTTGCTAGTACTACAGCACAATTCTTACATTGGTAAATAAGAAAATTTGTCCTGATTTCCTTCTCGGGTACAAAACTTATACTCTAGCTTAAGGTTGCTGTTACATATGTTGTCATCTCCACATCCCTCTTTTAAGAAGTGCACCTGTAGGAAAACAAAATTGTAATTTACACCATTTAGTACTCTAAATAGGTGACTGTTTCTATACAGTTCAATTCCCATTGTGACAATTACCACAGCAGAATTCAAACTACAAACATACTTTGCATCGAACGCCCACTCTGTCCTTTCATGAAACTGTGTTTTCAGAACACTTTGACCAAGGCACTGAGATGCTGTAGGGTAGTAAAGAGTAGGCCTGGCTCAGCTGTGTGGCTCTGGGCCAGTCACTTAATCTTTCATAGTCTAGGTTTCAACACAGGTGAGTGGGGATACCACCACCCTGCTATACAGGGTTACTGTAAGAATTAACAATAATAATGACAGTACTACCTGACACATGACTACGTATTTAAACTCATGCAATCCTCACAAGGGACTATGACGCATATACTGTTCAGAGACCCATTGCACAGATGGGGAAACAGAGTTCAAGGTCAGGAAAGCAAAGGGCAGAGTATCTTGCACTATGCTAAGGGATGCTTGATAATCACACTAATCAGTAATTAGGAAAATGGTCTTCTTGTTTTTTATGTTTAACATGACTATGGAGCTTGTGTATATGGGAATATACAGAAGAAATATTAACGTAACAATAAGTGACATTGGCAAGTACAACAAGGCTGTATATTGTGACCTTGCTTATTTAACTTATATGCAAAATGCATCATGTGAAATGCCGGGCTGGATGAATGACAAGCTAGAATCAAGACTGTCAGAAGAAATATCAACAATCTCAGATATGCAGATGATACTGCTCTAATAGTAGCAAGTGAAGAGGAACTAAAGAGCCTCTTGATGAGGGTGAAAGAGAAGAGTGAAAAAGTTGGCTTGAAACTCAACTTTAAAAAAATCTAAGATCATGGCATCTGGTCCCATCACTTTATGGCAAATAGAAAGGGGAAAAGTGGAAGCACTGACAGATTTTATTTTCTTGGGTTCCAAAATCACTGCGGATGGAGACTTTAGCCATGAAATTAAAAGATACTGGCTTCTTGGAAGAAAAGCTATGACAAACCTAGTCAGTGTATTAAAAAGCAGAGATATCACTCCACCAACAAAGGTACACATAATCAAAGCTATGTTTTTTTCCAGTAGTCATGTACTGATGTGACAGTTGGCTCATAAAGAAGGCTGAGTACTGAATAATTGTGGTGCTGGAGAAGACTCTTGAGAGTCCCTTGGATAGCAAGGAGATCAAACCAGCCAATCCTAAAGGAAATCAACCCTGAATATTCACTGGAAGGACTGATGCTGAAGCTCCAATACTTTGGCCACCTGATGTGAAGATGCGAAGAGCTGACTCATTAGAAAAAACCCTGATGCTGGGAAAGATTGAAGGCAACAGAAGAAGGGGGCAGCAGAGGAACAGATGGCTAGATAGCATCACTAACTCATGGACATGGATTTGAGCAAACTCTGGGAGACAGTGGCAGACAGAGGAGCCTGACGGGCTGCAGCCCATGGACATGACTTAGTGACTGCACAAGTGGCACTGCAAGTGTCCTGAAAAGCACATAAGCAACTACACTTGATGACAATAAATACCGCAATGTGCAGGTGTAGGCATGGGCCCCTAGGCCTAACTCACTCATGAAAAGCTTCGTCAGTGGGCCACCAGAACCAGTGCCTCAGAGCGGACACTCCACTACCAACTATGTTTTGACAAGTACAAAACATTAAATTAACATGTCACCGGTCCCCAGCCTAATCCTGCAGATGCAGGCATCCTAAACCCTAGCAAACAAACACCCACCAATTCATTAAGAGGTATACAGCAAGCCACACCATATAAATTTTACTTCCTAAGATTACATAGGCTACATTAGACACTAAATTTTGACTGTTTCATTGCTCATATATTTCACTTGGGTCTGACTCTTTGCAATCCCATGGACTATACAGCCCACCAGGCTCCTTTGTCCATGGGGATCCTCCAGACAAGAATACTGGAATGGGTTGCCATGCTCTCCTCCAGGGCATCTTCCCAACCCAGGGATCAAACCCAGGTCTGCCGCATTGCAGGCGGATTCTTTACCATCTCAGCCACCACGGAAGCTCCCGAGAATAGTCTCAGTAAGGCTCAATGACCAGAAATTATTAAGAAAAACAACTCTCATCTCCAAATTGTATTCTGTAAGTTTCTACATCCATTGTTTACTTAGGAAGCAAATTTTCTCCCAACTATACATATATTAAAAAGCTTATTTAATATACAAAGGAATGGCCTTTAGGGCAAATCAATCACTAGTCTATTGCCTTCAGAGATGTTTGATTAGCATAATAAAATGGCAAACGATTAGTAAAATGAAAATCAGAAATACTTACATCTGTATGAACAGATTTGGGTTCATTTGAGTTCAGAATTGGGAGAACTTCTGGAAGCGAATTCACTCGCCTCCGAGTGCTCGGCTCCTGGATCTCCACTGAAGCAGTTATGGGAATGGGACGCAGTTTATCTCTGATGTTTTCCTGAAAAGAATGCAGAGACACAGTTGAAGCATGCTATAAACACTACCAGGGAACTCTAAAACAATGCTTTCCTTTGTCCTGGATAATGTGTTGCTGGTATTTACATAAAATGTCAGATCTACACTTGTGCCATGCACCTGCATGACAGAACTGATCTGTCTGCGGCCCTCACCTGGAGCCAGAGGGTTTCCTCCATGCACACCTTCTGTTTCTGTCTGTTCAGAGTGAGCTCTTGCGAATACTTGGGCTCAGAACCTTGGTTTCGAAACTGAACTCTTGACGACAGCCCAGATTTTCTTCTTTCCTTTTCAGCTTCCAGAGTGCCCACAATGGCTAGATGAAATCAACAAAATCACAGGAACTTAAAACATACTCATACACAACACAGCTATAAGTATACTGTTTGTTTTTGATATATTTTAATTCCTCTTAGAACGTTTTTTCTCATTGCTATGGTTTTCCCTCTTATTTCCTGGCAATGTAGATTCTGACTTATGAAGTTTCAAATCAAGCTGTCCTTTCCTGCCTATTACTATGAACAATTTTTAAAGCTACATTTCCTTTGGGCCACGTGGGGGAGCTCGAGAATAAGTCAAGACCTCAGAAACGTGTTAAGAATCAGTTTCACTGCATTTCAAGAACTCACAAGAGTACGACAAACAGGAGGGCAGCCAACCCTGCCGAAGGACCTAAACTGACTCCCTCTACAACAGTCTGGTGCTTAAATTCCAAAAAGGCCTCTAGATCAACAGCAGCTTCTCCTGTGTGGTATCAGGAATGCAGATCCTCAGGCCCAGCCAGACTACTGAACCCGAGGCTGCATTTTAATAAGATCATCAGGTGGTTCTTATACACATTAAAGCGCTCATAAAGAATTGTCTAAAAAAGGAAAAACATATTAGAGATGGAGATGTCTTGATGAAGAATTTAAAGGTAAAACATACTTCCTTTCAGTGGTTAGAGGGACCCTTTGTCCGTTAATAAAACTCCCAGAATCAAGGTTTCCACTTCCAAAGCCCCAGAGGGCACATCCTACTTGTGATTACCTACACTAACAGCTCAGAGATAAGCTACGATCTGGATGATCAAAATCTCATTTCTTAACTTCAGAATGCATTCTTTGCCAATTTGCTGGATATAGCTGCTATGTTATAATATTTATTAATCACTCACTAACCATCCCTGGTGGCCCAGATGGTAAAGCATCTGCCTGCAATGCGGGAGACCTGGGTTCAATTCCTGAATCGGGAAGGTCCTCTGGAGAAGGAAATGGCAATCCACTCCAGCACTCTTGCCTGGAAAATCCCATGGAAGGGGGAGCCTGATAGGCTACAGTCCATGGGGTCGCAAAGAGTCAGACACAACTGAGCGAGCTCACTTTCACTTTCAACCATCCTTGAACTACCCGGATAACAAACCAGTCCACACTAAAGGAAATCAACACTGAATATCCACTTGAAGGACTGATGCTGAAGCTCCAATACTTTGGCCACCTGATGCCAAGAGCCAACTCACTGCAAAAGACCCTGATCCTGGGAAAGACCGAGGGCAGTAGGAGAAGGGGCGACAGATAATGAGACAGTTAAATGGCAACACTGAATCAGTGGACATGAATTTGAGCAAACGCTGGAGACAGTGGAGGACAGAGGATCCGGGCATGCTACAGTCCACGGGGTTGCAAAGATTTGGACTTGGCTTAGTAACTGAACAACAACAAAAAACCATCAGAAGGGGGCTTCCCTGGTGGCTCAGTGGTAAAGAATCCACCTGCAATGCAGGTGACACAGATTCGATCCCTGTGTTGGGAAGATCCCCTGGAAAAGGAAATGGCAATCCACTCTAGTATTCTTGCCTGGGAAATCCCATGGACAAACGGAGCCTGGCCTGGCGGGCTACAGCCTATGGGGTCGCCAAAGAGAAGGTTATGACTTAGCAACTAAACAAAACCATCAGAAGTGAAAGCAAACCAGTGTGTACAGGGTCAGACAAGCCAGCCTCAGGGAGAAAATCTGCTCCAGAAAATGAATCCATGTTCTAATAGTCACATTAGAGTTTGGAAGGGGCCTTTTTGCAAGCACCTGTTTTAATACCCTCTACTTACACATGAAGAACTGGAGGCCCACAGAACTAGATGACGGGCCCAGAGTCCTACAGCAAGAAACAGAGTCAGCTCCTTTTGTGTAACAAACACAAAAGATAACTGCCTTATAAAGCCTCTTAGATGTGCAGGTTCCCACTTCCCCTAGGCTTCTGCCAGCTGGACCACCCTGCTCTTTCTCATTTTACCGCTCCTTCATTGCCGGGCTAACTCTACTCCTCCTTCAGATTTCAATGTGGATGCTACTTCCTCCAGGAAGCTCTCCCGGCCCCTCCTGGAGGGTCCGACAGTATTCTATTTCTCTCACTCCAGTACTCTTGCCTGGAGAATCCCATGGACGGAGGAGCCTGGTGGGCTTCAATCCATGGGGTCACGAATAGTCGGGCACGACTGAGCAACTTCACTTTCATGCACTGGAAAAGGAAATGGCAACCCACTCCAGTGTTCCTGCTTGGAGAATCCAAGGGATGGAGGAGCCTGGTGGGCTGCCATCTATGGGGTCGCAGAGAGTCGGACACGACTGAAGTGACTTAGCAGCAGCATCACTACACTTAAGTCTGCTGTACTGTGAATGCCCGATCACTTTCCCAGGAAAAGCCGCTCCAGAGACCACCTCCAGCTGTTCACCATTGTATTCCCCAGGAACAGCACAACACCTGACATAAACAGGATTAGTAGAATAGGTGAACAAACACATCAACACACACCCAATGCACATTCACACGCACACACAGACACTGTCATCATCCTTGTGCTGAAACAATGGCTGTTCCCATATGTAAAACCAAAATTTAGAAACAACAGTTTCAATAGTAATTTCTGTGTCCATCTGAAGAATTCTTAAATGTCACGGCTGCCAAATGGAACGCGCCTCCATTTTAGGCCCTCTGTGAGCCTTGACATCATCCATTTATCAGTGACCTGCTAACTTCACAATGAACCAGGCGAAGGCTCACATGCTGAGTGCCCCTCATGCCAAAAGCAGGGGAGCGCATGGGGGCATTAAAACCATTTATCTACCAAACCCTCTCCAACCTTTTCTGACCCTCCAGACAGTTCACATCATCTTAAAATCCTTGCTGGCCACCTTTGCTGACCTTTGCAGGGGCAAACCAAGTAGAACAGTCATTAAGGCTCAATTATAAATATCTGTAAGTATGGAGCACTATATCCAAGGACTGCCAAGTTAAAACAGCCTAGCCGAACAATAAGCTCACACACTCGGACACGGCGAACAGATTTTAGATGTATTAACTCTTGCAGCTTTGTGCAAGTTCTGCTTTATTTGACTTAGAATTTCCCAATACCATGGAAGCAATGGCAATAAAAACAGGCTTGCTTTCAATTTCTTCAGAGGAAAAAAGTTCTTTCTATAGTGAAGTGAAAGTCACTCAGCTGTGTCTGACTCTTTGCAACCCCAAGGACTAAACAGTCCATGGAATTCTCCAGGTCAGAATACAGGAGTGGGTAGCCTTTCCCTTCTCCAGGGGATCTTCCCAACCCAGGGATCGAACCCAGGTCTCCCACATTGCAAGCAGATTCTTTACCAGCTGAGCCACAAGGGAAGCCCAATCTATAGTGGGCTATCCATAAATACTTGGTTAATGTAGGGGTAGTTATAGAAAATTATTATACATGGCATCAAGGGCAGCATTTACACTAGAAGGAAGTTTGTAATTTATTTTGTAAAAATGATTGCTCTGAGGTAAGACAAGAAATGTTCTGATGAGATTTCACATCTTTGGCAAATAGTGTGGTTTGAGAAGATGACCAATAGAATAAAAACCTGTTTCCTTTCCCTCTGCCTGCCTAGTCTCTGTCTTTCTGGTCTCTCTAGGCTGCTTCCAGACACAGTGGTAAAAGGCCCCACAATCCAAGCTGGCAAGTGGAAGGGACCACAGCTGGGTAAAAACAACACAAAATCTGAGAGGGTGAGAGAGGGTGAGAAATCATAAAATATGTTCTATTGCTGAAAGCCATACAAAGAACAGTATTTTCTATACTCAGTAAAATACTGGCTACTTCAAGAGCAAAGTGAAAGGCCACAGCTCCCCTGGGGGTAGGAAGTCCTAAATACACGCACACCATACTGCAGGGTCTGCAGAGCTCATAGAGGGGCAACAGAGCCGGAGGTGGCCCAGAAGAAGGGGCCGAAAAAGGTGAAGGAGATGAAGAAATCTCCTGAGGACAGTTTAAAATCTGGGAAGATGAAGGCCAGGTGGGCTTATGACAGCATGGACTGGGTGAAGGCAGACTTCATTTATTTGTGAAGTTCTGGGATATCATAAAGGGACATCTTTTTTTCATAAAGAAAAGAAATACTCAAGGCAACATGGAGAAGCCTTAAGAAAACTCATTCCATCTCAAAGAGGTGTAAAAACTGAAAACCTTGAGAACCACCCTGTCCTTCCAGAAAGGTGTCCTTGGCGGCTCGCTGGGACCACGGCTGACCCAGGAAGGAAACCACCTTCACTCTGCACTTCCTCTTTGGGGAAAAGATGTCTTCAGATTCCTAGGCCCCCAACTTTACTCTGGCTTACACCTGAAGAGGTACAGCTGCTACTAAAACACACCAGAGAAGGCCTCGGTGATCATCACTATTGTGAGAGTATCATTAAAAATTTGTCAAACCCCGTGGCAAAACTCCTGTCTTTCTTATTAAAAAAAAAAAAAAGCGAAGTAGAATAAGACCTTATGAATGACAACTTGCTTTCACCACCTTGAAAAAGTGAAACTCAGTCGTGTCCAACTCTTTGCAACCCCATGCCCCTATGTCCATGGCATTCTCCAGGTAGGAATACTGCAGTGGGTAGTGAGTGATTCCCTTCTCCAGGGGATCTTCCCAACCCAGGGATCAAACCTGGATCTCCTGCATTACAGGCAGATTCTTTACTGTCTCAGCCACCAGGAAAGCCCTTTCACCACCTTATCTCATCTCAACTCTGCCACCATCCTACATAGTTAATTCCCATCAGAGGCATTTATTTTTAACTGATAGGAAAATAAAAACTCAAACATTATGGGATTAGCTCTGTGTTGAAGCACCAGATCCAGGAGCAGAGCCCAAGTCTCTTGAGTTCAAGCCCAGTCTTCAGGTCCCCCTGGGCCCACACTCGGGGACACAGCATGGGAGTTCTGGACCACAGAGGCCTCTGGGAGGGGACCCAGCAGCGAAGAGACTAGAAACTGACAATTTATTCAAGCAGGACTCGGGCTCCCGCGGTCACTCTTCTGCAACTGCCACCCGCCACCTCACAACCACAAAACCAATTTCCCACCCTGCTTTTCAAAGACAGACATGGAGGAAACGTTGTGGCAGCAGATGAGTACTCATCCAAGGCAGTCATTCTGCCCTAAACCATCTGCTCTGGAAAACTCAAATGGGGACCAAATGCATTTTTTTCCTCTTGTGCTTCACCCTTCTGATTAAAAAGAAGATGACTTAGTTCTCTAAATCAGAATTTATGGACCCATGTTGGCCACTACAGTTCTGTTCTTCTAGTTATTTATTCAAAACTTTTCAACCTGGCAGACAGAAAAGATCTAATTTCAGTTGATTCACTTTGTTGTACAGCAGAAACTAACACAACATTGTAAAGCAATTATACTCCAATTAAAGAAAATTAAGCAAAATAAAGATGTTCAGATAAGCAAACAAACAAAAAGTATTAGATACTTACTTATTGAAGGATTGTAACCGGTGGGTTTAGCCGTATATTCAAAACAGGCCTTAACCTTGAGGCTGTATAAAATCAAACACATCGTCATTAAGAAATGCTTTACTGCCCCGGAAAAAAAAAATCTCAACACGTTCCTCATCCTCATATCCCCCCAGTGATGACTGATGAGTAAAATGTTATATATCCACTTGACAAGATTCCTCTTCCCTTCCCCTCCCCATTTCTTTTAATCTTCCCTGTGGCTCCTCAGGGCAACCGGGTCACCATAAAGCAGAGCTATGAAACTGTGGGGGAAGAGTGGACACGGTGCAAATGCTCACCATATCCCACTAGGCGCCCCACAGAGCGTTTTCTGACGGAGATCAATTCTGTTAGGTGTTACTGTGATGGTTTGCTGAATATTAATCACAGGCCGGGATCTGAAGACAAAGGAGAAGACAAGCTCAGCCTTTTGCTATCTGGATGTAAGATGAGCTCATGTACCTTACAGGCATCCTCAGATGCTGCATCTTAAAATCCACAGGAAAAACTCTGTTTCCCAATGTTATTCCTGCTGCCCCGTTGCTAAAGAAAACAGCTGTTAACAGACGTAATTTAAAACATGATGACGTGATATTTATAAAACTTTAAACATGACACAGTCAAAATTATAAATTGTTTTATATTAATAATTTTAATATTAATGGAGTTTTTAAACTGAAAGAATAATATGGGCAATATGTAAAAAGTTCCAGAGTTTTCAGGTGAATATGTCTCATCCCCACCCAGACTCTCAAGGAGCTTTGCATGTCTTTCCAGACATATCAGTCTGGTTCAATTAAAAATACTATTTAAAATTAAATATAAAACCAGCATTTCTTTTTAAGTGGGAGTTTTTCATGCTTATTGGTCTGCATGTTGCTTTTTCTCATTCACATTTCAGAGGTCTTCTCATATCTCTACACACAAATCTAGCTGTTTCTCACAGCTGGTGGTGTTGCATCTACCAATGGAACATCACTTATTCAACCAGTCCCTTAATAAGTGGACATTTATAATTTTGTAAGGCTTTCAGCTGACAAACATCTTTGCATATCCATCTATGTACACGTATGTGTCCTAAGTTCATACATCTGTTTATCTGTACGATAAATTCTTAAGCAGAATTTCTGAGTCAAACAATATATGCATTTTTAATTCTGGGTAATCTTGCCACCCCCCCCCCCCAAAAAAAAAAGCTCCAAAAAGGTTATACCAACATTCTTCTAACACCTGGGGTGCTCACCACCAGGATTACTAGACATATGTGAATTTTAGTAATGCAGGCAAGTCCTGACCTTACAGGTCCCCATCTTACAATATCTGAGCTTCCTACCCTCCCTGGGACTCTGCTATCTCCAATCTCCTGTGCTTGCCAGTACTGACCACAACTTTCCTACCCCTACAATATCTCTATAAGCAAAGCCTGGAATCCTTTATCCTTTCCTATCTCTGCCTTAACCCAACCTCACAGACACACAAGCAGCAGAATCCTACACCTTTAGCCCTTCTCACCATGTAAAAACATCATCTTTCTCCCTTATATAAACATCATCTTTCTCCCTTATATATTCTTCCCTAGCCGCCACAGCCAAAGGGGTCACCAAGGGCCTATGGCTTGACCCCTGCACCACTGCCACAGGAATTAATGCAAGGGTGTGGTGGTTGGGGGTGCGAAAGGGCTGGGCAGACGTATACCTCTCGCGTCTGTCACTCCCCACATGAACTCAGAGTGGCTTCTATGGTTCCATTACCACAGGGATTCAGTCACGCTGACTTCGGTGGGTTTGTGGTAAACCCAGCCATCCTGGAAAATAGTGTTCCACAGCCAAATGTATTCCACATTCCTAAGAGCTAGTCTGAACTTCTGGAATCAGTCTGTCTGTAGGCCAGACAGAGAGTGAGCACCTTCATGGGGAAGGCAGGAGCCAATAAAACGGCAAATGAGGCGCACATTTTCTTCATTCCCCTTTATCTTAACTGTTATTTTACATTGGAGATACTGCAGGTCTGGTTGCAGACCACAGCAATAAAGCAAAGACTGCAATAAAGGAGTCACTTGAATTTTCTGGTTCCCTGTAAGTTACGTTTTCAGTATACTGTAGTCTATTAAGTTGCAAGGAAATTATGTCTAAACAATGTACTTGCCTTAATTAAAAAATACTTTATTGCTAAAAAAAAAAAAATGCTAATCAGCATCTGGGCCTTCAGGAATTCATAGCAGTAATATCCAAGATCACCATAATTTAAAGTAATAATAAATGAAAAATGTTACAAGAATTATCAAAATGTGACAGAGACATGAAATAAATACATGTTGGGAAAATGACATCTTGCCACAAGCCTTCAATTAAAAAAAAAAAAAAAAACTCCCACAGTATCTGTGAAGTACAGTAAAACAAAGTGCAATAAAATGAGGTATGCCTGTAGGTATTTTTCTAAAGTTTTGAGCACATATTTAGAAGGCAAAAAGTTCATAAATGTTTTAATACCAGTTGCTACAGATGCTAGAGTGTTTTACATATAATAGTATTAAGGCTTTGGTGCTGCATACATTTCAAAATATTTTAACACACACTTCTGCCTAAATCCTGTTTTTAAACATACAATATACACAACTTTCAGAGCACATTATATATGGAATCGCAAAAATGCCTCTTAACACTTAAAGCAAATCTTATTGCTCAGCTGTCTTGTGTTTAATTGGTATTTACTTACTAAGTATCATAGTACTAGCATGATTTAGTGGAGACTGACATTGGGAAGATTCAGTACCATGCCCTGCTCTCACAGGATCCAGGCTCAAAAGTACAGGCAAGTCTTGGGCCTCTGTTTTTCTTATTTGTAAAATAGGAAAGCTATCTTATTAGCAAAGGCTTTTGAAATTCATTTTCATACTATCTATGAGGAAAGAAGGAACATGTATACAGGATTCACAGTCAACCTACTTATGGGGACAGGAAAGTAAGGGTATTAAAATATCAACTACATACATATACAAATATTTAACTAGCTAAAGACAGGTTATCTCCTGGGGAAGTCTTGGTAACCAAATTTTGTTACAGGAATTCAAGTCTTCTTGACACCAGAGGTATGTATCTCAAACTAGAAGTTCAAATTGCTTTTTGATGGAAACTGCTGAAGTAATCGAATGTTATACTATGCTCTTCCACCTTTTAAAAATGTTGACTATTTTAAGGTTAATACCTAACACATGAACAGGGAGAAACAGGCATATAAAGGCAGTAACAGACATTCATTCAAACTTTTTAACTTCTTCCGTTGGCCTAATATTCCAGATACACGTTTCTCCACTTACTTTCTCGTATCCCACTTTTGCCATCTGTAATGTGTCTTCTGGTTCTTAGCTTTCTCATAAAATGACTTTCATAGATCTTGCCATTTAACTAGAAGACTATTTTTCTATAGTATTTTATACCACATTATATAAATGCACAGTATATTCTGTCTTTTTTTTAAGTAGTATTATCTTCAAAAGTATCCTGGTGTCAGTTTATTATCCCCAGGGGTTTTGGTTAAGATACTTTTTTAGATATAGAGGCTACATCTATGCTTGGCATCCTTCCAGAAGAATACAGAGCAACGGCGGTACCAAGTGTACACATGACATACAGATTATTTTTCATTTAGGGTTTTGCTGTACGTCATTGCCCATTTCTTTGAAGAGATTCTTTAGATAAAAATGACTATAAAGCCAAATAGTTTTTTTAAAAAACAAACAAACAAAACCCAAATGGTTCATTTTCACCAATGATCAAAGAATTGCAAATTCAATCAAAAGATGAGATCACACCACAGTGGCAAAAATTAAATAGATTCATCCTGTTGGGATGGTAAAGGTGTGAGAGAATGGGCCCCCTGGTAGGTTGCTGCTGTGAGCATAAATTGCTACAACTTTTCTGTGGGTATATGTAAGGGTTTCCCAGGTGGCTCAGTGGCAAAGAATCCATCTAGCTGCCAATGCAGGAGATGAGAGTTCAATCTCTGGGTCAGGAAAATCCTCTGGAGGAGGAAATGGCTACTCATTCCAGTATTCTTGCCTTGGAAATCCCATGGACAGAGGAGCCTGGCAAGCTGCAGTCCATGTGGTTGGAGTCGGAGACTGACTGAGTATGCATACACACACATGATGAATACAAAAATGTGCTAACCTTGATCCTAGCAATTCTATTCCTAGGAATTTTTCTTTAAAAAAATCCATTACATGGAGATATATATATAATACACCATCTAACACACTGTTTATAATAGCTAAAAGTCACAGACTATCTAAAAATTCCATCAACCAAGCACTCATTAAATGCATATTATGGAATAACACTGAGCTTTTGAAAAGAATAAGATTGATATATCTGTATTAACAAGGAGAGAAAATGGAAGAGGTTAATTTTTACAAACCAGAATAGAAGACAGCAGTTATAGTATGGATGTTTGATGATACCCTAGAAGTGGAGAGAGACTCAAAACTATTAAAAGTTGTTTGATGGAAGGAAAGAATATTGGAAAACTTGCACTTAACTGCAGTTCTGTATTAACCTTTTTTTAAAAAACAAAAAAAGAATGTGCTACTTTTTAAATTAAAAAAAAAAAAAAAAATGTTTTGCACAATTTTTCCTGGCAATTTCCAGCAGTGATGGAATTGCTGGGATAAGGCCACTGAGACACAGCTGATGGGCAAACCACTGCAGGCTTTCTGGATATCATTTTGGTTGAAGGAATCACAAGTCCTAAAACACACATGCCCTTCAACTTCGCAACTCACTTTTAGGAAGTTATCGTAAGGAAATAATCTAGGACATGAAGAAAAGTAAGGATGCTCACCAGCTTTGTGTATCAAGGAAGTAAACCACCAAACCTGAAAAGCAACCTAACTGTCCAATGACAATATGGCAGTTGTTAAATAAACTATGACCCAAAATAAACAACCCAAAAGTTGTTAAATAAACACATGACCCATGTGATGTCTCAGGCAACCGTTAACTTCATTTCAGAAAAGTACTCAACGACAGGGAAATAACCCACTCTGCATTATACTCACTCACAGAAAAAGGTCACTATTCATTACAAACCAGCAAAAGCAGGTTACAAAACGATATGTACATTACAATCTCAATTTTGTTAAACATACGTGTATATTCACAGGAAAAAACCTAGAAGGATATAAACCAAAATTTTGGAGTTTCTTAATGGATGGTAAAATACAATATGTTCATTTCCTTCTTTAAATTCTTTATATGGTCAAATTCTTTGTTTCAGTTTTTATAAATGTAAAGGTAAAAAATTTCCACCAGTTCTGACCTTTTAAAAAAATTAGTTCAAAATTATACCAGGACTTCACAAAATGGGTTTTTGTTACATTGTTGTTGTACTACTCTCAAGAGAAAAAAATATTCAAAACTCATACAAGACTTTGCCTTTGAAGTACAGTTGTTACAAATTTCAATTCAAAAGGTCAAAAAAAACACCCAACTCTAGTGTAAGTAGATTTACCCAACAAGCTCAAAGCCAGAGATTACACACCTGAAAATAGTTACCGTATCCGAGAGGGAACCAACAGCAACATCAGGGTAGGAATTCCTATCAAGGTCCATGTTTCCAGCAATTGAATATCCAAAAAAAGGTGATTTACCCTCAAGAACCTGAAAGGAACAGGGCATCAGAATGGACACCTGGCTACGAAAATAAGTCTTTCATTTATGCTTTGAAGGTTAAGTCTCTTTTGAACTGAACTTAAAGAGTTTACTTACAAATTATATTAAATCACAACTGAATTATAAATAAGTATACGCATGATTAAACATTTCATGCATTTTCACAAAAGTTACCTGATTTATGTTGTATCTCAAAAGACAGAAGAGAATTTTTGATAACCTTATGTACCATATTAAGTCAATCCATGTATTTCAAACCAAACTTCTCTTCCTGCCCTCCAAATGTCTCATTTTCCTCTAAAGCAATTTTCAGATTTTGGTATCTGATTCTCTATGCAATTACAATCATCTCTTATGTCTGTCCAGTTTCATCCCTTCTTAATATGCTACTAAAGGAAATATATCACATTCCATCTCTTTATGCTGGCAGGGTAGAACACTCTTTTCCTTTGGCTTAGTTTGACTCTTAATTTACCAAAGAAATTTTACAATTTAAAATAAGCAGCTCATTGCATTTAAATCTGTTTACAAGCTATCTTCTAATACATTTTTTATAAAACCAAAGTTGATACTATTTTAGACTTGTAAGTAACACATGATTAGTGTGAAAATTCACATAAACCTAAACAATCCATTGGAAAGAAAACTACTGAGACCTTAACTGTAGAAATCCAAGTTATCCGGTTACCTGTGTTGGTTTGGTATTTATTCCATTCGCAGATCCATGATAGATAAAAACCTTCCCCTTACCATCATAGGGTGCTCCAACTGCAATATCTGTTAACAACACCACATTTTAACAAACGTCACATTTTAAAAGCATTCCAATACAATGTTTTAAAATAGATCATGAGCACTCACTATTTTATACAATCACGTAATCTATAAATCATGACCATTTCACAATCTATTTGTCTACCTGGGTAGCCATCTTGATTAATATCACCAATATTTTTGACTGCAATGCCAAACATAGAATCTTTGGTTCCATTAAGACGAATCGGCTTGACGTTATTCCATCTGCCTTGCTGGTTAATGTAGACATACGCTGCACCTCCAACTTCTCCACTTCTATCAAAATACTGTGGGGCTCCAATAACTATATCTTGCCACCTGAAAACATAATGAGGGGAAGAACTGTGAACCACTGGCCAATATCATCAAGCTTAGGGAGAATCCCACATGAACGGGTACTAAGGACACAAAGAGATATGATAAAAAGGACCTCAAATCTGGAATTTATATCTCATCAATTGAAGTATTTTTTTAAAAAACTAGGTAGCCTCTAATAACACCCAAAGGAAAACATCAACTGTAAGAACTTGAAGCCAGTTTCCAAGTTATATCTATAGTGCAGAGAGACTCCCAGTAAAGATTCCACTCCCTTCCACCTTTGACCTTCTACGAAAGACCCAGATTGGCACCACCAACCAGAGACCTTTGTATCAACTTTGTCACCAATCCCTACTTTCAAGAGGACATTCTGGCTGCTCCAAAATCCCCTTAAGAAACCACAGAACAGAACCATGTAGGTGTCATTTTTTTTCTTTTTTTTTTAGTTAAATTTTAATTCTCATAGACCCATGATCCTAGGACATAGTAAAAACTGAAGACTGAAAATGTAATCCTACATCCTAGGGAGGGTAATGAATGTCTGCTACCAAAATTTAAGTGAGGAAGACTGATGGGATGGTAAAAATTTGGCAGCAGAAATAATCTTTCCATCATCTAACCTGGAAGGGTATTTCCTCTCAACACCTATAGAAGCCAGAGCAGCAATGAGTTCTTTGCAAATGTAAAATAACCTCAGAGGTTCTTACCCATCTTTGTTGAGGTCCACCACTGCCACGTCATAGCCAAATGAAGAAGCCAGCCCTTCCCCATCAAATATGTGCTCAGGGAGAAGGTGTGCAGACTTCAGGTCTCTTTTAAGCAAAACCACAGCTCCACTATGATTGGCTCTAGGAGCACCAGATACAAAAGTGATCTCATCTTTGGAAACAATACCTTTCCCTGAGTCCAAAGAAAAGCCTAGAAAAATAAAACATGGTACTTATCAACTCTGTTTTTCAGGAGGTATCTAACATTGGTTACTTCATCACTACCTTTGTTTCCCACCACTCTCCTTCTGACCCTCCTCACCAGCTATCATATCCATGATAAGAATTACAGAACCAAGAGATCTGACTCAAGCACAAAATAGTAGGTATTTCCCTGTTAAGATATTTAAAGAAAAGCACCTGTGCTAGTTCGCATTTGTGTAACTTCAATCATGAAGCATACATGTTACTTAAGAATCAGTTCAAACTCCATTCCAATACTGAAACTGCTGTAAAAGGAAATCAAGCTAGATACTAAATTATCAAGGGGAAGTTACATCCTGTACACCAAGATGCAATCTGACATAGCATAACTGAGTGCCTATGGGTCTTGCTATAATGCAGTGATTAGTAACTTCTATATTCATCAATCTCTCTGGTCATCAGGCAATAAAAGAATGCTAACAACATTAATATACCACAGCCAGCATTTTATTCCTTAGGGCCAACTTAGTTCTCAAGACAGAAACATGCAAACAAAACCATGACTGATGAGATTTGAGAACCTAGCGTAAACAATAGAGGTGAGCAAGTTGTCATCTGTATCAATTACACACTTGTTCAGAGGGCAGAAAAACATTAGAAGCCTCGTTATAAAGCATCAGGTAGGATGTCAGATTACCAGCTGAGGTTAAATGGCAAGCAGACACAAATGGCCACACATCAAAACTGTCCAAATAAAGCAAATCCTCCTACGTGAAGACGAGGCAGATACAGAACACTATAAGCTCACCCTTTTAATTGGGTTTTATTTATGAAAAGCATCACCACTACTGTTGCAGTTCTCAAATTGTAAAGCGAGTTGAAAAACAGGATGAGCTACAAGTTGAGAAAGGAGACACAGTCGAATCCAGCTCTGGAAGCCATTCTGGCTGCAGAGCCTCAACCGTGGCATGCTTTTTGCGTGTGCTTCACTTGAAATGAAATAGAAAATAAAAAGATTTATGCTCTGTATGGAACAAAAAAAAAATTCTTAAATGACCATGACCAAGACCATTTATTTGTCATCTCAGAGGTCACAAACCTAGGTAGCTATTCATCATCACATCAGGGGATGTGTCGGGCTGCTCCCTGGGAGGCTGTGTTTTATAAACAAACTGATCGGGATCTGTATAGGAAACGCTGGTCATAAACAGCAGGCCTGTACACATGCACGGGACGGAAGAGATGGAAGAAAAAGCAATTATGCTTGGTAAGAGGCACACTGGCTACTGCCGTGCTCGCAATGATGAGGCCACCGCTGCATCTGGCAAGCCACCCTCTTTGCCAGCTTCCAAACCTCGCGCAGATCATTTTCCTCCTAAAACCTGCTGATTTTTTTGAAATGACAGATGCACAGACAGCCAAAATGTAACAGCAGATACGTGACACTATTCTCCCTACCCCAACCCAGTACCCGCTTTTGAGGAAATCCATTCTGAAAGTGGCAAATGTGTTTAATAAAAAAAAGCTTAATAGTTTCACATGTTCCAGTAGACACTAAGATAAAATCCATGGTCATCTATCTTACGAACGAAAGTGCTGGCTTCTTGACCAGAGCCATTAAACTGAAATGGCATAAACTAATCCCTAAGTAACTCATTTGAAGAGGTTTTCTGTTAAAATTTATTCAAATAAAATATTGGTTTATTGATAGTATTAATATTTACCTTGAAAATAATTTTACCCTGGAAAATCCTATTTAATAATTGAGACTGCAAACCACTCAGCCCTGTGTTCCCCTCCTGTCCTGCAAAGCCACTGACAGCATTCACATACCCAGCTGCTTCCCACCCTGTCCCAATCATTTTCATGAGCATTTCTTCCCTTGGCTGGGAGATTATTACTTGTGTGACCTCAGACTAGGAAATTTCCCTCAGTCACAGGGATTTTTTCGCCCATCAGCAAAAGGAAAATAATACTTATTTTATAATATAGTTGGAAAGAACAAATAAAACCTATAAAGTAGGAAGTAATAGTGTATGATTCATAGCATACAGTAGGTGCTTAACAAGTGGTAAGTATAAGTTTTCTCTATTCTATGTCTTCACATCAAGTTTTTAATTTAGGGGTGGGGGAGTTTCTGAAAAGTTTTTTTTAATTAACAGTATTGTTCATACATGTCTATATAATTAGAACAATTTTTAAAGAATATGTTTACTAATACCTTGTTTAGAATTATTTTTAGATCTACACCCTTTTTTTTCCCCTTTTTAACCTTCCATTGTTCTAGTAAGATCTCCAGCATATGGTACTTCTCTATTTTTTAAAAAGAATAGGATACTATTTAGATTTAGTAGATTTTTTACATTTTTTTCCCAAGAATTACACAGTAATTATTCTTTATGTCAACTCATACCAAGAATTAAAGCTTTTAAAAGCCTTTGTGTAATTACCATAATGCACATGAATAATTTAGGACACCCATTAGTAACGCAAACAAGCGTCAGGAGTTAAGGAATTGGCACTTAGACCACAATCTGGGTGTCCTCGGAGCCGCTTTAGCAGTGTGGCTCTGGCTCGGCTGGAAAGCCCCCACGCCACCCGCCAGGGGCCTTGTGACAATCCAGAGGCAAGGCCAACCCTTGGAGAAGGGCAATCACAGAGGATGGACCTGGAGGTCCTGACCTGCCACTTAAGAGTAACTTCATAAATGTAGCTCTTCAAGAGTATCTCTCCAAAAAGAGACTCTGAACGGAGGGAAGACAACTCGGCCTCTTGCTTACAACCACGCATTGTGTCATGGCTGCATGGACCGCATGGTGTGGGTTACAGAAGTGGACATTAGCTCAGGAAACAGACCTCCACGCAGGACAGAAGATTTTAGGAGACGGGAGGTTTCCTCCTGCTTTGAGGCAGCTCGGGTCAGATACCCCAAGTATCAGTCAGAATACCTCAGGGATCACCAAGCTTTAAATGCCACTAAATGCCGGCACAGGCCCCCAGCCCCAGCCTGGCCCTTTCTCGGCCTCGCAGTCCAGGGCCCTGTGACACAGTGTCACACAGAGGCATCTCAGGAGGCAGGCACGTCACCTACTCTCGCGCCTACCTAAGTAACTGTTAGCAGGAACAGGAACTAGACTTTCGTCATGGTCAGTCTCTCCACCAACTTCATAAGGCCCATCTTCAAAGATGTTCATGTCAAAAAAAGTGTTATTCTTTTGCTCTACGCGAACAATCCCTAAAAGAATGAAATGGTAAAAAAGAAAAAAAAATGAAGATGAAACAAAATAAAATAGATGGTTCTAATAAACACTCCTGATGTTATCATTAAGTTCAGAAAGAAAAGTCTGGAGGAACAAAAGGCAGAAGATGACTTTTGAGGTTATTAAAGTTAAAAAATCCTGTTTGTGTAGATTTTTACATCAAACAAAACTGTTCTAGTAATAAAAAAGTGCCCACGTGTTTTCATGAACTATCTGTATAATGCCATGAAAATGGAATTATAGATGGAAAATGGAATGCTTAATTAACTAAACCTACAGAAAACTCTTTAATTATATGAACCTGATATATTTTACATTTTCTATAATCCTAAATCAATTTACCTTCTTTACTATGGTGTGAAAGCGAGATTAGTATTTTGATATTTTCTTCCAATCATTTTTAACCAGAGATTTTAAATCTTCAAAAAATTTTCAGACCTAATCATTGAAAAGAGAATATCTCACATAATAAGTCCACTATATGATTTTTTTTAAGTGGTAACATTTTAAGTCGGCATTTACAAAGCAGGCAAGATGTATTTCTCAGAAATTAAAACATACATAATTGGTGGGTGTTTTTATTTTGTTTTACTATGCATGCCATCTCTTGCTAAAATAAAACTATTTCTAAATTCCGTGTGTTATTAGGTCAAGATAACCCAACAAATGCTGCTATGTGGAAGATTCAGCTGAGCGTGGGTGGCCTAAGGAAATTATTCCCAAAGGTTGCTATGAATGAAATACCCAGGAAGGTATTCAAAGACCATTCCTAACAGAAATCAAAACTCGGAAATTTTTGAATGAACAATGAAAATTTTTCCCAAGATTTTTCTGATTATAGAAAATGTTAGAACATAGGATTTATTACAATAAATTTCTCCCCAAAAAATCTTATTTCTGAATCAGATGTATTTCTCTTCGCTATGAATTAGAATCAGGTAAATTGTCCTTTATAATAGCATGGTTTTCTACACCTGCTTAATTTCTTCAGAAGCTGAACTTTTATTACAGGGGCACTGACCATGTTCCTCCAGGCAAAAAATGTGATGTCATGCCCTTCACCTACATCTCAAAATTATTTAAATACCATTCAACAACCTTTCCACAAGTTATCTGCGATCATCTCAAAATTTCCTAATTTCTTATCTGTCTTTCTAACTACCCTGCTTTATTAGCAAAACATAGCCCGAGTAATACATGACTAAAGAAATGTCTGTATCAATACAATATTATTTGTATACAACACCACTCAATTCTTCTCAGTTTTCAGATCCCTATGTTAAAATTAAAACTTTCAATTTCATGAGACAAGCAAATACAAAACAGCAAAAACTAATGCTAACTATATTTTTACAAAAGGAAGTTAATTAGTTATATGAATGTAAATTGCTGGCAGAGGGAAAAAAATCTTAGAACATACATTTTGACTATTGTTTTTAAAAATCAGAATTAAGATATTTTAATACCTACTCTACTTCTATAATTTAAAAATGCCTTATGATACATTCTGTTTTAACTTAAAATGTACTAAATCATGGTGCATAGGCAGAAATTATAGTCATTCTAATCTCCATTTCTATAAATATATGGCATACCTTTCCAGTTATAAGTGCCTGGGGCTCCAAACGCAATGTAATGGAAGTCTTTAGTAAAAGTAGCTGCTACACCTTGCTGGCAAGAACCAAATTTTTCATGACCTCTCAATCGGCCATCACAAAAACTCCAGTCTCCTCCATCCATATCATCTTCAATCCTGAGATTCTGACTTAGGACGTAGCACCTTCCAAAGATGTCTCGGGATTCCTGCTTCGTATTAACATGTTGTCTTTTTTCATATCGATGAGCACACGTCTGCAAGCAGATGAATAAAGTAGCCCACATGTGTTGGCAAACCTGAAGTTTTTCATTACAAACCAATGGAATTGTCAACAATCAAGAGGTTAATTCTAAACGGGATGTTAAATGTGTCCTCATCCTGAGAACAGGTCAGAAAACCAGCAAATATTCCCCAAAGTTCCAAGGAGACCATTATCTAGCACAGGACTTCTGTCTTATCGTCACCCAGAGAAAAATGCTGCAATCTAAATATTGAAGGCCAACCTGTAATCCCCTGGAGAAGGAAATGGTAACCCACTCCAGTATTCTTGCCTGGGAAATACCATGGACAGAGGAGCCCAGCAGGCTACAGTCCCTGCGGGCGCAGAAGAGTCAGATATGACTTAGCGGGACTTCCCAGGTGGCGCCAGTGGTAAAGAACCTGCCTGCTAATGCAGGAAACTTAAGAGACGCAGGTTTGATCCCTGGGTCAGGAGGATTCCCTGGAGGGCATGGCAACCCGCTCTAGTATTCTTGCCTGGAGAATCCCATGGACAGAGGAGCCTGGCGGGCTACAGCACATAGAGACACACATGACTGAAGCAACTTGGCACATATGCACACACACATGACTCAGTGTTTAAACAACAACAATCTGCAATTCACAGGCAATTTATTTGTAAATTTACCTGTCACATAAACAATGGGAAACACCTTATTTAATCTTCTCAATTTAATTGGCTTTTAGTGGCTACATAAACCTTCATATCAGTATGTTCACAAAAAGAAGGAACATGTTTCAGAGGAGAGAAATCATGGACATATTTTCCCAAGAATTGGGCTAAAACAAAGGCATTTTCCTTTTATCCATACTATTTCCTCATAATCAATCCTATCTTAACTTATCCTTTAAACTCTGAGATTAAGTTTATTTTAAAAGGCCGAGAAAAATCATACTACCGGGAGAGATTAAATAAACTCTAATTTTCACATATGGGTATTCATGGCCACCCTCCATATAACACAGGCTGAAAATACAATGTCCAAGTCAATATCCTATAATTTATCTCCTTAGATGTAAAAATTCAATATCTGGTAAAATTCTCATTTTTCTCTAAATTCCACATAAATTTGTTAGAGCAACCAGATTTTGAAAGAGACAGAAAGATCATCGTGATCCAGTCTGGCACCTCCAAGGCCACCTAACACATTCCATCGAACAACCCTTTTTTCTCAGCTACCACTTCTATCTGAAGTAGCCCAGAAAATAAAGAGTTTAAAATGATCTGATCCTTACTTTGCATGACCATTCCCATATTTTTTTAACTCATCTATAATAGCTGCATAGTTCCTAGGACAAAAACCATGTAAGGTTTTGCTTTGGCTTTTCAAGACCACCTAAAGTTGTAGGGACATCCAGTAAAGGCTTTTAAGCAAGTTTTTTGGATCTAAACGTTCTAAGGAAAAGCAGCTTGTAGAGCTGTCGGACATGACTGAGCGACTTCACTTTCACTTTTCACTTTCATGCATTGGAGAAGGAAATGGCAACCCACTCCAGTGTTCTTGCCTGGAGAATCCCAGGGACGGGGGAGCCTGGTGGGCTGCCGTCTATGGGGTTGCACAGAGTCGGACACGACTGAAGCGACTTAGCAGTAGCAGCAGCAGCACACAACAGGCACTCAGCGTGGAATGGACACATCTCTCTATACTTACCACAACTTTGCCGCCTGGACCCTGGCTTTGGACAGTGACTCCCATCCACTGATCTTCCTTGCTTTCCGATGAAGGGTCAGCTGCGGAGAAAGCAGCATAGGTCACACACACACACGCAGCTTCGACTTCAAAGCTACTGCAACTCACCATGAACCAATTAATGAGCAAAAACGTAAGAAACAGCTTCTAAACTGCCTTGACTCCAAGTCTAACTACTTAGTAAGTGCAGTTACTCAATCCATAAAAATTACTTTCCATCTTAAGAAAACAGGTGAGTGGTTGTTGTATGAATGCTTCACCAAATTCTTTACATAAAAGATAATTCTACCTGGTGGCCCTTCACTTTCTCTGACACCCAGAGTCCCAAGTACCGAAATGACCATCCAAACTAACAAAAAGGGAGCTACTTCTCTACATACCCTCAAATTTGTTACATAATAGCATGAACTTTGCTTTTCTTTACTGGAGATGGGAAAACAAGGCCTCAGATCCACTTTCTATCTTTCTATTGATGAAAAAAAGGAAAATGATATATTTATTTTTACCTCCTCCTTCCAAAAAGGAGAGAGGGAAACCAAAAATCTCACCATGTGCTCTTCAGTATCAATTTGAGCCTACTGTATAACCCTACATCCAAAATTTTGCCTTCCTTAATGAGAAGGCAGGCATGATTTTCAATTTTGAATCATTACGAAAACATCAAAATTAAACAACTTTAGGTAGGCAGAAGGAAAAATGCCAAAATGTTAAATAAATAGGGATTATCCCTACATTATCGGTGTGTTTGGGTTTTTTTTTCTTTGTAGTTCAATGTCATTTACGGATTTCTCACAATTAACATATATTATTTTCCAATCAGTTAAAAAAAATTGTTGCTAAAAAATTAAAAAAAAAACAAACAAGAGAAGAACATAAACATGAAGCTCCAAATCTGCGTCGACCAAGAATGCCAAATTAGGTTTGGTTGCAGCTTCTCAGGACACTAATTGCTCTGCCCACCACACAGTCTATACAAAACAAGCCTCTATCTGAGATAGTAGGGAAAATTTTATCCATGTTGTCCAGCTCTCATTTTAGAGAGATCTTATATTTAACAGCCTTTCTCCTTAATATTTTAACAGCAAATGAGAACTTTTGGCTGCTGAGTACAGGATACACGTTCTATTTTCTGAACAATTTTTCAACAGTCTCCTGTAGAACCTCAACACATCACTAGGTGGCAACATCAATA
This sequence comes from Cephalophus harveyi, assembly GCA_006410635.1. NCBI lineage: Eukaryota > Metazoa > Chordata > Mammalia > Artiodactyla > Bovidae > Cephalophus > Cephalophus harveyi. The sequence continues at coordinate 323,351 of SJYT01063551.1, forward strand.
CACCATACCAGTTTGGAAACCAGGGCAAAAACCAAAAACAGGGCAGCCAAAGTGACTTAAAAAGCAAATGTTCTCAGGGCAAGCAAGAAACAGTCAAGGCCCAGGCAATTAAGAGAGGCCTTCTCTCCAAGAATAAATGCTTGTCCCCCTCTTTCCTTCCTCTTGGAAAGGGCAATGGGATACAGGTTGCGTTGGCCAAGGGAACACTGAGCAAGCGCAGAACACACCGTCGTTATCAAATTCAATTCGCGTGCACGGCCCCCGGGAGGTGATGTCGCAGCTGTACAAGCCTCCTGTTCTGTTGGCCTTCTGCAGTGGAAGGGCCACGGCGCGGGGAGCCCCCACGAGCAATCTGTTGACGAAACAGAGAATTTGGAGATTTGAGCTGAATATGCATTTAACAGTTGAGTCAGAGCCAACAGATACAGGAATTATTCTCTTGTCAAAAAGCCACCTAATTCTCTGCCAGTTTAGGTGGTGAGGGAGGACAAAGGCAGAGCCCTGTGACACACAAACAAAGATGCAAGTAAAGCACAAGAAGAGGGGCTGCTGAAACAGGTGAAAGATACGCCCGTCTCTCACAGTATCAGCAGCGCTCTGCTGGGCACGAGTCTGGTGTTTTAGAAGACACTTTCCACAGAGCTTGCCCCCTACACCTAAGCCAAGGACATCACAAGGAACTCAGACAAAATAAACACTCCCTCGCTGGGGGAGAAAAATGGTCACATTAAACTGAAATGATAATACATCTGTTTCTAACACTGTGTTTTCTTAGGGTGGGGGCGCAGGGTTCAAAGGTAATTTTTGAATATCCCCCAGGTTTCCAGTTTATATACTGTTTAGTTGATTAAACCAGGTGGCCACTGGACTGAGGCGGGTCTAAGGCTCTGGTAGCCTATGGAAGCAAACTGAAATCCCAGCCTGCAAACGTCTCACGGTTACAAAACCAAACCCAAAGGCAACCGATCACAAACAGGCACCCAGATGGTAAGCCAATCGAATCATCCCCTCGCTTTGCGTCCTTCCTGTCCTTACTTTCTGTGTCTTTCCCTGCTCCTGCTGGTTCGACTCTGCCAGGTTTGCACTGATTTCTGCTCAAATAAACTTGTCAAGTTTTTAATATGCCTCAGTTTACCTTTTAACAATACAGATTTGGAACCAAATCTTTGCCCGAGATACACCTCGACCAAATTACTGTTTTGTAGCCTCTTTCTGCATCAGTTCTCACTTTCTGGCACTTAGTCCTCTTGACAAGCTCCTCTTCTTTCATCCAATCAGTCTCCACCAAGGATTCAGGGATGGTCTGCGAGCACCTTCTATAGTAGGCACCACAATGTTCCCTCTCCCCTCCCACCTCGGGGTTCCTGCAATCTCCAGTAAGAGAGGCTCCTAAGCTAAACCCACAGTCCTTAAAAGCTGCCTGCTTCTCAGCCAATGGGATCGTTAAAGACCCGCTATCTTTTTGCTGTGTTCTTTTGCTAATGTCTTTATTTTATTGAAGGATAACTGTTTTACAGAATTTTGTTATTTTCTGTCAAACCTCAACATGAATCAGCCATAGATATACATATATCCCCTCCCTGTTGAAGCTTCCTCCCATCTCCCTCTCCCCATCCCAGCCCTCTAGGTTGATACAGAGCCCCTTTTGAGTTTCCTGAGCCATACAGCAAATTCCCGTTGGCTATCTATTTTACATATGGTAATGTAAGTTTCCATGTTACTCTATACATCTCGCCCTCTCCCCCCCTCTTCCCATGTCCATAGTCTGTTCTCTATGTCTGTTTCTCCATTGCTGCCCTGTAATTAAATTCTTCAGTACCATCTTTCTAGATTTCGTATATGTGCATTAGAATACGATATTAATATTTCTCTTTCTGACTCACTTCACTCTGTATGATAGGTTCTAGGTTCATCCACCTCATCAGAACTGACTCAAATGCATTCCTTTTTATGGCTGAGTAATATTCCACTGTGTATATGTACCACAACTTCTTTATCCATTCATCTGTCAATGGGCATCTAGGCTGCTTCCATGTTCTAGCTATTGTAAATAGTGCTGCAATGAACAATGGGATACATGTGTCTTTTTCAGCCCCAGTTTCCTCTGGGATTATGCCTAGGAGTGGGATTGCTGGGTCATATGGTGGTTTTATTCCTAGTTTTTTAAGGAATCTCCATACTGTCTTCCATAGTGATTATATCAATTTACATTCCCACCAAAAGTGCAAGAGCGGTTTCCTTTTCTCCACACCCTCTCAAGCATTTATTGCTTGTAGACTTTTTGATGCTGGTCATTCTGACAAGTGTGAGATGATATCTCATTGAGGTTTTGATTTGCATTTCTCTAGTAATGACTGATGTTGAGCATCTTTTCATGTGTTTACTGGCCATCTGTATGTCTTGTTTGTAGAAACGTCTGTTTAGGTCTTTGGGTTGCTGCTGCTGCTGCTGCTGCTAAGTTGCTTCAGTCGTGTCCGACTCTGTGCGACCCCAGAGACAGCAGCCCACCAGGCTCCCCCGTCCCTGGGATTCTCCAGGCAAGAACACTGGAGTGGGTTGCCATTTCCTTCTCCAATGCATGAAAGTGAAAAGTGAAAGTGAAGTCGCTCAGTCGTGTCTGACTGCTAGCGACCCCATGGACTGCAGCCTTCCAGGCTCCTCCATCCATGGGATTTTCCAGGCAAGAGGACTGGAGTGGGGTGCCATCGCCTTCTAATATCTTTTAATTACCATCAGTTTTACAGTCTTTGGGGTCTGGTTAACTAACAACAAGGAAAGGAAACAAAGAGAAAAGGACAGACACCGGACCTGGATAGAGAGAAACAGAGCTGAAAGAGCAACCAGGCTAGAGCTGGGAAAAACGGCTAGGAACACAAATGCAAACCAACTGCCAACTCCCAAAACAGAAAAGCCAATCCTGGCCTTCAGGAAACTTGTAACTCTCAGGCAAATAACAAAAACTAAGACAAATAATACCACTACCCTCTCCCAGCTCCACGACAGGCCTTACTGCTTTTGTCTTTGCTATGGTCCCAATAAAGGATTTAACATGTTTTCTTTTAAAACCAATGCAGTGCAGTGGGTACAACGGAATAAAAATGCACTGAGAAAACAGAGAGGGGTGCCAGACTCCGCCAGGGAGAGCCAGTGAAGCGGACCTTACAGAACACTGGCAGACTCACTCACATGTGAACACGGGGCCCTAGCACCACCCTTCGCCCCAGCCCCTCGGATGGCAGCACCATCGGCCGCTACCTCCAATCCGTCCAGCATTTACAGGACGAAGGAGCACACTCCAAGGTACAGAACTGGAACAGACACTGGGCAGGACTTCTGGGCAGAGCAAGGCCAAGGGCTCCTATCTCACACCTATTTCATTAACATCATCCTTGCTTGATCCCAGGGGTTCAGACCAAGAGCTGCAAGGTGAACTAGCCTAGACCCTGTGAGTGAACAAGTTCAGTGACTCAGCAAGGGGGAAGACGGAACCCTGTCCAGGTACTGGGAGGGATAAGCAAACTGCTGGGGTCAGAAGCACAGGATGTGGGCACTGGAAAATGTGCTCAGCCTCTAACTCTACAGATGAGCCAACAGAGGCTTTTGAGAGGAGGGCAAGTACTCTGCCCGTAAGGTCTCATAGGTAGCTGAGAGTCAGGGAAAAAACTACTTTGGAGCCATGTTTTCTCCATTCCTTTAAATTGCCTCCTACGAAATAAAACCCAGGATTTTTCAGGTGTTTACAGTCTAGCTGGAAGGGCAAAACCTACACAAGTGAAATATTGAAACAAGATGGGTTTCCTTTCCTGACAGATTTAAGACCAATTCAGAAAGGGTGAGGGAAGGCAGAGCATTTTTGCAGCTGGGTGGGGTGAAGGTCCGGAGGAGATTTTCTATAAAGGTAATGATGACTCCAAGGGAAGGGCCGGAAAGAGCAGGCCAGGAGTTCCAAGGTTATTACAGTGTATCTTCTCTGACCACTTCCTCTCCTCATCCCCGCCCAAGGAGCCTGGCAAGCTACCCCAAAGGCAGGTATTGGGCTTGTTATTTCCCGTTGACCGTCCTTGCTCATTCGTTCATTTATTCATTTCACAAACATTTAAGAGCCTCCTAGGATGAGTAAGAATTGCCCCCTCTCCCTGCCCAACCCTGGCCCTGCGGAAGCCAGATCCATTAAATTTAAATTGCAGGGAGGCAGAAGCCATGCCAGGGTGGGCAGAGTGCTGTGCCTGGTCCCGAGGGCACTAAATCTGCCCCAGGGAAGTGTCACCTAGAGATGTCAGGAGCTGGAGGTGGCCCAGTGAGGGGCATAGCACGCGCAAAGGCTGACAGGGAAGGAGCCAGAGTTAGTGGAGGCATAAGAATCGGCGATGCAACAAGAAGGGGTTGGGGGATGGGCAACCTGGTCTGTGGAGCTCCAGGTTCTGGTGCAAAGGGCCACAGAGGCGCACCTGCCCAGCAGGCTGGCTTCCTCCAACCCTTTAGCCCAACAGGTGCTTCCGGGTTTCCTGTTGTTGACAATGCTGCGGAGATTGTTCCATTTACATAGACAATCCTTCAGGTCAAGCTGCTCCCTCCAGGTCCTTCCGGCCACGACCCCAGCCCCACCCCCAGCCCCAGCTACCTGGGAGGACTTCTGCCTCTAGGGTGCCTGCAGATTTCCAGTTTCCCTGATCCTCTAACACACAAGCATGACAGACTGCCCCTTCAACGCCAGTTTGCTGCCTGGTTAAAGGAGCTGTGGCAGCAAAAATTCCCTCTGTGCTATAAATGCCAAGCTCCTATAGAAGATTTTGGGGTGGGGGGACAACATGGAAGGAAAAGAGGACTTGACAAAACGAGAGAAATGTACCTCTGGAAAAGTGTTAGTTGTCACTTTGCCTCCTGTGTTCCCAGCCCTGTCCCTTCTCCCACGTCCCTGCTCTAACTGCGCCCCATTCCATGAAACCCACACTTACAGGAAAATCAGGAAAACAATGGGGAGGGCAGGTGGAGCTCAGTCAGATAATATCAGAGTCCTAGAAAAGGTAAGGAAGCACTTTGATGGAAGAACCCGGTACCCCCCTCCCCCGCATCAAAGTCAACAACTGACAGGTGTCTTAATCCTCAAGGTCAAGTTGCCCTCGCTTGTTCAGGAACTAAGCAAATTCTGATTTCTGCTTAGAACCAGCCTTCATCACAAAAGATCGCAACCCATTTGCTAAGGCTATGCCTGGCAAGGACAAAGAAATGAAAACAGAGCTGTATGTATCCAGTCAATGACACTGGCCTGGTGCAACCCCTCTACTTCCTAATTAAGTCTTTTAGGACCTGGGCACCAGCCTAAGCCAATCGGAACCAGCCAGCTTCTGGAAAGCACAGCGAGTGCAGCTCTAGGAGGGTCAGCTTGCATCTGGTGGGGAGACTCGGGCCACATCCAAATCCACTTTCTGCTCAAACCCTACATTTTTGCCCCCTGTGAAGCTGGTTTTAGTGAGCAGCAGGCAGTCTGGGCACTGCCTGGATGCCCACAGCAACTCCTAGGACCCAGGCAGCAGCTGCCAGGCAGTTCATTTTCCTTTAAGCCGCAGCAGCAGCAGTGGCTGCTCTTCTTACTGACCCACCCAGGACGAGTAGAAGAATTCAGAAGTACGGTAGCAACTCACATTCAGAGTGACAGGGATCAAGGGACCTAAAAGTTATGGCCTGCAAAGGGAAATGGTGGAAATTAACAGAACAAGGTCCAAGAAACCTATTCCCTTATCAGGTCAAAAGAAAAACCGTAATCAAGGAAGGGCAAGAGTCTGAGTTTGAACTTAGATTGTTTTAGACACCAAAATGAACAAGAAAAATTACTTCCCAAATTGCTTTCCACAGGGCCAGTGGACGATCACCTCCACTGTTTTCAAGCTATACTGACAAAAAAACTGCCTTGGGATTCTAACATATTGGAAACCTACCTGTAAGATACAAAACTCAAAATGTGCAAAACCACATCATCTTTAAAGATGAGAAATAAAATTTGAAATAGTGAAATACGATGTCAAACTACACAACTGTGGCAGTAACATAAATTCAGGTCTTTGAAGTCTAGATCAAAATTCTTGGCACAAAGATTCAGGACCCAATCATGCTATTTAATCACAAAGTTATTTCAAACTTCAAGTAAGCCTTACTCCTGTTTCCTATAGTCAAGTTCTCTGCCAAATAGAGTCGGTATACTTTTGCATAACTATTAATACAGCAACCAAAAGTTCTCAACACTGGGGTACTTTTAAAACTCTAAGGACAATAGCAGCTTTGCTTCATTGTTTTTGGCACTAATTCATTTCCTCAAGGATTAAAGATTCTGTCTCTAGCTATGCAACTTTGTCCCAGGAAATGTGAAATACTGCTTCATTAGAACAAGGACACTATTATTGCTTAACTTAAAACACAGCCTTCTTAGTTTGTCCAAATTAAGCCTTAAATTAGAAGATAACATTAATAATTTAATTGTCACCTCTACATTTAGCCCATCTTCGAGTTCAGTCCTTAATTTTTAACAGTAATAAAGACAAATGGCAAGAAATAAAAATGAAAGAATTTACAGGAGAGAGCAACAGATTCCACATTCATCCCAAGACCCTACTTTCTGGGCATACTTTTTTTTAAATTCTGGATTTACTACTCTGTAACTCTAGATATTATGCTGATACATTTATTTCTCAACTTATCAGCTTTAGGCAATTAACTGTTGATGCCACAACAGGACAAAAAGAGAGCTTAAACTACCAGCTACTTCCCCTCCTATGTTTAGTAACTACATCATTTCTTCTATTTGCTACCCTTTACGTTTTAAGTAATATATTTTAACTTTTGTTTTCCCTTCATCAACTTTTGACAAAAATTTTTCCATTCCCCAGTTAGCAATATGATGCTCTCGGCACTATTTCCCCAACTTTCCTCTTGGTTTCTCTAAATCCTATTTTTACACTATTATCAGAACCATTACCATTTACATTTTGTGTTGTAACCACAGTTTGGTCACCTGTTCTTTTATTTAACCAGGTAAATGTTATTCACTGCTGAACCAAACAGCATTGAAATTACTCTTGATCAGGCACCACTATCAGCAGCTCTTGGGGATGTCCCTGGTGGTCCAGTGCATAAGACTCTGCAACTTTTGAACCTATGCCCTAGAACACACACCACCAGAGAAGCCTGTGCTGCTGCAACAAAGTGCCTGTGCAGCCAAAATAAAATATAAATAAAATGTGAGAAAAGCTCTTGCCCCCCAAGGGTATTGTTCCTAGCATCAAGGTCAAGCAGACTTGCTTTCCTTACATTCTATCAATTGTTTGGTGTGCCTGACATTTGGACCACAACTTTTGCTTTTCTTGGCGTTCTCATTACCTTTATTCCCCTCTTCTGTTGTTTGCTTTCATTCCACCCTCTATGGTTTCTAAGCTCCCAATCATACCTTGGGTGGAAGTCAGGAGCTTGTCTTTGCTCAGATGTCCTCCTCAGGGCCCTTGGAGCTCCTGAGTGTTCTTCTAGAAGCAAGGTCAGAGACATCTCTGGCTGTTATACAGGGTCATCCCAGCCCTTCCTTTCACTGCCCTCTCAAGTGGGTCTCCTTCGACCTAGGATCTCATGTTTTCCTCTTATTTTCTTAAATGTCATCCTAAAGAACAGTGATATTGTTCTTTGTTCTATTGTTCAAAATAACACCAAAATGTTATTTTGCTCTGCTCTTGACTGAGAGCTTGGGTGTAGGATCTAGGTTGGACAACACATTCTTCAGAACATTGACATTACTGCTCTAATTTATTCTAGAATCCAGTGTCGTCAACGAAAATTCTGAGGTTAAGTCCTACTTTCATTTCTTAAAGATGGACTTTTAGGCTCTGCATTTTATCCGAGGCATTCCGAACAGCACAACAGCACCTATGTGTGAACCATTACTACTCACTGTGTGCTGTGTGGCTTCTTTTAATCTAGAGAGCTAGCTAGGACATCAAGTTCCAGAGAATTCTCATGGTGCCTCCATCATGTCACTCATTCCATTTTCTATTCTTTCTGGAACCTCTGTTAGCTAGTCAGGTGTTGGACCTCCTGGATTAATCTTTACCTTTTCCTTCCCTCTTGATAGTTCTGAGATTTGACTTAATTTTCTAATATTTCTAATTTTTAAGTTTCAGCAATTAAATTTGTAGTGTCCAAAAGCTCTCTGACGGATTGTGCCTTTCACATAACGCACCCTATTCTTATTTTGTGAATTAACATATCCTCAAAATTCTAAACATTTTACCTAGAAGGGTTTCCCCCCTCTGTTCTTTCTGCTTCTGGATTTTTTTCCAATTTTCCTTCTGGTTTACTTCAGGCATTCCCTTTTATGCTGCCAGCTCTCATCACATGTCTAATAATCCTTGTTTCCCTTGCTCTGCTCTTGTCTAAAAAAGGTCAGTTTTTGGCTCCGTCTCACCTCGACCAGGAATTCTGAAAGGGAGTTCTGGGTGGGGCCTGCTGACAGAGGAGTCACTTTAGGCTGAGTGAGTAGGGAGCTGCTGTCCCGACTGCAAACCCATTTTCAACTCTAGAGCTGTGCTAAGTCACTTAAGTCGTGTCCAACTCTTTGCAGCCCTATGGACTGTAGCCTGCTAGGCTCCTCTGTTCATGGGATTCTCCAGGCAGGAGTACTGGAGTGGGTTGTCATGCCCTTCTCCACGGGGTCTTCCCATCCCAGGGATGGAACACGTGTCTCCTGCATTGGCAGGCAAGTTCTTCACCACTAGTGCCACCTGGGAGGCCCCAGTGCCAGAGGAAGGCTGAATTCCTAGGGTGCCAGCATTCACACTAAGGAAACCTGGGTTTCCCTAGCTGTTTTTCAAATACCATAACTGCGTCACTTACATCTGCAAGAATCCATTCTTATCTCTGAGATGTAATCATTTAAGCTTTGTAAAACATGCACCTGTCAACATTTCCATCCCTTTTTCCCCTCAAAAAAAGTACTATGTTTTGTTTTGTTTTGCCAGAGTGTTAACTGCCAGCATTCCAGACGGGGATGAAGGTGTTACCTGGCACCTGTGGTCCAGCCTTCAGACCTTCTCCTCCAGATCCACCCCTCACTCACAGTCCCTGCCGCACCTGAGGGGTCTCAGGGTGGACGCAGGGTGGTCCCGGCAGGATACACTCCTGAGTGGGGCTCCCTCCCTGTGAAGTCATAAATCAGATCCCAATCTGCTTTCTGCCTTTAGTAATAATCTCTCAGCCATCACGGAGCCTTGAGCAGCCTGCGGGGGAACCTGTACACCTAGTCAGACATCTGAAACCGTAAATCAAAATCCAGTCATTTTTGAAGGAATCTGAAGAAATCAGATTTTTCACCCAGCCCAGAGTCCTTACAGTTAGAAGATGATAATGTCCTTCTCCCAGCTGTTACCACGCCATCTCTATTTATAACCGCCACCCCTCGAATACCAAGGGCGCCTCGTAAGACTCCGTGCATGGGGGGAAAATATCCTTTTTTAATCAATTTGTATATTTATGCCTTTATGAACGTAGATGAAACAGTCCATTGACATTTGATCATTTATACAAAGGTTTTGAATAACATTTTATTTAACATTCATCTAATAGTTTTATTTCATGAAGCAATTAATTGTATTCAAACTCCAAAAGCTGCTTTGACATTACTTTCTGAAAGCACTGTCTAACCCAGTTTTTTCAAAGCATTTCTAGGACATTTTAAAGTTTATAACCACATCCAAGACTTGCAATTATAGTGTCAAATCCTGAGAATTATCACTAAATGTGAGCTAAATTTCTTTGCCTTTTGAAATCAACATATTTTACTTAAATATTTTAAAAAATTTTAACCTCTATCAGCATCCACAATTATAACTGATTGAGGTCCCTTTAGGCTACTGTGTTTATAGCAAACAAAACTTTGTTGCTCAAGTAAAGTAATCAAGAGGGCAGCTCTCATAAGAGAACTATTTTATAAGGGCTCAAATATAAGGTGGCATAATTTGGGGATAAAAAACAGATTTTGCCTTATATTTAAGGATATACAGAAAACAGCTCTAAAACCCCCAAGTTGGAGAGCTCTCTGTGGTGTACAGGCATCTTACAAAAGGCTCCAGATCATACCTTCTCCTCCTCTGAAAGGTCTAGGCCGTTCCACACAAAGGCCACGCTGTAGTGAGTCATTTTTGGTCAGCGTGTCCACAAAGTGGTTAAAGCTTCCTGCCCTTCGCTGGGCTGACCAAGGTGCAGGTTTCCCCAGTACACGCCTGACTCACACCTGGTGACCTGGGGCCCCTTTTATTCTCAAAAATGTCCCAGCTTGGTAGACAAATTATACAGTCCTCCCAGCCTCAGATACAAGGAGAGCAATGTAACCTGACTGATGCAACAGCCTGAATTTAATAACGCTATCCCTGACAGTCTAACTGTGTGGCTGGGTTTGGCCACAGTCACACAGCTACCGGGGAGTTTATTTTGGCCTGGGAGGCCCTACAGTCAATCTCCACATGACCAGGCTGCCCGAGAACAGCTTGTCTGGTCACCGAAGCTCCACTGGCCTTCTGAGAGTCCCTCTCCTGGCCAGGCTCAGTCTCCAGGTGTCCACCAACAGAAGCACTGTCCCTCCTCTGCCAAGGACCAGTGGTAAACAGGGAATGTCCACACCCCACTCATCACGCCTGGCCACCATCATCAAACCTGGTAACCTGCCCAGATTGCTAGAGTTTTATCCGTTTGCTCCTCCCCTCCTTCCTTCTCCACCAGGTGAAGAGAACAGGAAAGCACTGAGTCTTACTAGTGCTTTCATCTAAACTCTGCCTCTGAAACAAATTCCTTCAGAGGAGAGAGGGCCTGCTTCTCTCTCTTTTGGAATCAGTCAATCAGTCTCAACTAGAGAATCAATCAATCATCAGACTAACACCCTTGTTAGGCTTTCCAAACAAAGTGTATATCATATGTTATTAAAGTCATAAAACAAACTATTCTTTTTCTGATGACTGGGTATTTCAGTTCAGTTCAGTTCAGTCGCTCAGTCGTGTCCGACTCTTTGCGACCCCATGAATCGCAGCACACCAGGCCTCCCTGTTCATCACCATCTCCCGGAGTTCACTCAGACTCACATCCATCGAGTCCGTGATGCCATCCAGCCATCTCATCCTCGGTCGTCCCCTTCTCCTCCTGCCCCCAATCCCTCCCAGCATCAGAGTCTTTTCCAATGAGTCAACTCTTCGCAAGAGGTGGCCAAAGTACTGGAGTTTCAGCTTTAGCATCATTCCTTCCAAAGAAATCCCAGGGCTGGGTATTTGGAGATCTAAAAATATATGCAAGAACTCTGTACTCACAAGAATTGACACCCAGCAGCAGTCAGCTGTGCACTAACAAATATTATTGTATTAAACATGTACTATTAGTCCTAAAGAATCATTTCCAAACAACCTGAAAACTAAGTATAAGTATGTTGGCTAAAACTCTAGCCTTCCAAGAAGTAGTCAAATAGGAAACAAACCGGTCTTTTTCCAGGGAAGTCACTGCTATTCACAACCATGTACTAGTGACCCTCTGCCTGGCTGAGTGTCTGGACACAAAGTCTCTGCCCTCACACAGGTCAGGGGCATAAGGCACCTAGAATGCATCTCCATGAGGGCACAAATCTTGCTGTTTTTGACCCAGAGACCTATCCCAAGCTCCTGGAGCAGCTGCTGGCACATGGGGATGCACAAGTGTTCACTGAAGAATGACCACAGCCCAACCCCCTCCAGGCGGGATGTGTAAGAGCCACTCTCCACTGCCCTGAACGGCAAAGAAAGTATCAGAGGTCATTAGTACTAAGCGACCTGGTGGCAACAGCCGTCTATAACAAGACCTTGAGTGGAGCTGTGTTAGTTTTCTGTGGCTGCTATAACAAGTTACCACCAACTTAAGTGGCTTGCAACAGATTTCTTATCTTACAGTTCCCGTAGTTCAGGAGTCTAGAATGGGTCTCGCTGGACTTGGAAAAAAAAAAAAATCTAGGTGTTGACAACTCCTTTCTGAAGATTAGGTTTCCTTGCTCTGCCAGCTTCTAAGTTTGCCTGTACTCCTTGGCTCGCAGCTCCTTCTTCCATCTGAGAGGTTAGCAACTAAGCACCTTCAGATCCCTTTCCTGCCTCCCTCTTCTACATCTGTAAGGATCCCTGTGATCACACTGGGCCCGCCTGGATAATCCAAAACAATCTCGCTGATCTTAAATCAGCTGATTAGTGACTTTAATCCATCTGCAACTTGAATTCCCCTTTGCCACTTAACAGTCACAGGGTGGGGTGGGGTGGGGTGGGGGTTGTTGAGGACACAGACTCTGTAGGCATTATTCTGCCTATCAGAGCAGGAAATCTAAACAGTCTCTTTCATACTGAATTGTACACACACACCAAGAACCTGAATTTGGAACAGCATCCTAAAATGCTTTTGCTGAGGCTAAGTCCATGTGAAGAGCACACTCGGGGGTTACCTTCTCCCTCACTTTTGACCCTTTTACACTAGGCTTCTTTCCAACCCCTCAACTACTATGCTCTCCTGGCTCAGCACGCTCCTCTCCCACCCCCTGGAATCCTCCTACTCGCCTCTTCAGGTCTCTGCTTAAAACCCTTGCTGCACCTTCCAGCCTAGGTCAGGTCCCACCTCTTGGAAGTCCTCCTTTACTTGCCCTCCACAGCGTGACCACGTCAGTGATCCTAACGTGAGAGGTGTACCAACCACCTGCCCCACCAGAAGGTCAGCCCATGTGGCCAGTGGCACGTCTGCTCAGCTCACTGCTGGGCCCCCAGTGTTCAGCTTAGGGCACAGCGCTTAAAAGACACTCAACAAGTAGCTCTAATGAACCAAGTTTATCACAGTAATACATGCAAAAGCAAAGTTCACTTTTAATAATTTCAACACAGCAGATTTAAACTGAACTGAGAACCAAAGGAGAGGAAAATGGGGAAACGGCACTGCCTACCATCACCACACCCCCACCCCTTGGCCGAATTCCAGCAAGTCAGACATTCCTAGAGGGCTCAAGTTGGTTTTCAAAAAAAGTCTGTATTTTGTTTTGCCCAGTGAGGTCTAAACTGTATGTCACAGCTAGAATTATAATACATAATGTACCATTGTTTTAAAACAGTTTTGCCAACAAATCTGAATAAATGATGGTGAAATGCAGGCAGCCAGTTTGAGCACACGAACTTTCAATCATCCACCTGTTCATTTTCAGGAAGTATCTCCACGCTCCCACTTCAGGACCACTCTGCCTACACACCTCCCTACCGCAGTTACCTACTGGGAGGCATCAAGTGGTTCCAATTTTCAGGATTCCTACCGATGAACACATTCCCAGGAGACTCCAAGGAAACTAGTCTCCCCTCATGGAATGTTCAGCAACACCTTACATAGATAGACAGCACTTGGCCTCCACGGCCCACACTGCATCTGGGAACCGAAAGAGGGGCTGGGGGGTTTCAAAGGTAGCTTTATATCCATGCTCTTACCCATGACTCAGCTGCAACAACGCACACCAAAATGAGCCCATTCGGTGGATTATGAGAGAAAGCCTTAGAAACATCACTTATCAAATGAAGCTTGAATTTTGCTCCTGGTTTTAAACACATAGAATCTATAGCCCTAATGTTGGTGAATGCCTTTACTTGACCTACTTTGGATTCTCAGCAGGGCTACTTACAGATGAGAAAATACAGAACTGCCCTGTTCCTATACAGGGAGTCACCATGTCCAGTCTTGTGACACTGCTACAGTGTTACCACATCACTTCCCCGCCACACCCCACGGAGATTCCAACCAGACCCACCATGGGAAAGTATCCTTTCCCCCAGGCTCTTGGCTCATGCTTCCACACTGTGCATATGCGGTCCACTTCCTGCAGAACATCTGTCCCCTCCCCAACTCCTCCCTACATCTCCACTCGACTCCAGCATCATCTCCATCGGTGACGTCCAGCCCTCTCTGCCTCCCCAGGTGCTAGGTGGCCACACGTGGACCACAGCTAAGCCCTGGTATCTCTTTGGGCAGATCCCCTGCCTACCAACCCCCTCCAGGCCCTGGGTTCCGGGAGGAGCTCACAGATCCCAGCTTGATCTCATCTGAGCTCCTAATTTTAGGGGGACAGGAATCAAGGGTCAAAGAGGACCTGTCCAGGTCCCCTGGTCAATTATGCAGCCTACATTTCAGACCTGAATAGTCAAGATAAGTAATCATCTGGAAAGAGGAACTAGAAGATCAAGGGAAACTGGACAAGGAAATGGACTACATTCCACCTCTTTCTTAATCAAATTCTGAGACCGTATTTCATTCACTGAGAGGAGTTACCAGAATATCAAATTCCTCCACAATCTTAACTCAATCTAAGATCGAGCACTAGGGGCTCCTCTTCTCTGATAAGACTTTGTTGTTGTTCAGTTACTCAGTCATGTCCGACTCTTTGTGACCCCATAGACTGCAGCATGCCAGGCCTCCCTGTCCTTCAGAGTCTCCCTTAGCTTGCTCAAACTCATGCCACCGAGTCGGTGATGCCATCCAACCATCTCACCCTCTGTCGTCCCCTTCTCCTCCTGCCTTCAATCTTTCTGAGCATAAGGGTCTTTTCTAACAAGGCAGCTCTTCACATCAGGTGGCCAAAGGATTGGAGCTTCACTGTTAGACTTTACGTGATAATTCTAGCGGGGGGCACCACATGCAGAGCTTTGAACTGTGGGCTCACTTCCCTTATGGAGAAGGAGAGGGACCCAGAAGTCTCAGGGACCCCATGTCTCGTTTCATGTTGACCCTCTAAGTCTTGTCTAACTGGGAACAAGACAGGGCAGCCGGAGGAAAGGGCAGGAGGCCTGTGTGAGCCTGTTTATACTTGCCAGGTTTATCTTCCTGCCTTGCCAGCAGCTCCCCTTCCAACAGATCTTGGGAGTCTTTCCATGTCTCTGGCTATACTCTTGACCTGGGGCTAGAAACACCTTCAATTAACAGGTGACTCCCAGAACATCCCTTTTCTGTCCAGGCCTCTCCACTAAGAACCACACCCCAACACCCAGCTGTGTACTGGATGTCTACACCTAGCATCTCACAATTACTGTGTTTAACACTGAACTCAGCTTCCATTCACCCAACTATGCTCCCCACAAGCCTTTCCTCTCTTGATAAACACTGTCCACCCAAGTTTCTGCTCTGGCCAGAAACCCAGGTGTCACCCTTGACTCCTCACTTTCCCTCACCTCTCACATCCAAGGCATCAGAGCATGCTCTCCCTTCTGACGCTATTCTACCCTCACCCACTTCTCAGCGGCTGCTTTGCTATCAGGACATTAGCCTCCATCTGGTCGCACCTGGACAAGAGTAGTACCCTTCTGACTGTCACCTGCTTCCACTCTTGTCCTACCCAAGCCCATCTCCACAAAGCAATCTCTGCCCTTTCTACGTCTTAAGTCACATCACATCACCCCTCTTCTTAGCCCTCTCTTGGTTACATGGCCACTGGCATGGAATTCAACCACCCGCCATGCTCCCCAAGGCCCTACAGGAACTGCCCTTTATCTGCGGCTTCAGCCAGGTGAACACTCCTGCCACACTGGCCTGGCTCCTGTCATTTGAACACACCCACCCGGTTTCCATCTCAGGGTCTCTGCAGCTGCTTCCTTCAGCTGAGACCACTCTTGCCGCAGACCTTTGTAGCTTGCACCCTTTATATCCCTTAGGGCTCAACTGAAAAGTCACCTTCTCAACTCACCCTCCTTACTAGCAAGAGCTCTCCCCTAAGTCACTCTCTACAGCAAATCTACAGATTCGCCCTGTGTCAAGACTGTCGCAGCCCTTCCCAGTACCGGAAAAGGCGTTCGGCGCTTTGTGTCAACTGCTTGTCTTCCTCGCACTGGAATGCTACTGGCTCCAAGGATTCAGGGGCTCTCCTCTCACTCCCCGAACTCGCACCTAGAGCAGTACCTGGCAGGTCGATACTGCTCACACATCCCAAGATCTGTCTTAGCAAATAGACAGCACGTCTGAGTAGGAAGCAAACTACTCACCTTTGTACGGCAATTTCTAATTACAAAGTCCTTAACAGAAGCTTTTTTTAAATGAAATATCTATGGTTTTATTTATTTATTTTAGGTCACACCGTGTGGCATGTGGGATCTTACTTCCCCGACCAGGGCTCAAATCCGTGCCCCCTATACTGGGAGCGCAGAGTCTTAACCCCTGGACCACCAAGGAAGTTCCCTTGATTCAACTACGTCTCAGCAATTGGGAGGTAGGTATCTGCATCCCAGAGGTGAAGAAACTGAGGCTCAGATACAACCTGACATGGGTGGGGCTTCAAGCCCAATTACCTTCTCACTGCAATGGCAGCCAGCCCCTGCCGTCTGGCCCCAACTAGCCGCCTGTCCCAGCTGCCCCTGTGCCCCTCACTTGTCCAGCACACAAAGGCCTTGGTGCCTTGGCTCACACCATCCTGCCCCCAATTCACCAAATCCTCCCCAACAACTACTTCCAATTCCAGCTCTAGGCTTTATGCATCAAGACTCTGCCTCAAGTTTCACCTCTCCAAAGTAAACTTGCCTGGACAAGGATTTCTCCCAATGTCATTTAAGTAGACTATTCCTTGAGGGCAAGAATCTGGTGCCATTAAAAAAATAATAATCATAATCATAACCTCGAGGGATGTTTGGCCAAGAAACACCAAAACCCTATTTAACTATATTATCTGGCTGATCCAGTAGGGCAAGCGTGAGCAAAAATTCACAGTAGAACAAATCTGTTCACCTCCTAGTCTTGGGTTTTCACATTTACACAGAAAGGTAATGTAAAGGCCAAGGCTCCTTTTTCTCTATGATCTACAATCTCATTTTCAAAAGACTTAGATTTCTAAGTCTAAGAAATCTCATGAGAAATACATACCCTACTACAAATCAGGGCAAATAAGCGATTATTAATAATACACTGGGGGCTTCTCTGGGGGCTCAGTGGGTAAAGAACCCACCTGCCAATGCGGATGACGTGGGTTTGATCCCTAGGTCAGGAAGATCCCCTGGAGAAGGAAATGGCAATCCACTCCAGTATTCTTGCCTGGGAAATCCCATGGACAGAGCAGCCTGGTGGGCTACAGTCCACAGGGCCACAAAGATTCTGAGATGACTGAGAATGCACACACACAATTATACACTGGAGCCATCATCTCTCATGCTGTTTACAATGCATTAAGCTCTCTGAGTTCTTTAAGTAGACACTGTGACTCAAACCCATTTTACAAATGCGGGTGCAGGTTCAGAGAGGACAAGCAACTTGTCCGATGCCACACAGCTGGTACATGATCAAACTGGGGCTGTGTCCAGCACTCCCTGAACTTGCTCTACACCACTACACCGAAAATCTCCTTTCTGCTTCATTGGATAACATCACAAAAGCACTTTGATAGATCCAACTTTTTTTTTTTTTTTTTTTTCAAGTATTTTACAAGAGTTATAAAGTCTAGAAAGTTGTTTTGAGATCCACGCCACACAGGCCCAAAGGATACTGCAGCCATTACGTGTATCTTGAAACCAATCATCCTTTCTTGGCCTTCCCAACATTTCTTGAGACGTTTTGCCTGTCTCCTTGGAGAAACATGCTGGAACTAAATTCAGTCTCCAGTAACTATGAAACTCCTGCAACGCCTGAGCCTGAGGGTTCTAGTTCTTACCTGACACGGTAGGTTTCAAACAGGTGTGTCGCTGACCAAGAACAAGAGCGCTCATGCAATAAAGAAACACCCAAAGCAGAACATGTTTTTATCACCCACAACATGCAACTCCTCTTCTGGCTCAGAAACCTCCACTATCAACCAGGGGTGAAAAATGTGAAATCCCAGCACCAATTTCAACTATTTAACTGGAATGCCAACAAGAGCAGTCAGATAGCAACGTGGAGAAGTGGATGGGGAAGGAATTCTGGTTCCAGCCCTGGCATCAATTTTTGGAATAACCTTGGTTCAACACTTGCTTCTAATCTCCCAACAACAAAGATTTAAATAATCTCAAGGAAAAAGAATATAATTAGCACCCAATAAGACAAAATCATAATAGATACTAGCCTATATGGAGAATGGCCAAGAATTCCACTTCAACAGAAATTGATAAAGTATAAACATATAACCAGCTTATTTTTAAAAATTAAATCATCAGATGCAAAGCAGTTTTTAGCTGACCAAGCAACTCATTACCAGTAAGACATCACTCAAGGAGTTATGATAAAAATGCTTTTATCTACTGTAGTAAGAACAGGAAGAATGAAAATCTCCAAGCAATCCTGTTCTTTCAGTTTTACAAAGCAGCTGCTTCTCCAGTGTGCCACTGGCTCACTTTCTGTGCTTCTGAGTTATCAGATACCTGACTTTTCAGTTGCCAAACCAAATCACATTTGTCCTTCTAGTGAATTGTCCTTTCAAGAAACCAAGTCCAAGGACCTGTCTGAACTGGACTGTGAGCGCACCCTTCTATCCTTGACCTTAACACAGTACTCGGTACATAAGCATTTAGTGAATTTCTGGTAAATGAAATTTTATAATTATCATTGCATTTCATGATTTTAAATGCAAGTATGTTGTTACTATACAGTTTTTCTATGCCAGTAGACTAAGTGTATAGTCAGTGCTAACTTAAAAAAAAAAAAAAAAGATTCATTTCTTAAAGGCTGTTATCAAATAGCTCATTTGTGAAGGAAAAGGCAACATTTCCATTTCCACCAAGTTTCAGTCAAATACATTTAATAAAAACCAAGAAAAATTACATTTAAAAAGTACACACCTGGTAGGTCAGCATATCCATTTGAATATTTCAATAGCTTAGGAAATCCAGATTTTTCAATGGTTTGAAAAGGAAATGAATATGATCACATAGTTTATTTTTTAAATGAGATAACTTAAGCAACAGGCTTAGTTGCTGTGCCAGAGACCATTGGCTGGTACCCAGGGCTGGTTTTCCCCTTTTTCCATAGTAAAAGAATTTGTAGCTGGGCATAAGGCCACCCTGAAGAAAGACTACTCGGCCCAGCCTCCCTTCCCTGTTGGCCACGCCGTATAACTCGGTGCTGCTGACCAGGACTCTGACCAAGTGTCATACCGCTGCTTCTAGGAACTGTCTCTAAAAGTGCAAACATATGGGCCTCAGCTCTCTTCTTTGTCCCTCTGTCCATCCAGCCCAGAGTGCAGATGCTACCATCGTGGACTATGAGCTTGAGGCCTGGTGGGGCAGCAAGGAGAATGAGTCCTGGGGTCCCTGACACCTCAGACCAGCCACCCAGACTTTCATATCCAGGAGCAACAACAAAAACTACACAAAAGCAAAACCAAAATACATTTTTCAGGTGACAAAAGGATTTAGAAACAAGATGCCAGGAACCACAACAAAAACACCATATATGCTGGTAAGTTATTCATTACAGTACAATAAAGTATGATTCCAATAGGGAATCGTGATATTTATCCCCCATGTTCTATTCTGAAGTAATCGCTTTATATTTCGTTTATCTGTTTTTTCTGGTGATCTCTGAGGCAGGTTTCAGGGTTTGGCAATGCAACATGAAAGATTAGGAAAGAGTATTAAAGTGTGGGTGGAAAGCTAGTTAATCTGAAGAGTGAAATTTAAGGTAAAAGATATTTGAACTTGGAATTGACTAGGAGGCCAAAGATTTAAAGCAGAAGATTTAAAAAAAAAAAAAAAGGCAGATTTTTCTCAAGACATGAATAAGTTGTATATTATTGTAGTGCATTTTTTATACATAGCGGGTATTTGTAAATGACGTTGAATTCTAGGTGAATCCTCAGTTCTGACAATCTGACAAACAGATCAAGCTGCAAATATTTTATGTTTTAAAGTAAGTAAGTAAGTAAAGTCGCTCAGGCGTGTCCGACTCTTTGCGACCCCATGGACTGTAGCCTACCAGGCTCCTCCCTCCATGGGATTCTCCAGGCAAGAGTACTGGAGTGGGTTGCCATTTCCTTCTCCAGGGGATCTTCCCAACCCAGGGATCGAACCCAGGTCTCTCACATTCCAGGTAGACACTTTAACCTCTGAGCCACCAGGGAAGCCCTATGTTTTAAAATTAAATTATAAAGCTAGTTAAACCTTTCTAACAACTAGATTTAATGTTCATGAAGACATCTTATATTAAAATGCTACCCTTTTCATATTACATATGTAAATATTCATATTAAGTACAAACTGGAGACTGGGAATCAGTCAAGATTCTTTGATACTTCACAAGAAAAAAAATTGACTTCAGGAGAATTGGACAATTTTCTTATCTAGATTTTAAGACTAGAATGCCAAAAACAAAAATACGAAAGAAATTAAAACTCCTTCTTATTAAAGTGATCTATGAAAACATTGTTACTGGACATTAAAAGAACTTGAGGCCTTTCCTCCAGAAAACCAGGACTTGACTGCCAGGCTTATATTAGGTTCTGAATCTTAATGCTATGTATTTGTTCTTATTAAAAAATCATTTCATTGAAAAGTGCATTAGTGATATGAACTTCCGGAGTTCTTCCATTTAAAAAATGTGCTATTTGCATGGGACTATTTGAATCTTTTTTCTGCCCCCCTCAGTTTCCCTTCCACTGGATAGGACTGAAGCTAGACTTTCCCCTTTTCATAAAGGAATAAAAAGTAAATATGTTGTTTGTAACCTGATGTTTAGTATTAGGGTGAAAGTTGAAATACTTACAATACATTATAAGCCTAATCCTAGGCAACTTTGTAAAATACATCTCTATCTTCTGAACCTATGTTCACATTGCTTTTCAAGATATTTTAAGTTATGTTTTTTTCCTCTTTTCAGAGCTGCTTCTTTGAGGCTTTTTTAAAAAACTGAGGTGTAATTCATAAAGGGCTATTTTTTTTTTTTTTGTAAGACTTCTTTTAACTATTGCCGGATGTTTTGCTCTAGTCCTTCAAGAAGAGCCATTTTATTTTTCAGAGTCACTTTTAAAATCACAGGGTCTTTAACCCTGGGGACTCTGGTGTCTGAGTGCTAATTCAGATTTAAGTTTGAGTAACCTCATTGCTTCTCACCCCATGATAATGGAAGAAATACTTGGCTGTAGTTCTAGACTAAAAAGCTGGGGAAGAAACTCCATTTTCTTTTTTGCACCAAAAACAAGCTGTTGTGCAGAGTTTTTCCTTGTTGACTTCAGTAGATTAATTGCACTGATAAGTGTTAATTCAGATTTAAGAAATTATCTGAATCTTGGTTTTAGTAGATTTGGGATCTACATATAATATTAACTAGATCAGATAGTTTTTATATTTTCACATGTATACATAGGCTTTCTCCACCCTTGTCAACATCCATTAGTTATTAAACTTGGTAAAATGGCATTGAAACATTACAACACTGTTCTGTTGTGCCAGTTTTACAAACTTTTACAGTGCAATACACATTATTTTTTCAAGACAAAAAAGGTTTATTTCTCAAGGTTCTTGCTGTTCGTTTTAGCAGCATTTTATGGAGGATCTTTTACATACACTTTCAATAGATGAAAAACCAGATTGCAAATCCTTTTTTTCTTTTTAAGCAAACCATGCACCAGGTTTTTGGTACAAACAGTGTTAAGATGAGTTAAATTGCATTCTATTAACCCATATGAGTGTATTTCTGTGAGCACAGTTATACTGAAATAAAGTTTTAAAAGGCAAAAAAAAAGTGTACATATATATTTATAGAAGTCAAGTTACACTGCTAAACATTTACATTGTTTGCCACCCTACTCCTGCATTTAAACTTGGCATTTAAAAATATTTAGCAATCAGTATGGCTTGGAAACCAATTAATCAGCACAGATGGTACTATAGCCCTGGAGCAACATCCCAGATTGCCCCATCATATTGGGACATTTCCCCATTAGTTGCTGGATGTGGTGAAACATGGGAGGAGGGTGTCCTATGGGAAGACTGGCCAAGGCAGTGCTAAGAGACACTCGAGATGGGGGGAAGCGTTTCTCTTAACCATTTTTTTTAACCAACCAGAAGTGTTTTGATAGTTTAACAACCAGCCCTCCTTCATGACAGCTCAGTCAGTAAAGAATCCGCCTGCAATGCAGCAGAGTTGGGTTTGATCCCTGGGTCAGGAAGATCCCCTGGAGAAGGAAATGGCAACCCATTCCAGTATCCCTGCCTGGAGAATCCCATGGACAGAGGAGCCTAGTGGGCTACAGTCCATGGGGTTGCAAGAATCAGACACAACTTAGCAACTGAACCATGAGCACCACATCCACTAGCTGAACATCCATCCTGCTTGGCCTGTCATTATCAGGAAAACATAGTACATGCTTATAGCAGACACCTCCAGCTAGCCCAGGCCTTGCCTGCCCGGTAACAGACCGGTAAGTCAAAACTATAATCGGAAAAGTGAGAGAGTTCCAAGAAGACCTAGTGGGTTCAAGTCCTGGCTGTATCGCCTATTAGCTGGGTGTCATCCGTACGGCTTATCTGTGAAATGCTCTTAAGATTTCTCACAGGGTGTTGCAAGGATCAAATGAAACGTCACATAACCTTTTAAACTCAGTGATCAAGCACTGCATGTGCCCTTATCAGCATCCAGTCAACACACATTCCAACAAGCCATTCTAATTTTAACAAGCACTTTTTAACAAGCATAGGTCCAGGTGGGGCACAAATGCTGAAGCCACCAGGAATCCAACAGCTCGGGCTTAAGACTGTCAGCTCTAGCTCTTGAAAAGATTCCAGCAAACCGACCAGCTGAGAAGCCTATAATATCAGATGATAGGATACAGTTTGTGATAGAAAGTCATGAAGAGCAGTCAGTCACACCTCCAGAATTAGCCATGATCACTGAAACAATGCTGGGCAAGCCACTGCAGTAGGAACTGATCCTCTACCTAGGAGAAAAGAGGAAGGTATAAAATTCTTAACAGCAGCACTGCTTTTAAGAGCAAAAGATTAGAATATACCGGCATATCCAGATTGGTTCAGTGAATCATGGCTCATCCTCAAAAATGAACACCATTTAGACATGAAAAATACTGAAGAAATTCTTTACTTACATCAAACAAGCTCTAAAAACATGCCAAGAAAAAAAAAAAAGATTCAGAAGAATACATGTGGCACACTATCACATGTAAAAAAAAATATAAATCCTTTCACAGCTTCTGCAAATTTATAAACAAATACAAACATATACAATAAGCTGGCAAAACAACAGTTGCCTCCATGAAGAACAGGACGATTAGAAACCAAAAGTGCATGGGTGATTGTTTTTAGTTTTCATATCTTTGTACCACGTAACTGTATTACTATTCAAAGATCAATTTTAATGTAATTTTTAAAATGATGTTGGTTTATGGACACTAGGTCATTAAAAGTCTTGCAGAGAAAATGACAGAGATAGATGATCATGGAAGTCAAAAATAAGTGCCCAGAAATCACGAAAAGGCAAACCTCATAATTGCATAAGACAAGCTCACACGTGCTATCTCTCTGTAGGCAGCTGCAGGCAAGCAAGAGTCAGAAACTGACTTTCACAGCCCATTCCAGAGGCATGACAACACATCAATGAAGAAGTATATAGACCCAGACCTACTGTGTACCAGGCACCGTGCTGGCCATCTGGGCATTTCAATACAGTGCAAATTTATTGTAATGGACAAAGGTGGAAATATACTGAGGAGGGACACAGTTTTTTGAGGCAGGAGCCCACAGTGTCTCCCTTTCTGCCGAGCAAAGTAATAAAGCTACCCCTTTCTACTCCTCCAAAAGAAGAAGAAAAAGAAATATACTGAAGAGAGGAAATCCAACCAGCTGAGAGGGTGGACAAGCTTTCCACCGCGGTCAAGTGAGGTGCAGAATAAAATGCAGTGACATCAGAGAGGGGAACTCCCGCCTCGGCTGTAGAAGTCCAGGAAACTGACGCATTCAGGGAGATGTCTCAGCTAGGGAGAAACAATACAAAACGCTCACCCCTCACATCGCTCGTTAGAAGGGAATGAATGCGCCCCATTCAGGGGCATCTGGATACACAAGGCTTCTGTGTGGCGAGTACCTTTTATAAATAGCTGCAGGGTCCAGTAAAAGGCTTTGTCTTAGTTGCTGTGGACACTGCCCGACCCCGCCCGCAGCAGTCACCTGTCTCAGGGAGGAGCGGGAGTGAGTCACAGCCTGAGTCAGCACCTCACCTTTCATTTAAAGCAAGGGGGTGGGGATCCACTTGGAGAACACACAATCACTTCTGCATGTTCAGCCGCAAGCCCAGGCTGGGTTCCTCACAGAGACACGGCTATCTCAGGAACTCAGGGTGGCAACTCTTTTTGATAAGTACAGATTTTCAAAGAAATTTGGTAGAACTTGAACAGCTGAAGCTTCTTTCCAGTGACACTTTTATAAAAACAGACATACTGGCTAGATTGATCCCTGCTGGGCTGGGCAGGGGAAGCAGAAGACAGGGGTTCATGTTAGGAGAGACCTCTGGACACAAGGCGGAAGAGGGGTGGAGAGGCAGATCTGTTAGGAGCTAGCTGTGTGACGGACAACAAATCCTAGGCCTTCAATTCTCGATCTATAAGAAAAAAAGACATGGGCTACCTTTCTAGATCACTCCCTGGGTTCCTTTCTAACTTCTGCAGGTGGTAAGTCATTTCAGTGGTAAAGAAATCCGCAAAAGCATTGCTGGGTTATGTGACTACTCTCTGTACAGCTGAAACATCTATGGGTTTGCGTGTGGAGGTCAGATTTCTTTTTAAAGCACATTCTTGTTTTATTTTTGACGAATGACACGTCAGGCTCCACGTTAAAGCTCTAAGCAAACAGATAAATCAGACCCAAGCCACCTTCAGAGGGCCCACAATTCAGAACAGTCAGTAAACACCTATTTTGACAGCTCCCAAAGAGCTTACCAGAAATTCCATAATGAAAATATCATTAAGAACAAAGAAAGCCTATTAAATTCAACAGGCAATAGAGAAATTAATCATTAGAAAACCAAAGAGAAAAAAGATAAAGCTGTTCCCAGGTATTAGACAACAGGGCTCTAGAAGAAGTGGGTGGGGGTGGGAGGGTGGTATGAACAAGGAAAGTGCATGACAAGCCAAAGCTGGCTGGACCAACGGGGTCAGTTGCCAGACTACTCTGACATGCTGAACACACACTTCCTCCTGAGCATCAACCACAAATGTGCTACTGACACACCAAATCTCTGCTCCATCTGAATTCACTGTGCCACTAAAACTGGTTTCATTTTAAAGCTGCTGCTGCTGCTGCTAAGTCGCTTCAGTCGTGTCCGACTCTGTGCGACCCCATAGACGGCAGTCCACCAGGCTCCCCCGTCCCTGGGATTCTCCAGGCAAGAACACTGGAGTGGGTTGCCATTTCCTTCTCCAATGCATGAAAGTGAAAAGTGAAAGTGAAGTCACTCAGTTGTGTCCGACTCTATTGACCCCATGGACTGCAGCCTACCAGGCTCCTCTGTCCATGGGATTTTCCAGGCAAGAGTACTGGAGTGGGGTGTCATTGCCTTCTCTACTAAGAGGTAGTTAGGAAAAGTAGCAAGACAAAAGGAACAGCCAGGTTTGGGGTTTTCTTTGTTTTTTTAATAATCTGCTGCAATTCTCTCATAAGTCAGCAAAAGACTTTAATTACTTGGGTTTCTCAAGGAACATGCCTGAGGAACCCAACGGCTCCACAAATGGAGTCAGGGGCACAGCAGTTGAAATCAACCAGGAGGCATCCTTTACCAGCTTGGAAAACACATACTAAGCTAAGAGATGGGATTTTTAACACCGTGAATTTGTTAAACTTTTAATTCCATTCCCACTAACCTATCTTAGACTATCACATCGGATTATATAATTAAGCACAGTTCTATGTTTAAGTAAGTTTGGTTTATCAATATTTGATGGTCTCATAACAGGGCCATCCTGATCTCTGAGCCCTCTAGTAGTCTATGCGGTGTTAGATTTCGCAACCATGTGGATATATTTAACATACTAAACTGGACACTTTAAAATGGTTAAGATGATAAATCTCATGTGTATTTCACCAGTATTTTTTTTAAGTAGCAGTAGTATTAGTACTAGTACCAGGATATAAAGGATCGTTCTAAAGAAACTGTCATCTTATTTCCTATTTTCCACAAGGCTTCCATGTACTTCCATGTACTTTCAAAGAGCTTAACAAATGCCTTTTGGGTGCCATTTCTATCAGATTGGAACCAGAAATGGACAAGCCATCAGCCTTGCTCTTAAGCTCACAAACCAGGAGGAACAATGTCCCTCCAACAGACCTGAAGAGAGTATCTTCCACACGTACAGGATTTGGCCAGGCCATGAGGGCAACTAAGATGCTATGCTGTCTTATGTGCAAATACCCACAGCTACATGAGCTAACTAACGCTGGCCTGGAGAATTCGGAGACTCAGCTGGAAGAAGTGCTGTGGTCGTGTGGAGTGTCCCCAGTTAGCAGGTGGAAGGGCATCAGCAGCTGTGTATTTGCTATCGCTATACCAGGCCACTGTGGGAGAACATTTCAAACTGTAAGATACTGTTCCGTTAAGAGCAAGATCAGGCAGTACAGATTTAATTCCAGGAATTGGCTACCAAGATGTTCACGTGTATGGCATAGCACTGGGCACTGGGCAGGCAGGTTTCAGGACTCACACTGCCACTACCCAGCTGTCACTCAACTTTCCTGGGGATCAGTCGTACCTCTGTGGATAAAGGGTTGAGCCAGTCCACCTATCAATTATTTTCACGTAAGTCCTGAATGAGGGAGGAGATGACCGAGTTTGGGAGCACAGCCCAAGGTGACCAGCAAAAGCTTGAACTGTCTTTAAAAGTCTTATGCTTCATATTTAAAAACTTACTCATATTTCAACCTGCCCTACACCACCACACCACCTCCAGAAGATGTTCCCTAACGAATGTGTGGCACACACCAGGGCAAGGGTTCGAAGGTCCTGTGAGTCACACTCTTGCATAACTGCAGAGATACTTTCTTTCCTTTCAGATTCAGAATTACCTCGTCACCTCTTTAGCCAATACCACTAATCTTGAAAGAAGAGGACCGAAAATTGACAGGGCTTTAGAATCCCCGGTGCCATTCAGTTTTCTCCATCCCTGACAACTCAGCAAGGCCATGCACCATCCTTGCTCAATGCACACGGTGAAATGCTGTGCTCGTTAAGGACGATTAGGAAGACCAGTGATCAGGCAGGGAGCAGGGAACCGGAAGCCGGGCCCTGGCGCCCTGCATGTCCACCCGGCAGGCAGGACACACGGATGCTGCGCTGAGACAGAACTAGATGTGGGAGCTGCAGATACACTCCCATATGAGAGACTTCCATCCAACACATAAAGTGAGTTTTGTAAGAGGTTAACAAAATATCCAGTTGGCCACAAAGTTTGTTCAGGTTTTCCTATAACATCTGACAAAAAACCCAAATGAACGTTTTGGCCAACCCAATAAGCAGCTGTGGTTCTCTGTAGCTCAGATATGGCCTAAGAAACTGGAAATCCTTACGGAGTTTATCTTTGTTGTCATGTTCTCTTCCTTCTTCCAAGCACCCCTCTTTAAGGCAATATGATAGTTCCCCATCCATCTGTGGACTTCCCCCCACCTCTGGGGGCAACTTAACCTCTGATCTGACCCCCAAAGGGTAAATTCCGTTGTCTGCCAGACTGTAAAAACAGCTATAGAACTTCCCCATGTGAGGGGATCCCAACTACTACTTTACTTTAAGGCACCTGCGACATTAAAGGCTGCTGTTTATTGGAAGTATTGGGCACGATGCTCAGGGCTTCCTACTAACTACATTTCATCTTCACAATTCTATGAGGCAGTTTTCATTAGTGCCTCAGTTTCACTGATGAGGACAAGCAACTTGTCCAAGATCAAATCAACAGAGTGTGAAGCAGCTGAGATTCAAATCCCACATTCCTTTGCCTGTAGAACAAAGTTCTTACTCCTATAAGGCAAATGTCTCTACAGATGCTGAGTAACATGTTTGCTGTTGAGTCACTAAGTCATCTCCGACTCTTCTGCAACCCCATGGACTGTAGCCTGCAAGACTCCTTTGTCCATGGGATTTTCTAGGCAAGAATACTGGAATAGGTTGCCATACCCTCCTCCAGGGGATCTTTCCAACCCAGGGATTGAATTCATGTCTCCCACATTGCGGGTGGATTCTTAATCACCGAGCCACTGTAATGATATATTATTATTTACTGAGAAATTAGAAGCAACCAAAAAAAAAACACTCACAGTCTCCCACCATGATAACTACCCACTGACCTGCATGTATGCCCCTTTACTCTACGGTTGACGAGTTACTGGTTCTCCAGTAACCAAGTAACCTTCCCCACAATGCATCCCTCACCCACGCAGACGTCACACCAGCTAGTCTCCCCACTCCTGTGTTCACTTCTCCCTTTCTGTTGAACTCTCCTGATCAACAAATCCCCTCACTGTCACTTCCTCCCATTTAAAATAAAATTCCCTCTTGACTCCAGTTTCCCCTCCAGCTCTTGCTCTGCTCCCATCTCCAGGACCTCCGATTCTTCTTCTAGTCTCTCACCTGGTGTTGGAGAAGACTCTTGAGAGTCCCTTGGACTGCAAGGAGATCCAACCAGTCCATCCTAAAGGAAACTAGTCCTGAATATTCACTGGAAGGACTGATGCTGAAACTCAAATACTTTGGCCACCTGATGTGAAGAACTGACTCATTGGAAAAGACCCTGATGCTGGGAAAGATTGAGGGCAGGAGGAGAAGGGGACGACAGAGGATGAGATGGTTGGATGGCATCACTGACTCAATGGACATGAGTTTGAGTAAACTCTGGGAGTTGGTGATGGACAGGGAGGCCGGGCATGCTGCAGTCCATGGGGTCACAGAGTCGGACACGACTGAGCAACTGAACTGAACTGAGTCTCTCACCAGCCCACACCAGGCACGGCTCCTGCTCCACTCCACAAGAGCTCTGATAAGGTCAGCCATAGCCTCCATATTGCTGTGCCAGGGATCAAATCTCAGTGCTATTTGACACAACTGATTGACCACTCTCCCTCTAAACCACCTTCATCGTGTGGCTTCCAGGACAGCACGTTGCCTAGCTCCCTACTTTACTGGCCATTCCTCTTCATGACTGGTGCTGGGTCCCCCATCTCCACTCTCTATGAGAGAATACCCTGCAGGTCTGTCCTTAGTCTCTATCCTCTCCTCCTCGGTGATCTCATTCATTCGGTCCACAGCTCCAAATACAACCTAGAACTATGGCTCCGTTATCTGTATCTCCAATCCAAACCTTTCCATCCAAACTTCATACTCATTCAACTGCCTACTCAACAACTCCACTTGATATCTGGATATCTCAAAACTATGATCTCCAAAATTAAACTCCTGCTCTTCTCAAATCTATTTTTATAGTTCACTCTAAACCACTGTATGATATAACTTTATCCTTCTAGCTTTTCTCTCTTTAACTGGTCCATAGGAAATCCTATTCACTCTACTTTCAAAACATAGCCAGAATGCATCCACTTCTCACTATCTTCACTACCACCTTGGGCCAAACCACTATCATCTCTTACCTATTATTTAAAAGGACTTTCATCATTAAGATCACTACATCTGTACTTGTGTGTTCCCAATAATGTAGTAGCTACAGAAGGGCAGGACAACCCACTCCAGGATTCTTGCCTGGAAAATCCCATGGACAGAGAAGCCTGGAGGGCTACAGTCCATGGGGTCACAAGGAGTCAGACACGACTGAGTGACTTAGCAGAGCAGCTAGAGAATCCATGCAGAATCTAAGTCAGAACATGTCATACTCTTCTCAGCATCCTCCAGTGGCTTCCCATCTCATTCAAGAGTAAAAACCAGCCTTCCAATGACCTAAAAGGCTCTCCACAATCTGGCTCCAAGGAGACTACAGGCTTCTTTGCTGCTCCTGAACATGCTTCTGCCCCAGGGCCTTTGCACCTGCTGTTCTCACTGCCAGAAATACTTTCCCCCCAATACTGACATGGCTTGTGCCTGCCCACGAAGTCTTCCTGGCTGCCTGACAGCCAGCCATTTCCTACTCCAGCTAAGCTGAGGGGACCCTCTTGTCTCAGGGCTCATCTCTTAGGGTTATCCTGTGAGCAAGGGTCCCGCAGATGCCCTTCCAGACTCCCCAAAACCCTTTCTCAGCTTGGGCCCTATTGCAGCCTTGGGCCCTTTCTGAATACAAGGCTTAGAAAGTACTTTTCTTTCTAAACTGGCTGATTTGATAGGGAATCTGAAAAGACTTTACTATGTGCTGTGCAGTCAAACACTTCTCCAGCTGGCCCCCGAAGTCCTCCCTTGAGATTTGGACCATCTAATTCTGGGGCTTCTCCTTCAGTTCTCCCCAGGACTCTATCCTTGAGCCTCTAGAAGATCCAACAGAGTCCAGATCCACCTCCTTTTGCACTTGCGGGTTTCCATAAGACTCTTCATCACCAGCTCTGAAAGCCAGCTCTCAACTTTCCTGAGTACTGTTCTAAGTTGGCCTGTGGGCCTACTCTCACTAGCCACCACAAGGCCTCTGGATTCCTGAAGCCCAAACAACAGGTTTTCAACACTGCACATTTCCTCCAGGTATTTTAAATATCTTCTCCTATCTATCTCCAATCTCTCTGGGCCTTGTAGAATTCTAAACATTTCCATTTCCCTTTGTACTCAAGGGACAGATGGAACTACATTGTCAGGAAGTGGGGTGGAAGGGAGGGGTCATATCAGTGGGAAGGGAACCCAGGAAAAAATTTTTTTTCACTTTCCTCAGCAGAGAGAGAATACAAAACTTCAAATTCCCTGTGCTACCCAGTGGGCCATTCACACTAAGGAACTACCGTTTCACACACACACCACAGCTCCCATGGATGGGATCCTCCAGTTAACTTTACATCACGTTGCTTTATCAGGACCACGGAAGACTGACCCCTTGATCGACAGCAGTATACCCTGAAGACAAGGACTCTGATTCTGCAAACAGAAGAGGTTATTTGGTTCAGGAGACGTACAGTTCAGTGACATTCTACTCTCTGGGTCTGAAACATTTATTATCATGTGTATCTCTCTCTCTCTCTTAAACACATACACATGATTAAAATAACCTCAGTACAAATGAATGTCCTTTTCAAAATGAAGAAACTGGAGCAACACTGATACCACCAAGCAGAGCAAGCGCAGACCAAGGGTAAAGAGGCATCACCCTGTGATCTGTTTAGTCTACGTATCACCAGTATGCCCCTTGCAAACTACACCAAGGTTTATTTTTATTTCTATACTCCCAAGCTTATAAAGCCTATTTCTCTAAAAGGTTTTTCTCATATCTGAAAGCTTTTCAAAAAAAGTAATCTTCGGATTGTATGACATGCAAAACATATCCAGCTGGCTGGCAAATAAACATGCGAGGAGACAACCATGGCTTCATGTCCCTTGTTTTTGCCTTCTGCACTTTCTTTCGTGGTCCTTTCCCCATTCCAGCTAATTCAGAACAGTTGTCCTTACCACTTAATTGGTCTTCAAGACTTAAAAGTTTCCTACAATCTTTTTGCCAATTTGGGATTAGATGAAGTGACAGCAGTACCCAACAGTAGAATCCAGCACGTGTAGATGTGGATGTGTGGTGTGGGGAGGGGCAGCAGCTACACTGTGGCCTAAGGAAGGCGTCATTCTGCCAACACACCAACCATGCAACAGGTGAGCTAATTCAGAACTGTCTCGCCCTGTTGATTGGAATAGAAAAGCCAGACAGCATCCTTCTAGATGGTGATCATTCCACCCTGTTACTAGACTAGCGGGGACCAATGCTGGTCAAGTTCACAACTAGTTAACAATTAGTCTCTTAATTTAGTTCCAAGAAATCTGTGTGCAATTCTAAATACCAGTTTAATAAACAAAAATTTGCTAAAACATGACTTCCACACGTTGTCCATGCATCTCTCAACTTTAGGCAGCTTCATCATTGACAAATCAGATCCAGCTTTGCACAGGCTCCTTCCTAGCATACATTAATGCCAAACAAAGGACTAAGAAAAATAAATCATCACCAGCCCAGCCCTGGGCGGGGTGTACACTACCCAGCCTGCCAGGAATGGGAGTGGAGGGGTGCGACTTTCCAAGTCACAGAGGTCTGAGAAGATCTGGAAACCAGACATTTGGTATTCCTTATGAATAACGCCAGCCTGAACGTGCACAAGCCACCCTCTGTAGGTACTCTACACCCAAAGTCCCTGCCCATCATTCCTGCACCAGTCTGCCCATTCATCTCCACTGCTTGTGGAAACCCTGCTGCTGTTCATCTAACACCACGGCTACCAAAAGACCACAGGTATGGTTCTCCTGAGATGTACTTTCCCGACATGGTAACTGTAGAATGGAGGCAGAGAGAGGATGGACACTTGAACATCATCATAATCAATGCCCCAAAGAGAATGTACACCCACACAAACCAGGCAGCGTGGAGGCTGCGGACTGAGAGCCAACTCGCCCAACATGTCATGGGCAATTCACCTCTCACTGTCTTGGTTTCCACATTTATTTAACATGCACAAAGTGCTTACTCTGAGTCAGGACTAGTCTAAGGTACAATTATCCTCATTTTACGGCTGAGGAAAGAGACCTAGATGGATGAGGTGTTGTGATTTATAATAATATATGTTTGGTTTTCATCTACTGTTCCCGGCACAGAGCTCCTAAAACCCTTGGAATTTGCCAAGTAAGGAGAGAGACAAAAGTGTCTTTTGGTATGTTAATGAGGTGGCTCCGCCTGCACCTAAGGAGGGGGTACTTTATTAGGGGGTTGGAACTTTCAGCCCCACCCTCCTGACCTCCAGGGAGGAGGAAGGGCTGGGAGTTGAGTTCACTGGCCAATGGCTAATGTTTTAATCAATTGTGCCTAATGTATCAAAGCCTCCATAAAAACTCAAAAGGATGGAGTTTGGAGAACTTTGGGGTTGGAAACCACATGGAGATTTGGGGGTGGGGGTGGCATGCTGGAAGAGAACATGCAAACTCTAAACCCTTCCTCCATACCTTGCCCCACGCATCTCTTCCACCTGGCTGTTCCTGAGTTATATCTTTGTATAATACACTGGTAATCTAGTTTAAAAAAAAAAAAAAAAGAAACTTCTCCAAGTTCTGTGAGCCACTACAGCAAATTAATCAAACCCAAGGCAGGGATCGTGGGAAATTCCAATCTATAGCCAGTCTGTCAGAAGCCCAGGGGACACCTTGGACTTGGCGTGGGGATCTGAAGTGGGGGAGGCAACCATGTAGCACTGAGCCCTTAATCTGTGGGATCTGTTGCTATCTCCGGGGAGACTGACAGAATTGAGCTGACTGGTATCTGAAGATGGTTTGATGGTGTGTGGGGAAAACTGGCATGGGGAGCAGAATGTTAAGTATTCTGCACAATGTACAGCAGGAAATGGTAGAGAAGGACTTAATCCCATCCACTGGGATCCAGACTCCAGCTCTAGAATCTGTTCTGATGCATTATATTACGTTCCTTCTGGGTAAAAACGGAAAGCTCATCTAGCTCAAACTTAGAAAATATTATGAACAGATTCTCAGATCACACCTATAGAAACTGGTATAATAGATCTGGCCTGAGCTCAACTTTGGAGAAGGAAATGGCAACCCACTCCAGTATTCTTGCCTGGAGAATCCCATGGACAAAGGAGCCTGAAAGGCTACAGTCCATGGGGTCACAAGAGTTGGACACAACTTAGTGAGCCTCAAATTATATTTTTACAAAGAGATTCTCCAAGTTACCTTGATGACCAGCCAGGTTTGAGAACCCAGAAAGTTCCTTGTAGACAAAATCATTTGATTCTAAACTTGTACCCAAACACAGGAAGGGGCTGGCCCTGATCCCAGGGCCCATTACTGTGGGGGCTCAACCTTGACCACTCTCTCAAAAGGCCGTTAGAACTCTGGTTCTGACCCATTGCCCACCTGGATCACCATTCTACATACAGCTCTCACTGGAGGGGGTTAGCAGCTTCCCCACCACTGCACTTAAAGAGCTACATGTATCCAAGACCCCCTTACTGACCATGAGTAACTACCACTTAACCATCAATTCACACATGCCCTCACATGCTTACTTCCATTTGACCCCCACACCCTTGTCAAGTAGCTTCAGGACCTTAGTCTACAGCCACCCTTCTCTATGTAGTCTTGATTTAACAACTAGCAGATCTCAGCACCCAGTGCAGTATAGGTCACCCTGTATTTCTGGGGTTAAGTTATAAAGTGTGCCTTTAAGGCAAAAGTCAAGTGTAATTAAAAATCACTCATAAAAATCCCTTAGCAGGGCCTCGGGCCCTTGAGAACTCAAAAAACCAAGAGTTAACCTCTTTGAGCAAAGAGTCAGATACGACTGAGCGACTAAACTAAATCGAACCTCTTTGATGTCTCTTGGCATTACCACTACAGCTCCCCTTTCCCTGGAGGCAGCAGAGAGCAATGTCTACAGTAAGTTCGAGAAGTGCAGACTATTAAATAAAGGGATTTCTCCCTCTCTACCCTGAGCCAGAGAAGTTAATTGCACAATTTAAATTGAGCGTATGCTATGACTCCATTTTATTTGCAAGGCATATTCAAGGTGCTATCAGGCAAAGAAATGAACATAAGACCCCTGCCCTCACATAACCTATTATCCACCTGGGCGGGATTAGCCCATACCCTGAAAATGGCAGACAACAGTTAAATATTACATAATTAAATAATACAAAACCATCAGAGCTGTCAGGCACATGACAGGAAGGACTACAGACATTCAAAGGAAGAGGACGTGATGTAGTATGGATTGGGCTCAAAATGCTTTCATGGAGAAAGGTAAACTAGTTCTTACAACATGATGATGTTCTTCAGGATGGACCGACTTGGAACTAACCAGCGTTCCAGGGAAAACTGACCCTGTCATCTGAGCACAGGATAGTATGTTCTATTACATCTCCAGTATCTATCTTGAAAGTGCCAGGGCATTCACCTGTCACTCTGTCCCTATGCTGAGTCAAGGTCTAAGGGAATCCATGCATCACAGTTCCAGTACTAGTTGGTGACAAAGATTAAATCCTGATACTACTGATAGCACCACCAACTCAATGGACACGAATTTGAGCAAATTCCAATAGTTGAGAACAGAGGAACCTGGCGTGCTGTAGTGCATAGAGTCACAGAGTTGATAAGACTTAGAGCCACTGAACAACAACAATATTGCTATGCTAAAATAGGGAATTATACAGCTAAGAACATAGTAACTGATTCTTTAAAATAATACAAAGCTTTTTTACATGAGCATTTCACCTGACTTTCCTGACATTATTATTCATATCACAAAAATACTTTTTTTGGTAAACCCTAAGTCATGACTTGATGGACTCACGAGACCAGCCTGTGTTAAAATTAAACTTATCTCTTTCTGCTTTCTGGCAGAGTCCTAAGATCTCCTCTAAGTCTCCCTGCCCATTTTGGCTCTTTCTCCACTCTCAGGACTCAAGGTGACCGAGACAGTCCCTGGACGATGGCCCTGGGCCACCTGGCACTCTGAATGAATGCAAGGAAGCGAGTGCTTAGGTACACATCCTGCACATAGTTCTGATCCCCAGCTGGCTCCTCACTGGGCTTTTTCAGAAGGGGAAGGAATGACAGGCAAAGAAGGAAGGACCCAGAAGCTGATGCAAGGCCAGCTGGAGTAAGTGTCCATAGGAAGAGAGACCTGGCACAGATATTTAAATAGACAGCCCTGACCCACGTGGGGAGTGGTTTAATAAATCAACCTAACATAGTACATTTCCAAAACTCAATTTCTCTAGGTCTGAAGGACAGGTCTGACTTTTCCTTTTAGAGGTGAAATGAGCATGAGTCAGAAATGCCAAGTTCAAATCCAGATTCTGGTAAGATTCTGCTTAAGCACTCATGAGACTATAGATATTTCTTTAACTTTCAGCTTTAGTCTCTTCATCTATAAAGTTTCTTTATCTAGCTGGACTAGACGATCTCTAGTTCAGTAAAATTGATTTTAAGAGCAAGAGCATCACAAGTGTGAGAAAAGCCAAGAGTAAACATTATAGAGTCAAAACAGAAGCAACAGTGGGCCTGGTGGGTCTTAGGAAGACAGTGGAGATCAGGAAGTTCCCAAAAAGAAAATGTCAATTGGGATAAGCGCAGCATCACTCTCAGCATCAAAGATATAACTTAAAGATCTATTCCTTCTGGATTCTGTCCTGCAATCACACAGACTCAGCTCCTCCCAGAAGAGTAAAAAGGGCTGATTCACAGGATGGACATACCCACAGATACCATCCCATACTTTCTACCTAGTTGGGGTGACTCAACCTTAGATCCCGACCTCAGTAACTCAGCCAAACTTCTATAATATCTAGCCTAAAAAGCCCAGTGAAGTTTTATGATCTCTATTTCAGTTTTATAGTCCCCAAAGTTTTAGGAATAGCCAGTGGCTCAGACGTTAAGAATCTGCCTGCCAAGCAGGAGACATGGGTTCGATCCCTGTGTCAGGAAGATCCCCTGGAGAAGGAAATGGCAACCCACTCCAGTATTCTTGCCTGGAAAATCTTAAGGAAAGAGAAAGAGTCAGATACTACTTAGTAACTAGACAACAACAACAAACATGTTTAAGGCTCTCAGATACAATATTATTCTGTTATAAAAGCTTAGAGTTTAAGATATGAAATATTTAAACAGCATCATAGAAAGTTTAACCCACAAAAATCTATGGTGTGTTCCCACAACACTGCATTCATCTGATATGCTCACACAATCTTTGATATTTTACTTCTTCTGCCTCAATGATGAAGTCCCTTGTTTGAGACATTTATTTTTGCTGTAAATCTAAGATTGATTAAAGTTAAAATGCTTTGAAAATGGGGTTCATAAATGTGATTTAAGTTTAACTTACCCAATGCGAATAACCTTCGACTTCACTCTTTGGCAGAGTGAGACTCATAGGATGTTTAACACCTGCAGAGTCACAGGCACACAGGAGGAATTCAGTTACTGTTTCTAAATGCATCACCATTAACAACTACCATTTAGTCAGCAAATACCCATGCCAGGCAGGAATTAGGCACTTTGCATGTTATCTCTTAATCCTCACAACAAGCCTATTGAGCAGTAATAGCTCCATTTTACAGATAAAAACACCAAGGCTCAAAGTAACAGCTGTAAAATACCAAGAAGGAATTTTGAGCTTAGGTCTCTCTTACCAGTGCCCTGCAATACTCCCAATAAGTGCAGAGTTTCGGAGGCTGGCCCATAAGCTGTGGGGTCTCAACCTTACTGGCTGTTACTTGACACCCACATCCTTTACTGACATAGGTGATAACTAATATGGGTATGGCCTGGGTGTACTGGTTCTCCTGGGTGAGGCTACTGCTGCCAGATTACTTTACCAAAAGATGGTGGGGGCGTGGCACCTGACATAAATCACAGCCCCCTGGAGTGGGCTATTGCCACACTCTCAGGTCCAGAGAAAGATACAGTTCCCTTAAAGTGGGCCACTCCTCTCTGTCAGTCCCTAAGAGCATTTCTAGAAGGCATCAGCCCCCAAACACAGGCTCCTTCTTACATACCTGCAGCAGGTCTACCAGCAGAGAAGCCCACCAGCAAGAACAAGTTTGAGCAAGCACACCGCTAACCTTGGTGACAACAGAGATCCTGGCTGAAACTACCTTTTGCAAATCTCCACCCCTACAGATAACTTTCCGCCCCACTACTTCCCCTTCACAGTGTTTGCTTGAACCGGTATTTCAAGGAAACCACGAGCTTCACTAGAGGACTGGTGCAGAGAATGCCAAGGAGAATACATTCCCTCTGCTGGCCTGTGGTCATTTGTGCACTAACAAGCTCATTCTCCATATGGGTGGATGCTCATCTACACATTCAAGTACTCAGAGACACCAAACATCATCAGCAGAAACCACCTTTCATTTCAAATTTACAGCATCACAATTATTTCTCCTGAGAAAACAGAGTATAAGCAGCTGCTCAGGCCTGCAGACCACCCCCCGGCCTTCCTACCCTGTACTAATTTCTTTGCTTCACTGGTAGGTGTTATTAGAAAAATCTGACTTTAAGATTCAGGCATCTACAACCTTCACCAATTCCGAAGTTCTTAATTACTGAAATCAAGATTTTCTCTGCAGCCCTAAAACCCCATTGCCCTCTCATAAAGTCCTCTCCTCTGTGGCTGTACTTTGCATTCTTCGGTCTGTTGGTCCTGGAAGGCCCTCAGCTCAACCAAAGGGCTGGGGGTGGGGGGTGCGGGACCTTTTGTGAGTTTATTTTTCGGTAGCCCAGATCAAGAATGCGGCCCCACAGCGATTAAAGCCACTAAGCTCCCAAATACCCTCTCCTGCCTAAACAGTTTGATCATGTGGGAACCAAACAATGTCTAAGAAAGAAAATCAGAAGCTACGAGTGCCGGTCTCCACTTTCTCCCTGGAGGAGCACCGCTGTGCCATGGTGTTGGGGGGGTCGGGGGTTGTCACTTCCAGACTTCATTTGCAAAGCCCCCAACCTAGATCGGACATTTTGCTTTAACCCTTCGGCAGGGCCTCCCAGGGCTGGGGCCCACCGGGTCTCGGGTGGCGCCGGACGCTTTGTGGCTTGTGCGGGGTGGGGGTGGTCTCTTATACNATGAGGTGGGTATTTTCTTTTTGCAGATGAGAAAACTGAAGCTCAGCCTTGCCCCAGTGTCTCCAGGGATCTGCGTCCAGGTGGAAAGGAGAGTTTGTGGGAAAAGTCACACTAGTGTAGGCAACTTAAAACTTGATTTCCAGGTATTCCCAGGGTGAGAAGGTCCTCATCAGTGAATGAAGAGTAGATGTGTATAAGAGACAGCCACTAACAGGGTCTTATTTTCTCAGCTGATCTAGTTCTGCGGAACAGGTGCTTGGTTGGTTCCATCTTTTTAAAAGCGGGGGAGGCGTGTAAAAGTCTCGCCTACCAGGGAACCCGCCCTTCGGGGAAAGCCTCGCAGGACGTGATGAAAGGTGGCTTTCCAACTTCTGCGAGGCGCGCGAGTCTGCTGGGGAGCGGGCGGGGTGGGGCGGGGTGTTCTCGGTGAGTTTGGGAAAGGCCTGGATCTCCCTAACGACCCTCTCAGTCATCTCACCGCAGCGAAAACAGCGACCCCCCTACACCCCAAGTCAACCCCTGCTCAACACACACGTGAAGCTCAGCAAAGCGTGCCACCTGCCGGGTTCCCAGCAAACATGCCCGGAGGGAAGGATCGCCGGAAAGCACTTTGTTTAAAAAAAAAAAAAAAGTAAACTCTCCCGGGTCCGAGGACAGCCCCGCCTGGCACCGGGGCCGCGGTGTGCAGAGTCGGCCCCCGGGTTCTCTTTCCGGGGCTGAACTGGGGAAGGCGCCGCGCCAAGCGGGGCCAGAGGGGAGCGCGCGGGGCGCCGGGCCCCGCTCCCCCGGAGCCTGCGGAGTGCCGGACCGGGCAGGGCCGGCCGGGGGGAACGCGGAGAGCCTTCGACCTGGTTCGCGCGTGGGCCGGAGCCCGGGTGGGGTGGACAGAGTCGGGAACTCACAGCCGCTTGTCCTCAGGCTGCAGCTGCCAGTGCATCGCCAGCGAGAAGCCGAAGAGGCTCCCGGAGTCCCCGGTTTTCTCGATCACATTGTCCTCGCGGGTGTCCAAGTTGAAGGCGGTGCCGAGCCGCGGCAGGAGCCCCACTGACAGGTAGAGCAGCCACAGCCGCCCCGCGGCCGCCATGGGCCGGCGCACCGAGAGGGGAGCGGGAAACTGCGCGGCCGCCCCGCGCTTCGGGCCGGATTCGGGGCTACAGCGCCGCTGCCGCCGCGGCCACCTCGGTCTCCTCTCGCCGCCGCGCCCGGCCCCACCCCCGGGACGAGTCGCGCTCTCCGCCCGGCCGCTCCCCCTCGCGGGCAGCTCCCGACCACTGAATGAGCCCGTTGTTCTCTGGAGACTCGCAGGCGTTTTATCAAGTGACGAGGACGCCGGCCCCGCCCCGGCCCTCCCCACCCCCTGGCCCCTCCTCGCGCGCCCGCCGCCGGCACCTTTGCGGCCGCCCGGCTGCGGTGCGACCCTGCGCTGCCCCTCTGCGCCGCCCCCGCCACCCCCACACCTGGTCGGGAAGCCACGGGGGAGACCCGGAGGCGAGCTGCGGGCCGGGCAGTCCCAGCCTGCGGGTCCTCCTGGAGCAAAGCGCTTGAATTGTGGTTGCCATTCGGCACAGAGCCGGAAAGGCATTTACTACCTGTTCTAAAAACAAGTGATGGTGATGCGCCGGCCCTATAGGCCGGGAGCCCCTGGTGCTCCCCGACCCACGTGCAAAGGCTGCGTTCATTCATTCCACAAGTGTTTATGGAGCGCTTAACGCGGGCCCGGTACTTGGGGACTGGAGCTGTATAGATTGTCCTCGGTCCTCAAGACCTAACGTCAAAAACGATAACAGCACAGATTTTAAGAGGGCTGCGCAATTGCAAACGCACAGCTATTATCTCATTTCATGCTCCTAACAATCCTATGAGGTGGGTATTTTCTTTTTGCAGATGAGAAAACTGAAGCTCAGCCTTGCCCCAGTGTCTCCAGGGATCTGCGTCCAGGTGGAAAGGAGAGTTTGTGGGAAAAGTCACACTAGTGTAGGCAACTTAAAACTTGATTTCCAGGTATTCCCAGGGTGAGAAGGTCCTCATCAGTGAATGAAGAGTTATTTAAAGTGGCACCCAGGCGCTCAGGAGCCCTTCCTTCCAGCCCCAAATTCCCAGAACTAGTTGGGAGGAGAATTTCCCTACCTAGAGACTGCTCCGAGATCAGCGTGGGTGGCCTAAAAGCTCCAGCCTCCAGCACAAGGGGTGGGGCCTCTAGTGAGGTGTTGACCCCTGGGGTGACTTTATCCTGCAGGGGTTCTTAACCCAGGAGGAGAGAGAATTCAGGTTACTCTGAATTTGGATGACAAAATTTGCATTTTTATTTTCACTAATCCTTTTAACTAATATTTAGTATTTCCTCCCTAATATTGAGCATTGGTTTCCTTTATATTCCTATGTATTTTATTTTATGCATTTAAAAACCTTGTTCTGTAAAGGGGTCCATGGCCTTCAGCAGTTTGCGAAAGTGCTAGCTCAAAGATTCCTGGAATGCCTTGGGGAGCCTGCCTTGATCTTACATCCCTACTTTGGAAATAGAAGCTGAGTGAGTCCTAGAGAAGAGCTGGAGCTCTGAATATGCATGTGGGGAGAAGGAGGCAGGGTCACGTGCCATGTGGCCTCAAGGAGTATTTGTACCAAGGGAGCAGCCTGTACCACACAGAAAAGCCACCTGAACATGTCAAGGGTCCATAGGTGGTAACAGCTGCTAGAAGTGGGGTATGTCCCACTTCTCTCCCAATCGCTGTTCGGTTGTTAAGTTGTGTCCAACTCTTTGGGACCCCATGGACAATAGCACACCAGGTTCCTCTGTCCTCCAGTATTTCCCAGAGTTTGCTCAGATTCATGTCCATTGAGTCAGTGATGCTACCTAACCATCCCATCCTCTTCTGCCCACTTCTCCTCCTGCCCTCAATCTTTCCCAGCATTAGCGTCTTTTCCAATGAGTCAGCTCTTTGCATCAGAAGGCCAAATCACTGGAGCTTCAGCTTCAGCAACAATCCTTCCAATGAATATTTATGGTTGATTTCCTTTAGGATCAACCAGTTTGATCTCCTTGCAGTCCAAGGGACTCTCAAGAGTCTTCTCCAGCACCACAATTCAAAAGCATCAATTCTTCTTCCAATCAATACCTTCAAATATAGTCAAGTTCAGTAGACAGTCTTGAAGGTCATACCTGTACGTGGTAACTGTAATAATATTGAGAAACTATAGTAGATTATAATCTAGCAAGCTAAGAAACACCTGCAATATGATTTTTCATGCAAATTAACCTTTCTTTTTCACGTTAAACACATACTATTCCAGAGGGACAGGTCCCAGCTATTATAGCTAGAGCACAACCTCAGTGTAGGCTGGTACTCAGCAGGAGCACTGATGGGGCTGTAATGGTTGCTGAAATACTCCTGAACTGGTAGATAAAAGCCATGCCCTGAGCTCCCCAAATTCAATCGGCCCCACCCTGGCCACTTTCCTGTGACCTGCCAGCTTTCCCACAATTCAGCAACTATTAGGTTTGAGCCCTTAAGCCCTGCCTGGCACTATAAGGGCATCTTCCAATTGGGTGTGCCCATGTCATAACAGTTGTTAACTATACCGAATATCACACCCTGCTTCCAAGAGTAATCTTGCTTCCTCCCCACGATACATTTAGTGGATGATGTTTGAATAGCCAGAGTTAGCTAGTTGATCGCAAATATCAACTGAGTTTAAACTGAAATTTTATATAATGTTAAATTTAAATATAGTGCTGTGTGCTCGGTTGCTCAGTCATGTCTGATTCTGTGATCCATGGACTGCAGCCCTCCAGGCTCCTCTGTCCATGGAGTGTTCCAGGCAAGAATACTGGAGTGGGTTGCCATTCCCTTCTCCAGAGGATCTTCCCGACCTAGAGATCGAACCCACATCTCCTGCATCTCCTGCACTGCAGGCGATTCTTTACCACTGAGCCACCTGGGAAGCCAAAAATATAGTGCTAATAATGAATAATACTTGTGTAGGAGAAGTGAGGGATAAAGGAAATCAAGGATGAGAGTCTTGTTCTGGAGTGTGCCACATGCCCATCACATGTGACTTTTGCTCCTGCCTTCCACCTACCTCTGGCTGTGATGCCAAATATACTTGAAGTTGAGTCAAACTTGGGCTCTTAATAATCCCTTTGAAGATTGTCCCCTCTTCTTGATTAACTGTAACAATTGTGTTTTGTGAATTAGTTGTCAATTCTGTGGTAAATAGAGGTAAGAGTGAAATGAGAAGTGTCTTAGAAAAGGGAGACTTAGAAGTCCTTCAGGATCTGCTGAGGACACTGTCAGCCTATAGTGCCAAAGGAATGAAAGAATCAAGAAATCTAGAAATTATGAAGCAAAGATCTGAGGAAGGAGGTACATAGTTATAAGGAAAAAGAATCTGGAAAAAGAGGAAACTTGTCTGGGACAAAAGGGAGAAAGAGAGCTTGATAATAAA
This sequence comes from Cephalophus harveyi, assembly GCA_006410635.1. Taxonomy (NCBI): domain Eukaryota; kingdom Metazoa; phylum Chordata; class Mammalia; order Artiodactyla; family Bovidae; genus Cephalophus; species Cephalophus harveyi. Next base: position 366,470 of record SJYT01063551.1, read on the forward strand.
GGTATGCTGACCGTCAGATGGCATTACACACACTTACGGATAAGAAATCCAAAGGGCACAAATCCAGTTATGACAAAATTGTGTCATAGGCCTTTTGTGATGATACCATAGAAGAAGTTTTACAAACTGAAAACTTTAAATAAAGAAAAACAATGAAAGCAATGAACAGAGGCATTTGCTCAGTTGACAGCTTTTGAATTCTTGTATTTTACCAATACACTTTACAAAAGAAATTTTGTTGTTCTATATCCCACTTTTGGTAGAAGAGCTTGCAAATGGTAAATAGAGGTAAGAGTGAAATGAGAAGTGTCTTAGAAAAGGGAGACTTAGAAGTCCTTCAGGATCTGCTGAGGACACTGTCAGCCTATAGTGCCAAAGGAATGAAAGAATCAAGAAATCTAGAAATTATGAAGCAAAGATCTGAGGAAGGAGGTACATAGTTATAAGGAAAAAGAATCTGGAAAAAGAGGAAACTTGTCTGGGACAAAAGGGAGAAAGAGAGCTTGATAATAAAGGTATGCTGACCGTCAGATGGCATTACACACACTTACGGATAAGAAATCCAAAGGGCACAAATCCAGTTATGACAAAATTGTGTCATAGGCCTTTTGTGATGATACCATAGAAGAAGTTTTACAAACTGAAAACTTTAAATAAAGAAAAACAATGAAAGCAATGAACAGAGGCATTTGCTCAGTTGACAGCTTTTGAATTCTTGTATTTTACCAATACACTTTACAAAAGAAATTTTGTTGTTCTATATCCCACTTTTGGTAGAAGAGCTTGCAACAATTTTAAACTCTGGGTTACCCTTGTAGATTCTGAGGAACTCACATCATGCCTGGTATATTTTCCATTTCCTGGGACCTACTTTAATCAGTTTTGCTCTCAGGTTCCCTGTTCTATTGACTTCATCATCACCAATAGCAAGGATATCATATTTGCTGCATTTAGGCAACATGGAAACTATTAAAATCTCTCTTTATTCTTCTGTGGTTGTGTTCTGTATCAACAGCTTCACATATTCCCTGCAGCCCTTTAATGAAGGCCATTTGTCAGAGTGATTTGCACGTGGCCTGTGGAACCCAAATCCTTCAAATCCCATCTCTGCTCCACACCAGTCAGGTGACCTTAAACAAATCATTCAATCTCTCTCCACTTCAGCTTCCCCAGCTACGAAGTAGAGATGATAGCAACCCTCCCCCAACACAGAGTCGCCTCGCCTTCAGTTCAGTTTAGTTGCTCAGGTGTGTCTGACACTTTGTGACCCCATGCAATGCAGCACATCAAGCCTCCCTGTCCATCACCAACTCCCAGAGTTTACTCAAACTCCATGTCCACCACGTTGGTGATGCAATCCAACTATCTCATCCTCTGTCGTCCCCTTCTCCTCCTGCCTCTAATCTTTCCCAGCATCAGGGTCTTTTCCAATGAGTCAGTTCTTCGCATTAGGTGGTCAAAGTATTGGAGTTTCAGCTTCAACGTCAGTCCTTCCAATGAATATTCAGGGACTGATCTCCTTTAAGATTGACTGGTTGGATTTCCTTGCAGGCCAAAGGACTCTCAAGAGTCTTCTCCAACACTACATTTCAAAAGCATCAATTCTTCAGCGCTCAGCTTTCTTTATAGCCCAACTCTCACATCCATACCTGACTACTGGAAAAACCATAGCTTTGACTAGACAGACTTTTGTTGGTAAAGTAATGCCTTGCCTTGGGGATGAATAAAGTTAGCATGCCACAAGATTCAGTGCAGCCAAATAAGTAAATAAAAATAAATATTAGAAAAAGAGTGTTGTGTCCAAACCAGAACTTTCACCCTTCTATGAGCTTTAAAAATTTGGCTTTTACAAGTTAGGCACTGACTCGTGCCTAGTTTTGAAAGCTAGTTTATATTTAATATATAATTTATATTTAGTTATATATAAATATAATAAATATGTATTTATTATATATTTATAAACATAATATTCATATATTTTGTATATTATATATGAAAATAAATGTATATGTCATTTGTTTATATATAAATGTATACTTTATATTTATTTAAAATATAAATTATAAATATAAACATATATATATTGCAAACTGTTCCAAACTTGGATTTAAACTGTTCAGTGTTAGATTTTTGTTTCAGAAAAAAAAAGTTTTTCCTCAGTTGCTTTGTCTCTATATATATGTTCAGGGGTTTTCCTTCTACACTGAACCTTAATGCTTTTCATTTTGGCTTTTTTTTTTTTTTTTTTTTGCTCTACGTCACAGCACATTTTATAGGAGCCAGTCTGCCTTTGGTTGGGATCAAGAGAATCCAAATTGCCAGCTCTACTTTATTTTAACACCCAGATCCATTTTATTCATTTTTCCAGTTTTCATTTCAGTTCAGTCGCTCAGTCGTGTCCGACTCTTTGCGACCCCATCAACTGTGGCACGCCAGGCCTCCCTGTCCATCACCAACTCCCAGAGTTTACTCAAACTCACGTCCATTGAGTCGGTGATGCCATCCAGCCATCTCATCCTCTGTCGTCCCCTTCTCCTCCTGCCCCCAATCCCTCCCAGCATCAGGGTCTTTTCCAATGAGTCAACTCTTCACATGAGGTGGCCAAAGTATTGGAGTTTCAGCTTTAGCATCAGGCCTTCCACTAAACACCCAGGACTGATCTCCTTTAGGATGGACTGGTTGGACCTCCTTGCAGTCCAAGGGACTCTCAAGAGTCTTTTCCAACACCACAGTTCAAAAGCATCAATTCTTCGGCGTTCAGCTTTCTTCACAGTCCAACTCTCACATCCATACATGACTACTGGAAAAACCATAGCCTTGACTAGCTGGACCTTTGTTGGCAAAGTAATAACTCTGCTTTTTAATATGCTATCTAGGTTGATCATAACTTTCCTTCCAAGGAGTAAGCATCTTTTAACTTCATGGCTGCAGTCACCATCTGCAGTGATTTTGGAGCCCCCCAAAAATAAAGTCTGACATTGTTTCCACTGTTTCCCCATCTATTTCCCATGAAGTGATGGGACCAGATGCCATGATCTTCGTTTTCTGAATGTTGAGCTTTAAGCCAACTTTTTCACTCTCCTCTTTGACTTTCATCAAGAGGCTCTTTAATTCTTCTTCACTTTCTGGCATAAGGGTGGTGTCATCTGCATATCTGAGGTGATTGATATTTCTCCTGGCAATCTTG